>ONZH01014756.1:0-294986 GCA_900303285.1 Rhinella marina | reverse complement strand
TTTTCCTACAAGTTGATCCAGAGGAAGGCAAAAAAACCTGTGAGGTAGAAGCCAATTTTCCCCACTTTAGGGGAAAAAATTCCTTCCGACTCCAATCAGGCAATCAGAATTACTCCTGGATCAACGACCCTCTCTAGTAACTATAACCTGTAATATTATTACCCTCCAGAAATACATCCAGGCCCTCTTGAACTCTTTTAGTGAACTTACCATCACCACCTCCTCAGGCAGAGAGTTCCATAGTCTCACTGCTCTTACCGTAAAGAATCCTCTTCTATGTTTGTGTACAAACCTTCTTTCCTCCAGACGCAGAGGATGTCCCCTCGTCACAGTCACAGTCCTGGGGATAAATAGATGATGGGAGAGATCTCTGTACTGACCTCTGATATATTTATACATAGTTATTAGATCTCCCCTCAGTCGTCTTTTTTCTAAAGTGAGTAAGCCTAATTTTGATAATCTTTCTGGGTACTGTAGTCCACCCATTCCAGTTATTACTTTAGTTGCCCTCCTCTGAACCCTCTCCAGCTCGGCTATGTCTGCCTTGTTCACAGGAGCCCAGAACTGTACCCAGTACTCCATGTGTGGTCTGACTAGTGATTTGTAAAGTGACTATGTTCTCATCACGGCATCTATGCCTCTTTTGATGCAACCCATTATCTTATTGGCCTTGCAGCAGCTAGTCTGACACTGGTTTCTACAGCTTAGTTTGCTGTTCACTAATGTCAGATTTAGGTCCCCAATCCATGTTTACCATTTTATCATTTAGTATGCACTGGTGACTTGCATTATTCCTTCCCATATGCATAACCTTACATTTGTCAGTGTTAAACCTCATCTGCCACTTCTCTGCCCAAGCCTCCAGTCTATCCAGATCCATCTGTAGCAGTGGAAGATTTACTACTGAATGGTCATAGTCTAAAATTAGTCTAAACATAAGTTATATTTATGGTAACCGGAATACCCCTTTAACAGTATCATCCACAGCGCTCTGCACCTTTAAAGTATTGAATAGAAATGACTGGATTGTTACCTGAGATCCTCAGCTGGCTGCTAATTACCTGGCTGTGTTGTTATGGAAACCTGCCCTCCCCGTGTGTGTCTGTGCAGAGAATGGCAGTTGGGGTGTAAAACCAATGCTGTCAGGCTAATATTGGCTAATGCAGGTCATATTTTGGGAATATCTCTGGAACTTTATGTCCTAGAGAGATGAGACCTGGTCTAAAACCTTCCCAGGCACCTGATGTACCTGTGTGCCGAATTTGGTGAAAATCGGTCCAGTAGTTTGGTCGCGCATAGAGAACAGACAGACAGACGGACAGAAACTCATTTTTATAATATTGAGAGATATCATTCCCATAAGATAACCTAAATGGCCCTTTAGGGCCTATTTCTCAAAATAATAAAAAATAACTTTTATTGTTCTTTGTTAAAATAAATTAATTGTTATGACCCAATGGTTAAAATCACAGATAACATCTAGCCATTTTTTGGCGATATAATATTTCTGTCATATGGGACAACTAGACATTTATCCAGTCTCTGGGTTAGGTATTTATCTTCATACCCATATTACCAATCTGTTGTCAAGTTATACGTGTCCCTAATTTACCTATAGTCTCAAGGGCTAACATTTGCCATCAGGAATTTCGGGGCCCCCTACAGGCAAATTTCGCGCCCCCCCCCCCCTTTCGGGTAAACTTTACAGATTTGCTTAATATGCAGCAGCCTCCACATAGCACATTACATCTTTCTTTTTTACGGCATATCACAACTGCTTTTTTTGCCCAAAAGATTAGTAAGCCTGCCACCGCGACAAGGTAGACTCTTTAGGCAGGATCCTACCCTAGGCTAATGTTTTTACGCTACATGTTATATTATTATTATTCACACACTGATAAACATTTTCAATAGGGAATCACAGTTGCCATTAAATTCTGTTACATGCTTGTAAGTGCAGAGTTTTGAGGGACATTGTGTTGATCTGAGGTCTGATGGGGGCACAAGACGCTGACCTGAGGTCTGATGGGGGCACAAGATGCTGACCTGAGCTCTGATGGGGGCACATTGTGTTGAGCTGAGGTCTGATGGGGGCACAAGACGCTGATCTGAGGTCTGATGGGGGCACAAGACGCTGATCTGAGGTCTGATGGGGGCACAATGTGTTGATCTGAGGTTTATTATCCCTGTACTGTGACATCACTGTGTGTATTATCCCTGGACTTTGACATCACTGTGTTTATTATCCCTGTACTGTGACATCACTGTGTTTATTATCCCTGGACTGTGACATCACTGTGTGTATTATCCCTGTACTGCGACATCACTGTGTTTATTATCCTGTACGGTGACATCACTGTGTTTATTATCCTGTACTGTGACATCACTGTGTTTATTATCTCTGTACTGTGACATAATTGTGTTTATTATCCCTGTACTGTGACATCACTGTGTTTATTATCCCTGTACAGTGACATCGCTGTGTTTATTATCCCTGTACAGTGACATCGCTGTGTTTGTTATCCCTGTACAGTGACATCACTGTGTTTATTATACCTGTACGGTGACATCACTGTGTTTGTTATCCCTGTACTGTGACATCACTGTGTTTATTATCCCTGTACAGTGAAATCGCTGGGTTTATTATCTCTGTACTGTGAAATCACTGTGTTTATTATCCCTGTACGGTGACATCACTGTGTTTATTATCTCTGTACTGTGACATCACTGTGTGTATTATCCCTGTATGGTTGTATCTGGCTGGCGAAGGAAAAAAAGGGGGGACCCCACGCCATATTTTTACAAAAATAATTAAATAATTTTAAAAAAAAATGGCGTGAGGTCCCCCCCTTTTTTCCTTTGCCAGCCAGATACAACCAACAGCGGCAGCCTGGCACTACCAGGGTGGGAAGGGACACGGTTATTGGCCCTTCCCAGCCTATTGGTACCAGCCTGCAGCCGCCCCAGAGCCAGACCCTCAATTTAGAAGGTCCGGTCCTGCGGGTACCCGACTCTTCCTGGCACCCCTGGCGGCGGTGGGTGCCGAGGTAATAGATGTTGGGGTTAGTGCTGGCCTGCCATACCGGCAAGCACTAAGCCCAGTATTAGTAATCAGGGCCGTCAGTAGATAGCCATGATTACTAAAACTGTAGTATTGTAAAAAAAATACACACACACAAGTATAAAACATTTTATTGAAATAAACACTCCCCCAGACCCCTGTTTGACCATTTTATTAAAAAAAAAAGAAAAAAAAAAGCTGGTCCGACGTAGTCCACCGAATCTGACGTAGTCCTCTGCATTCACGACCCTGAAAAATAGAAAACAAACACACAAACACAGACCACTTACCTCTTCCTGCACTGGGATAATAAACACAGTGATGTCACTGTACAGGGATAACAAACACAGTGATGTCACTGTACAGGGATAATGTCACTGTATGTCACAGTACAGAGATAATAAACACAGTGTCACCGTACAGGGATAATAAACACAGTGATGTCACGTACAGGATAAAAACACAGTGATGTCACAGTACAGGGATAATAAACACAGTGATGTCACCGTACAACACACAGTGATGTCACCGTACAGAGATAATAACACAGTGGAATACAGAGTAATAAACACAGTGATGTCACTAAACACAGATAATAAACACAGTGATGTCACAGTACAGCGAGATATAAACACAGTGATGTCACAGTACGATATAAACACAGTGATGTCACCGTACAGGGATAACAAACACAGTGATTGTCACAGTACAGAGATAATAAACACAGAGATACAGGATAATAAACACAGTGATGTCACTGTACAGGGATAATAAACACAGTGATGTCACAGATAACACTGTCACAGTACAGGGATAATAAACACAGTGTGTCACCGTACAGGATAATAAACACAGTGATGTCACCGAGTGCGATGTCACAGGACAGGGATAATAAACACAGTGATGTCACAGTACAGAGATAATAAACACAGTGATGTCACCGTACAGGGATAATAAACAGCAAAGTCACTGTACAGGGATAATAAACACAGTGATGTCACAGTACAGAGATAATAAACACAGTGATGTCACAGTCAAGGGATAATAAACACAGTGATGTCACAGTACAGGATAATAAACACAGTGATGTCACTGTTCAGGGATAATAAGCACAGTGATGTCACAGTCCAAGGATAATAAACACAGTGATTTCACAGTCCAGGGATAATAAACACAGTGATGTCACAGTTCAGGGATAATAAACACAGTGATGTCACAGTCCAGGGATAATAAACACAGTGATGTCACAGTACAGGGATAACAAACACAGTGATGTCACAGTCCAGGGATAATAAACACAGTGATGTCACCGTACAGAGATAATAAACACAGTGATGTCACAGTCCAGGGATAATAAACACAGTGATGTCACCGTACAGAGATAATAAACACAGTGATGTCACAGTCCACGAATAATAAACACAATGATGTCACAGTACAGGATAATAAACACAATGATGTCACAGTACAGAGATAATAAACACAGTGATGTCACACTAAAGAGATAATAAACACAGTGATGTCACAGTCAAGGGATAATAAACACAGTGATGTCTCAGTACAGAGATAATAAACACAGTGATGTCACAGTCAAGGGATAATAAACACAGTGTACAGAAAGTTAAAAAAAAAAATTATACTTACCTTTTTCATAGCAGCAGGGCCAGCATCATCAGAGCAGGAGATCTTCTTCTCATGTCTGAAGGGGGCGGGGCCTATGCTGCCGGCCAGGCCCCGCCCCCCGCTGAGACCTGAGGAGTGCCTGGGAGGTAGGGAGAGCTGCAGGGGGGACAGGAGGGAGGATGGAAGAAGCAGACAGCCGGCTGTCTGCTCCTTCCTGCAACAGGCAACTGTCTCTACGTCCTATGGACGCAGAGACAGCTGCCAGAGGCCCAGGCCCCCCTTTCTTGACGAATCTGCCCGGGCCCCCTACAGCAGGTTCTGCTGTACCCCCTGATGGCGGCCCTGCCGACTCACAGTACTGTTTCACTATGACAGCGGACTCCCTATGCATGTTTTTGTAATGCACAGTGTTCTATACCAATATACAGGCTCTCTGCAGCCGGGAAATAGCTATTTTTAATGCGATTCCTCACAAATAAATTCATATCAAATCGAATCTTTTTAGGAAATTCTGCGCACCATCCAATTTTTAAAAAATTAGCCTATCTCTACTAATAACTTTGGAACACTTTACTTATGCAAGCCCGAGACTGTTTTTTTGTGACACATTGTACTTCATGATAGTGGTGAATTTGAGTCAAAATGTTTCACCCTTATTTATGAAAAAAAAATTGAAAACATTACAATTTTCAAAATTTGAATTTCTTGGCTGCGGACTTACGTTGAAATAAAAATATGGCGGCATGCACTCGTCTGGGATCCATGTTTTGCGGATCCGTAATCTGCGGCCTGCAAAAACAGATGCGGTCATGTGCAGCAGTCTTTATGCTGTGTATTTTCCTGATTTTAGAAAAACCCTATATGTGGCCCTAATCTTTTGCCTGAACATACAACAGGGCTCAGGAATAAAGGAGCACCATGCACACAGGGGTGCACTTCACCTTTTTACCGCCTGAGGTGAAAAGTAAATTGGTGCTCCCCCTCCCCCATTGCCAGTGTCATCGATCTGGCCTTAGATTTTAGATATCGCAATACAAAGTGTAAAATCTGTGGTGAGATGTTGAAAAAGATTCATGCCAAAACCCAACAAAGAACATTCAGACTTTGATGCAAATTTCCTGGGTATGTCCGCAGCAAAAAACTTCCACTATTTGTATTATATTTTAGGGTGCAGCCACACGGTCAGGTTTCAGCATGCAGTTTTGGAAGACAAAATCAGGAGTGGATCATAAATGGAGAGAAAGTATACAAGAGAGATATGACTTTTTCTCCTTTTGTAATTCACTCCTGGTTTTGACTTCCAAAACCTCAGGAAACCTGACCATGTGGCCGAACCTTTATATTTGTTAGTGAATCAGTTAAGGGTATATGTAAGGGAATAAGTCAAGTACCTGGTATCCATTGGTTAATCCCCTCCTCAGGCTCCAGCGTTGTCTGCTGTTCCAATGCTCAGTCCGCAACTGGGAGCTAAATCCAGGGATCCTGCCAGACAGACAACTAGGAAAAGGTGTGGGTGTACTAACACTGAGAAGGAGAGTCAGGGACCGTGGGCGTTCCACATTATGCAGGATGACCAAGGCCAGCACTAGAGATGAGCGAATCATTCAAAAAATTATTTGCCGAACATTCGCCGAACCTTTCCTAAAATTCGTATATTCGACTAATAGATTTGTTGTAATTGCGTACAAAATATACGTTATTATGTGCTATTAGCGAACATTTGCTCACTAATAACGAACGTTCATTTACAAAATGTACGCAACTTCTTAGAAGACGTACACATGAGCGTACAAATAGCTTACGAATCTCGGCGTACTATTGTCTAAGCGATTACATAATACGCAGGCACATACGACGAGAGGCCTCGGCGTGCACTCCTCAGAGGCAGAGCGAATATTCGAGACATATATATGGTAAATAGTGCAAATACATTATTATAAGTATAATATAAACATTTTAAATATCACCTACCTAGTCTGCTCACGGACACGTTTAAGTCTCTTTTCTTCTGACGCTTTTCATAGAACTGGAGCAGACTCCCAAACTCAGTCGCAATTTGTAATCCACATAGGCAAAATTGTAATCCAAATGGGTAAAAAAAATAGCAGCAAAGGTTCCCTTTAAAAAACCCTCTTTTGAGGGGCTCCCCAAATAACCTAAAAAGGGGGAAAAAAGGGATGAGGCGCACGTATGCGCAACTTGGATAAAAAAAACTTTTTTTTATGGGGGGAGTCCTAACAATCCATGGCCATCTGGGTGAGGACAAACGCGGCGCAACAAAACTAAAAACAAGGGCCAACTAGTGCCCACCCCCCGCCCAGAATAAATCCATGTTGTGGCTCCCATAAAAACTGCAGGAATTATTTAAAGGCCAGCAGGTCCTCCTCACTGCTGCTGGAGCTAAAGGACATGAGAGGGCGCTCCTGCCTCATCATGAAAGCGGACCTGGCTGCGGCAGCAGACCCCCGCTGACCTCTCAAGGATGGTCTTCTTGGTGACTGGGCTGTCACACTGGCAAAGACAGTGGTAACTTTGGCCCTGCCCATCACTCTGTAGTGGCCAGATCCTCCTGCCGGCATACCAGGTGACAGAATCTCCGGCTGTAACGGTAATGGTCTTCCACGAGCGGCGGACTGTGCGGCCTGCAACTGCCATGGGCATGGCAGTTGGTAGTGGTACTGTACCACAGTTGGATGGTACATGAAAGTGTTCGTGGTCATCTGTCCCACATGAAGGATTGGTGGTATCGGTGGCGGCAAATCAGGAATCAGGGGTTCCGGATGATCCTGACCTTGGGATTTCTCTTCAGATCTCAAGGTCTCAAGGTCACAAGCCTCTTCTGCTGCCTGGGCCTCCTCACTCCAGTCTTCCGGGGCGCTGCAGGAGTAGGTGGTCGCTTTAAGACTTTCACCCTAGTAGCAAAGGGGCCTTGGAGGCTCTTCATGGGGGTATACTCCACGTAATCCCCTGCATGTAGATTGTGGCGTATGGGCGGAAGATACAGCCGCTTAACCGAACGGCGGTTAACATACAATTCTCCGCCGTCTCCTCATCGCCAATGAAACCGACTCCCCGCTCCACGTTGAACCAAATAACAGTTCCCCTTTGGCGCTCCAGCTTAGGGTCACCGGACCGTGGGTGCTCCAAAACTTGTACCACCCACTCCTCCACCAGCTTTATATTCCCAGAGGGTCTGGGCGTTCCGTGTGACAGCCTCAGGGACCATCAAATTCTGGCGTAAGGAGTAGTCCTTGCGCGGCGGAGCGGGAACTACTGCCGCCTCCGCCGTGTCAGCCAGTGGAGTCACCACCTCAGCAGGCACCTCATCCGACTTCCTGTTGAGCTGTGAGAGATAGATCTCCTCCTGTTCCTTTTCCTCATAGGGGTCGTCTGCCCACAACATGCTTCCCCAGTCAGGACCTCGCTGTCTCTGCGCCATGTTACTCTGCTGACTTGCTCGCGCGCAGGAGAAGGGGGCGGAACTACCAGGGAGGAGTCTGCATCGCTGAATAGAATTCGTACGCAACAGCGTGTAGAGTAAATACCAGGGAGGAGTCTGCGCAACAGCGTATAGAGTAACTAAATTATACTTAGAATAGCGTATAATTTAGCGGACAAACTACGTAGCGATGCGTACAAAAACGAAGCGAATCACCTAATATTCGGATTCGCTTCGCAGCTGAAAAATCCCAAGATTCAATACGAATCTACGAAGCGGCAAATAGATTCGGTCATCTCTAGCCAGCGCTATATAGAAAATGCCTATTCTTGTCCGTGAACATGAATAGCGCATGCTCTATATTAGGGCATACGGTCGTGTGAATGTAGCCTCTATGTAGCATATATACACATGCAACATACACACACATACATATAGCAGACATACAGTACAGACCAAAAGTTTGGACACACCTTCTCATTCAAAGAGTTTTCTGTAGTTTCATGACTATGAAAATTGTAGATTCACACTGAAGGCATCAAAACTATGAATTAACACATGTGGAATTATATACTTAACAAAAAAGTGTGAAACAACTGAAAATATGTTTTATATTCTAGGTTCTTCAAAGTAGCCACCTTTTGTTTGATTACTGCTTTGCATCCTCTTGGCATTCTCTTGATGAGCTTCAAGAGGTAGTCACCTGAAATGGTTTTCACTTCACAGGTGTGCCCTGTCAGGTTTAATAAGTGGGATTTCTTACCTTATAAATGGGGTTGTGTTGGGCAGAAGTCAGGTGGATACACAGCTGATAGTCCTACTGAATAGACTGATAGAATTTGTATTATGGCAACAAAAAAGCAGCTAAGTAAAGAAAAACGAGTAGCCATCATTACTTTAAGAAATTAAGTTCAGTCAGTCCGAAAAATTGGGAAAACTTTGAAAGTGTCCCCAAGTGCAGTCGCAAAAACCATCAAGCGCTACAAAGAAACTGGCTCACATGAGGACCGCCCCAGGAAAGGAAGACCAAGAGTCACCTCTGCTGCGGAGGATAAGTTCATCCGAGTCATCAGCCTCAGAAATCGCAGGTTAACAGCAGCTCAGATTAAAGACCAGGTCAATGCCACACAGAGTTCTAGCAGCAGACACATCTCTACAACAACTGTTAAGAGGAGACTGTGTGCAGCAGGCCTTCATGGTAAAATAGCTGCTAGTAAACCACTGCTAAGGACAGGCAACAAGCAGAAGAGACTTGTTTGGGCTAAAGAACACAAGGAATGGACATTAGACCAGTGGAAATCTGTGCTTTGGTCTGATGAGTCCAAATTTGAGATCTTTGGTTCCAACCACCGTGTCTTTGTGCGACACAGAAAAGGTGAACGGATGGACTCTACATGCCTGGTTCCCACCGTGAAGCATGGAGGAGGAGGTGTGATGGTGCTTTGCTGGTGACACTGTTGGGGATTTATTCAAAATTGAAGGCATACTGAACCAGCATGGCTACCACAGCATCTTGCAGCGGCATGCTATTCCATCCGGTTTGCGTTTAGTTGGACCAACATTTATTTATCAACAGGACAATGACCCCAAACACACCTCCAGGCTGTGTAAGGGCTATTTGACCAAGAAGAAGAGTGATGGGTTGCTATGCCAGATGACCTGGCCTCCACAGTCACTAGACCTGAACCCAATCGAGATGGTTTGGGGTGAGCTGGACCGCAGAGTGAAGGCAAAAGGGCCAACAAGTGCTAAGCATCTCTGGGAACTCCTTCAAGACTGCTGGAATACCATTTCAGGTGATTACCTCTTGAAGCTCATCAAGAGAATGCCAAGAGTGTGCAAAGCAGTAATCAAAGCAAAAGGTGGCTACTTTGAAGAACCTAGAATATAAGACATATTTTCAGTTGTTTCACACTTTTTTGTTAAGTATATAATTCCACATGTGTTAATTCATAGTTTTGATGCTTTCAGTGTGAATCTACAATTTTCATAGTCATGAAACTACAGAAAACTCTTTGAATGAGAAGGTGTGTCCAAACTTTTGGTCTGTACTGTATATATATATATATATATATATATATATATATATATATTATATACATTCATCCAGTATACAGCATATATGGTACAAACACACATATAGACAGCATACACATACACCTTCATTCACTATTTTTCACTAGTTACATCAGGGAAAGAGAATGTGTGTTAGGTAGAGTTGATCGAACGTGCTCGTAACGAGCACTTTAGTGCTCGGATCCCCTGCGCTCGCACTCCCGCAGGCATCCAGATCCGTCCTCACCTGACTGTAAGTCAATGGGGGCGGATCCGTTTGGTATGACACACGAGTGTGTCATACCAAACGGATCCGTCCCCACTGACTTACAGTCGGGTGAGGGGGACGGATCCTTTTGGTGTCACACACTAGTGTGTGATACCAAACGGATCCGTGCCCATTGACTTACAGGCAGGTGAGGACAGGTCCGGTAAATTTTTGGGTAGATCACCTGCTACCTCAACTAACTTGGTCACTTGTTGGTGTCACCACTAGACTGCAGCTACTGTGCCGCACACCACATAATTGTTCACTGGACTGTAGTATATATAACTGAGAGAGTTTTTTCTCTCAGTTATATATACTACAGTCCAGTGAACAATTATGTGGTGTGCGGCACAGTAGCTGCAGTCTAGTGGTGACACCAACAAGTGACCAAGTTAGTTGAGGTAGCAGGTGATCCACCCAAAAATTTACCCTGACACAGCATGGCGGTGAACCCAGAGTGACCAAGTTAGACTGAGGTAGCAGGTGAAGCACATCAAATTTTACCCTGACACCCCCAATTGACCAAGTTACTTGAGGTAGCAGGCGAGCCACCCAAAAATTTACCCTGACACAGCATGGCGGTGAACCCAGAGTGACCAAGTTAGACTGAGGTAGCAGGTGAAGCACATAAAATTTTACCGTGAAACAGCATGGCGGTGACACCCCCAATTGACCAAGTTACTTGAGGTAGCAGGTGAGCCACCCAAACATTTACCCTGACACAGCATGGCGGTGAACCCAGAGTGACCAAGTTAGACTAAGGTAGTAGGTGAAGCACATAAAATTTTACCCTGACACAGCATGGCGGTGACACCCCCAATTGACCAAGTTACTTGAGGTAGCAGGTGAGCCACCCAAAAATTTACCCTGACACAGCATGGCGGTGACACCACCAATGCATTGGTCAGACTGAGATTGCAGTCAAATGGCTATAGGTGAGCCTCCCAAAAATTTGTTTTGGAGTGTCTGAAGTTGACCCTGCAGAAAAATTGTTTTTGAGTGTCTATAGTTGACGCTCCTAAAAAATTTATTGGAGAGAGGGCCTATAGGTGGCCCTCTATAAACATTGTTTGTAAAGAGCGCCAGTTGGCCCTCAGAAAAAAATGCCTGTTGGCTCAGCGTTTGTGTGCGAAGAGAAGGAGGAGGAGAGGATACATAAAGAATCTTCATGTTCAGCTGCTTTCCCCCGGTGGAGATTTGAATTCCGGTGAAATCCAGGCTTTATTCATTTCAATAATCATCAGCCTGTCAGCGCTGTCAGTTGACAGGCGTGTACGCTTATCAGTGATGATGCCACCAGCTGCACTGAAGACCCACTCTGACAACACACTAGCGGCAGGACAGGCCAGCACCTCCAAGGCATACAGCGCCAGTTCAGGCCACATGTCCAGCTTTGCAACCCAGTAGTTGTATGGAGCAGATTGATCACGCAGGACTTTGGTATGGTCAGCTAGGTACTCCCTCACCATCTTTCTGAACAGCTCCCCCCTACTCTGCCTAGACTGGGGACGGGTGACATAGTCTTGCTGGGGTGCCATAAAACTGGCAAAGGCCTTGGAGAGTGTTCCGCTGCCAGTGCTTGACAAGCTGCCTTCTCGCCTCCTCTCCCCTGCTACTTGGCCCACAGAATTATGTCCTCTGCCGCTAGCGGTGTCAGATGGGAAGGATAGTTTCAGCTTGTGTACCAGGGCCTGTTGATATTGATTCACTCTCATACTCCTTTCCTCTACAGGAATGAGAGTGGAAAAGCTCTGCTTGTACCGGGGGTCCAGTGAACACCCAGTAATCGGTGTTGGCTTCTAATGCGAGGGTCACGGGAAAGACAGCCTAACATGAAGTCAGCCATGTGCGCCAGAGTCCCAACACGCAAGAATTCCCTCTCCTCAATAGGCTGACTCTCCATTTCCTCCTCCTGCAAAGCCCATACACGCACAACAGATAAGAAGGAATGAGCATAGGTACCCTCTTCAGTCTCGCCAACAGTCTCCTCCTCTTCCTCCTCATCCTCCCCCTCCTCCAATACGCGCTGAGAAACAGACCTGAGGGTGGTCTGGCTATCAAGCAACGTATCTTCTTCCCCTATCTCCTGTGACAAGCGCAAAGCCTCTGACTTCATGATGAGAAGTGACTTTTTCAGCAGACAAAGCAGCGGGATGGTGACGCTGATAATGGCGGCATCGCCGCTGACCATCTGTGTTGACTCCTCAAAGTGGCTTAACACCTGACAGATATCAGACATCCACGAACACTCCTCATTGTAGACTTGAGGAAGCTGACTAACCTGACTACCAGTTCTCGTGGAAGTTGTCATCTGGCAGTCTACAATTGATCTGCGCGGCTGGTAAACCCTGGCTAACATGTGTAATGTGGAATTCCATCGTGTGGGCACGTCGCACAACACTCAGTGAGCTGTCAGTTGTAAGTGCCGTTGCACTGCCCTTAGAGTGGCAGCATCTGTGGTTGACTTGCGGAAATGCGCACAGATGCATCGCACCTTGGTGAGCAAATCAGACAAATTGGAGTAGGTCTTGAGGAACCGCTGAACCACAAGATTGAACACGTGGGCCAGGCAGGTTTTATATGCAGTGTTTATATGGGTTATTGTTACTTTGGGAAATAGTATTGGTGTATAATGGCACATGTGTTAGTCTGCCGAGTTGCAGAGCCTCCACCAGGTTACGCCCATTGTCACACACAACCATGCCTGGTTTGAGGTTCAGTGGTGCCAGCCAAAGATTGGTCTGCGCCGTGATGCCCTGTAACAGCTCTTGGGCGGTGTGCCTCTTGTCACCTAAGCTCAGCAGTTTTAGCACCGCCTGTTGGCGCTTACCCACAGCAGTGCTGCTGCGCCTAGAGCTACCGACTGAAGGCACCATGCTCACGGATTGTAGTTGAGAGTAGGAGGAGGAGGGGTTGGAGGAAGGGGCATAATAAGTCTGAGAAACTGTGACCGAGGTAAGACCCGCAATCCTCGTTGTGGGCAGTACATGAGCAGCCCCAGGGTCAGACTCGGACCCAGCCTCCACCAAGTTAACCCAATGTGCCATCAGGGAGATATATTGTCCCTGCCCGCCAGCACTTGTCCACGTGTCCATGGTTAGGTGGACCTTCTCAGTAACCGCGTTGGTCAGGGCACGGATGATGTTCTCTGACACGTGCTGGTGTAGGGCTGGGACGGCACATCGGGAAAAATAGTGGCGGCTGGGGACCAAGTACCGAGGGACAGCCACCGCCATCAGGTTGCGGAAAGCCTCAGTCTCTACCAGTCTATAGCGCAGCATCTCCAGGCTCAGCAGTTTGAAAATGTGGACGTTTAGGGCTTGTGCATGTGAGTGGGTGGAATTGTATTTGCGTTTGCGTTTGTGCTCCAATGTCTGATGCAAAGACAGCTGAACGCTGCACTGGGACACATTGGTATAGGGTGTGGAGGATCGTGGAGGTGAAGGGGTGGTTGTAGGGCAGGAGGCGCTCGTACGGGGTCCTGGGCGGGTGGTTGACTTACAGAGCCAGCATGTGACACAGGGGAAGGTTGGTAGTGGTGGCTCCCCTGCTGATCCTGGTGTGGCACAGGTTGCACACCACAGTCCATCGGTCATCCTCACTTTCTTTAAAGAACCTCCAGACTTGCGAACATCTAGGCCTCGGCACGGGAGCTTCACTCCATGAAACAGTTGCTGATCTACTTGCTCTGGCCCTGCTTCTCCCTCTGGCCACCCCACTGCCTCCTCCAACCTGTTCTGGTGCTGCACTTGCCTCCCCCTCAGAAGCACTGTCTTGACTAGGCTTACCAACCCAGCTTGGGTCAGTCACCTCATCATCCACCAGCTCTTCCTCCGATTCCTCACTCTGCTCCCCCCTCGAACTTACTGCCCTGACAACGTCACTTTCTGACAACCGTGTCTCATCATCATCATCATCCAACACCTCTTGACACACTACTTGCACTGTGCTGGGAGAACTTTGTGTACGCTGTGGACTACTGGGTGGGTGCAGGGAGGGAGACGCTTATGCCTGCGACATGGGGCAGGCGATAGGACAGCAGTGCCAGCATGGGCAGTGGTGTCACCCACAGGCGGTGATGGACCTTCGTTGCACCTAGTTGGGTGCTTTACTAACATGTGATAGGCATGTGCCTTCTCCATCTTGGTCTGGGTCAGCACAATTGTCTTGAGGGTCACCACCAGGCTGTTGCCCAGAATTTGGCGTAATGGTACGGTTAGGCAGCCTCAGAGGCATACATGCATGCTGCCCCAGCTGTTTCCTGTCCATTTCCATGGTGTTTCCATCATTTTCTGAGGTTTCCAGGTTTTTACGCAACCTTCCCTGTGCAGAGCTTTGGTCCCCTGCAAAAAATGCTTGAGTCTCCCATTGACTTCAATAGGGTTCGTTATTCGAAACGAGCACCCAAGCATCCAAAAAATTTCGACTCGAATAACGAGCACCCGAGCATTTTAGTGCTCGCTCATCTCTAGTTGAGACCCTTGTGCACAGTGCAGCGCCCACTGTTGGATGCTAGATGTAAGAGCGGTAATTTACCTACTGGCATGCTCAAATAAAACAACCATACCTTACCTGTTATTGCCCTAAAATCAGCAACAACTGTTTCGGTGCATGGTGTGGGCTAGCCTGCAGTACAGCACAACGGCTTATAATCTTATTATATATAGTATTCCCCCTCCATGTAGCACGTGCCTTAATGTTTCTTCGGAGTAAACGCCAGCCTGGCTTGAGTTTGTGGTGCATCTTATCAGCTCTCCGGTGTGAACTGTAACTTTAACTGTGAAGTCCTTGTAATGAACAGTTAACAATCCTTGTGGCCTGACACAAACAGAAACCCTAACTAACTACAGGCCTGATCTGAGTCGCTAGGATTCTAGGTGCCAACACTGTAATGAGGTGCATACATGATCAGTCTTATCGACCAGGGTCTGCTCTGCATCAGCTGGTGACTGTGAATCGAAACAAATGCTTCTCCAGGAAGTGTGCAGTACCACAGTGTATGTAGCTTTGCTCCTTAGCTCTCATCAGCGTTCCTGGCAGCAGTCCTCCTTCCTCTCGACAGCATAAGGGTCTTGGACACGATAAGCTTCCCTTTGCTGCAGCTCTGGTTACAGAAGGATGTTCCCACACCTGGATGTTGATGGTTTCTCTCCTCACTCAGGTCCTCAGTCTCTCTCTGTTGCTGTACTTAGGAAACAGCGGCATCTTGCGGCCAAACAGTAGAATGTCAGTCCAGATCATTTAACTTCATTTACACAAACACAGTGTTCACACAATGAGAGCTGTTTCCCCATCTCACATACCGAAGGTTTCTCATTTGGAAAAAAATTCACCTTTTTATGACGTGACACCTTATCAACACAGCAATTAATGTACTGCAAAACAGTTTGTATAAATATTAACATCAATACAAGAGTCAGTAGTAGTCTATCGACAGAATCCTGTATGGGGAATATTACATGTAGTCCATTGCTGTTCAAAGGTTAGGAGTATATTCTTCACAAACTTTCCTGTCCAGGCCCCACTGGCGAGATCTCTAGCTTTGGCAGGACTGCGCCAGGAAAGAAGCGCTGCAAAGCCATAACCCCTGGACACACAACAGCATCCTTAGCAACAGGATGCAATGCTCTGTTTCTCCCAACAGCGGGTGCTGGAGAAGAGTGAGCTGACTGCTCAGCTGTTCTATTCCTGTCTGCTGTGTTCTGACTAATGGGGCGCCGGGTCATGACCTCTCAGGTTCTGATCCTGGGACATGGTGCTCTAGTTGCTTGGCCAGTTATAGAGATGAGCGAACGTGCTCGTAACGAGCACTGTAGCGCTCGGCTTCCCTGCGCTCGCATGGGCACAGGCATCCGCTTCCGTCGGGTGAGGAGGACGGAAGCGGATGCCTGTGCCCATGCGAGCGCAGGGGAGCCAAGCGCTACAGTGCTCGTTATGAGCACGTTCGCTCATCTTTTGCCAGGAACTATTGCCAGTGATAGCTTTTCACTCCCTAGCTGTGCTCCCAGTTCTGTTCTGTGTGCGTTTAGATTGCTTATTCAATTGACCTCAGCTTGCCTTTGTCTCGTGATTTGGTACTGTGTGTCCCATCCAGTTCTGACTTTGGCTCGGCTATTCTGGCTACCCTCTGTCATCTGATTTTGTACTGCATTTTCCACTTGGTCCTGACCAATTCCTGTATGACTCTGTATTTGTATAGTTTCTTCTCTGTGTGTGTCTATCAGTCCTGCACCTAGCAAAGTAGGGAAAGCCGACCAGTTGCGGACTTGCCGCCAAGGGCTTGCACTGCAAGTAGGCAGGCTGGGTTCCAGTTAGGGCTCCATGTCTGTGTGTTCTTGCCTACTGGGCTGACAATATTATTATGGTAAAGATGAGATAAGGTGGTGACCCAATGACCACTCAAAACAAAGAATCTGGAACAGATCTAAGCTGTGACAGACCCCTATCCTGCCAAAAAGGAGTCCCAGCAGGAGTTGCACTGCGGTTGGATATCTACTTACTCATGGCCCATACAGATGCAGCTACTCTATGCACTGGATAGAAAAATAGCAAAATAGAATAAAAAGTCTCAAGTTGCGTCTTCCTACTTTTAGAGCTGCAGGTTCCTAGTTAAGTGGATCCTCAGGTAGGACTTGTGGATAGCCCTCAATTTTCTTCAATTGTAGTCAATCACTGCTTCATAGGTTCCTTTCGTTATATCCTCCAAAAACCCTAGCTCCCACTTTCCCAGTAGTATTAACAAATATTTGGGTTCAGATAGAAATAGAACCCTATCACCAGCTTACATACCAATGCAATCTCTGCTGCCCAAAGAGATACCTCGATAATTAACATCCTGTCTAAAAGTGCCAGGGGCTTGAGCGCTACTTCAAAGAGTAAGGGAGTTAATGGGCATCCCTGTCTAGCTCCCCTATAGAAGCCAAAGGAAGGGATAAAAAAAAAAATCACTCACCATCACTCTAGCCGATGGCTTCCTATATATGATAGCTATCCAATTAATAAAGGCTTGGCCAAATCCAAAGCAAAGTAACACTTCCAAGAGATATGGGCACTCCACAGAATCGAATGAGGACTTTGGAATTAATATTAAGTAAAGTAATGCGGTGGTATGAGCCACATTCTTCTGGGTCCTTATCTGGTTTGAGCAGAGGATAGTGGCATCTTTCAAGGAATCTGGAAGGCATTCCAGGCATATATCTGATTTTATAGGGAGAGCTGCCTTATAAAAAGGCTCTCAGAGGCTACTTTTAGGTAATGTACAGTACAGACCAAAAGTTTGGACACACCTTCTCATTCAAAGAGTTTTCTATATTTTCATGACTATGAAAATTGTAGATTCACACTGAAGGCATCAAAACTATGAATTAACACATGTGAAATTATATACTTAACAAAAAAGTGTGAAACAACTGAAAATATGCCTTATATTCTAGGTTCTTCAAAGTAGCCACCTTTTGCTTTGATTACTGCTTTGCACACTATAATCTGTAGTGAATGCAATCTTCTCATCACAGACTGTAATTCTGAGTTATCCCCTCTCTTCTTATTATAGCTGGGTCATGTGACCAACTCCCTGACCTCCAACTGACCCAGGACAGGAAGCCAGTCACTGCTCTATTAATTCCTATGAGACTGAAAGTGAGGCTCCCATAGGAATGCATAGAGAATTAGACTTCCTGTCCACACATAAGTCTCTGTGTAAGTTGGTGGGTCTGATTCCTAGTCACATGACACAGGTGAGAAGCTTCAGCGAGATATAACTCAAAAATACAGCCACTAGTAAGAAAATGACATTCACTACAGATTACATCATGTACATTTCTAGCAGGACGTGGAATAAAAAAAAATTGCGGGAGTTCTTCTTTAAGTATGTTATTTTTCCCTTAGTGGAGACAGGCTGCAGGCATCACAATAAAGTTATTTATTCCCAGGCAATCCCTTTAAGGCTACACAGTGACTCTGGCTGCAATGCACGTCACAAATATTAAAAGTGAGCAGGATCATGTTGCTATAACGGTGACATGACAAGTCACAAAAAATCCAGCAAGTTGGGATTTCTTGCAATGTTTGGGTCACAGCAAATAGAAACACTACCCCATTCACTTTAGTTAATTTCACTGTATGTCCACTTCAGCCCAAATCACTGTGTACCTCTAGCAAAAAGGTGACTATAACTGCCTTTTTTTCAGGACCTTTCAGTTAAAGGGTTTCTGTCACCAGTTTTGGGCATATCAAACAGGATGACATTTGCAATGTGCAAATGTCACCTGATGCCCGATCTGGTAATCATTTTTGTTTTGGTGTTCCCGTTTTTCAGAAAAATACACTTTTATGATATGAAAATTAGGCTTACTAGGTGCAAGGGGCGGTAACCCTGCACCTAGTAGCGCCGTTTCCCCACCTCTAGTGACGCCTCCTTTCTTGTGATGGACAGGGCCAGGCAGCTCGCTCTAACTGCTGCTGGCCCTGCCCGAGCTCCAAATCCCGCGCCTGCGCTGTGCAGCCTTCATTCGTGAGGACTGTGACGTCCGGCGGCCAGCGGCACTCACGAATGAAGGCCACACGGCGCAGGCGCGGGATTTGGAGCTCGGGCAGGGCCGGCAGCAGTTAGAGCGAGCTGCCTGGCCCTGTCTATCACAAGAAAGGAGGCGTCACTAGAGGTGGGGAAACGGCGCTACTAGGTGCAGGGTTACCGCCCCTTGCACCTAGTAAGCCTAATTTGCATATCATAAAAGTGTATTTTTCTGAAAAACGGGGACACCAAAACAAAAATGATTACCAGATCGGGCATCAGGTGACATTTGCACATTGCAAATGTCATCCTGTTTGATATGTCCAAAACTGGTGACAGAAACCCTTTAACAGGCGATAGATACATCATTCAGAGAAAGTCTCATCACCTCAGCAATAGTATAGATTACTAATAGTCTATTATGGTACTAAGAAAAGCGCATTCACGTGAGGTCATTAGATTATCTATAAGGTACAAATCACACCTTTACTAGAAAGCGGGTGAGAAGCCTGACTACGCCCCGCCCACTCATCACGTTCAGCCGCACAAACCAATGACGCGCTGTAAGCTATGACAGCCAATAACAGGCGGGAAAGCTAAGGCGACGCTGCGTTCCGAATACTAGCGTCTCCTCACCCAATCACAGGCCCGAAAGACGTATTGGGCGGGGATATGCAAATCTAGTTTGAAAAAGACGGCGGGAAATCTGAGTTTCGCGGGAGGACCTTCGCGCGTAAACCGCATCCCTTCATTCATTGTCAGCTTCCTGGAGCCATTTTTCAGCCGCGGCGGTGGCAGGGAGGTCGGAGCCGGGGCCCTATCACACGTAGCTGTACAATCCGCTTCCATCTGCCTCCCCCGGTGCTCGATAACCCTCGGACGAGCTCACCCCATGCACCGAGGGGACCTGCTCTAACCACAGCCCCGACTATTTCCAGGGTACAGGCCGGGCCCAACGGATTACGGGGGTCAGAAGGAAGAGAGCGGGTGTACCCGGGAAAAGAGCGGCGCGCAGGGAGGAGGCTGCTCCGTACGATGAGGAAAGGAAGCCACCCCGGGCACGACAAGCTGCTGCTCCCCGGGCTCCAGGGCTCGGACAAGAGCTCCACTTTCTCAGGGGGGTTCGTGGCCGGGGGCGGCACTGCCAGTGTGCTCGGTGCAGGAGGAGGCGGTGGATACCTGCACATCCTGTCTTCCCCTGGCCCGGTCCACCATCCTCAGCACGGACTATGTGCTCCCGAGCAGCAGCACCAGGCGGCGGCCAGCTTCATCTACTCCACCCCGCACGGACCCGCCGCTAGAGCCGGCCTACTGCAGCCTACAGTGGGGCGCCCTCCGGTAATGGCAGTGACACCCCCCTCCCCCCCACTGTCCACCTCCATAACATATGTGTCTTGTCTGGTGACTATATATAGGCTAGTGTGTGTTCCCCGGTACATGTATGGGGGGGGGGGATCATGTGTCGTGCCAAAGGTCAGTCTCGGTTCAGGTGTAGGTAAGGCTTTGTACATGGCAGTAGGTAAGTGGCCCCACAGGCCTTATCCAGGGGGCTTTCTCCTGCAGCAGGCCCCCCTGGAGGGGGTAGGGAGGTCACCTGTGCATTGGCTGTTTTTACATCTGTCACTATGGGGGATGAGGGGGGGGGCTGGAGCTCATTTACACTTCAAGGATCTTGTGCTGGAGAGGACAGGTCTACCTGTAGTCACCCAACTCTTGGTTACCACCCCTCCCCCATGGCTTATGCAATGAGGGGCTCATCTATTGCTGGGGTTAGATCTCAAAGGACAAGGCCCCAAGACCACCCCATCTCCTATATCTTAGGCCTGCTAGTGTCTGCCCAGTTAAGATGCAAAGGTATTTATTGCTGGAGGTCCCTGGGCTCTTTACCTCCATCAGTGCCCCCTGGTTCTACACTAGAGAAATGGTGGACAGTGGGACCCTTGCCCCCCCCTTACATAATGTGCCCCAATCTGTAGCAATCCCTTGCTGTCAGGACTGGGGTGGATGTGGCATACGTCGGGCTTGTTAGCAGTGCACCTATACATAGGTAAGTCCAATATCCTAGTGTCGGTTTTTTAAGGCCTAGGCCTCATGGAGGATTTTATCTAAGGGTCTGACAATGTATACACTGAAATGTCAGCATCTATATACCTTATAAGGGCCTATGGAAGTCGGAGGGGGGTCCCCCGCTTGGCACCCCCAGCTCTGTGCCACAAGGGGTGTCCTTTAGAGATGTTCTGGCTATGGATCATCTGGCCTATCATTAGATGGTGGCCATTTGAAATGTGCGGCAGTTCCATTGATGAACACCAGGGGGGGTTGAAAAGCTGGACATGTGATCACCTGATCGATGCGCCAGATTTGAAAAATGAATTGGTTTCTTCATGAGATGCCTCCTTTAATAAGGGGGAGATGCCCCCCTCCCAGGAGCCTTTCGGGCCAAACCCTCCCTAGTGTGGCTGGACCTACTGAGGGGATCAGATGTACCTAATCCCCACTGCTGGTTTCTGGCTCCTTTACTCCCCCAACGCCGCTTTGGATCTATGGTCTCGCCACATCATCCAATTTGATGCATGGGGGACACATCACTGCAGCAGCCAGTCATGGGCTGCAGAGGCCACGTGTCCCTTGTCAAACCTGATGTTGATGTGGGGATCAGGTATGTATGATTCCTTCCAGAGGTCCGGGGGGGGGGGAGGGTCTGCCCTAATGGCCCCCAGGGTAGATCATCCCCTTTAAGTGTACATGAAAGGTTTCTGTATTGCCAGGTTAATGTATGACACTTAAAGGGGTTGTGAAGAATTAGGAAAAACACAGTTGCTCTCTTCCAAAGAAAGCAGTACCATACATGTCCTCGGTTTGTGTTATTGCAGCTCGGCCTAGTCAAGTCAGTGGAGCTGAGCTGTAGTACCAGACACAAACCATGGTGTGGCGCTGTTTATGGAGGAAAGAAGCCGTTTTTCTAGTTCTAATCTTCATAACGTAACCCGTTTTTTAAAAAGATTTTTCAGGTTCTAGATTTTGAGGTCTTGGAGCTGATTCACATCTGAGGATTTATCATGGAAATGATGTCAGGATAGGTCGTCATTGTCACATCGGCAGGGGTCTCGGCACCCCACCTGTCATCTGTGACGGAGGTCTGGTGAACACTGCAGCTTACAGGCACAGCGCCATATTTAGCATAGTGGCTGTGCTTAGTATTGCAGCTCAGCACTATTGAATGGGGTTGAGTAGCAACTAAGCTACTCACTGAGCGCGTCTTCTAACAGCTGGTCAGTGGGGTCCTGGGAGTTGGACTCCTGCCAGTCTATTGATGATCTGTTCCGAGGATGGGTCACTAAACTCTTCCCAGATAACACCTTTAACTCATCCAGCAGGCTGTTCCAGTAGAGGCGGCCTGCCAAAGTTCACCAGATTTGGCATAGCTGAACACTGCCATGCACCGTTGGACCTCATTGACTACAGTGGGATACGGTGGTAAGCCGGCACTTATGCCAGAAACTTGTAGGATCCCATTGTAGTCAATGAGGTTCGGCGGTGCATGGCTTTGTCTATGCCGATCTGGTGAACTTTGGCAGGCTGTGCCAGAACAGCCTGCCGGATGAATTAAATGCAGACGTGAATCAGCCCTTATCCTCCTGATAGACCATCAATATGGGTTGCTGAAAAAAAAAACGTGGTCGGAGATGAGTGATTTCCAGTGTGAAGTGGCGTTGACAGATTACTGCGTCTCAGCTTCCATTCACTTGTAGTAATCCAACATGGCTGGACAGAGCTGGGATTCTGGTCACTTCCAATGTTTTTTCCGGGGCTGAGCTGCTGCTGAGAACTGCTGGGGGCATGGGACACCCACAAGGGAGTGGGTGCCCACAATCTGACGGACCTATAGTTCCCAGGTAGGTCATCGGTATCTAGAACCTAGAAAACTCCCTTCAGTGCTCCTTCTGAACAATCCCCTTTTGGGGTGCTACGAGAATTATGGCACCAGCCGACCTGATTGGCATCACATGACCAGAACGCTTGAAAGGTCACAAGTCATAGCTGCAACTAAATGGGTTCTCTTGGAGAATCCAGGATAGGAGGTGCTGCAAGTACCCTGTACCAAGTGTTTTTTGGTGACACCCTAGTTGGTCGTTCGCTATGCTTTTCAAGTGTGATATATGGGGGAAGTGGACTGCCAATCCATAGGGGGTCATGTGCCAGAAATCTGCCATACAGTGTTCCTGAAGAAGGTTTTATAAAACCTTTTACATGAGGATGTGCCCGAATATCCATACTGATCTGGCCAAACCTCTATGAAGGAGTCAGGAGTAGATGAGCACCTTGATTAGTTGATGAGTTCTTGAGGAGCAAAGGGGTACTCTGAGAGTCTCCCGCGTGATTGACGGGGCTGGACATAGCGCCTGTGCTGCTTCTGAGTAGTGCAAGTGCACCACACTTCTGGGTAGCGGCACATGCACAGTTACTGCCGCTGTAGTAGTGGAGCAGGACTCGGGAGTGATTGTCAGGTCTGGGTGAGATGTAGACAAGCGGCGGGGGCAGCCCCTCAATGCTCTAGAACTTGGATGAACGAAGCAGTTTGCTCATCTCTAGTCCAGAGTAGTAGCTATTTAGCGGACAGCTATTGAATATGTATGGCCAGCCTTTAGACAGTTCATATGTCGTCTTGGTGACTTTTCCATGTGAAGTATGACGTTTTCCATCCAGCTGTCCACAACCGAGCGCTCTGGAACTGCCAGCCTACCAGTAGTGGTGGCACCAGGACTGTCCCTCTAGCTGCTCATCTGTCACTTGGTCCTCGGTGCTATACAATGTGCACAAAAAAGGGTGCAGACCTTGGCTTTTACGTGAAGGGTTAAGGTTTGTGCAGTTTTCAGTGAGCTCGTCTCCATATTGTGCAGTTTATATGCAGACAGGCTGCGCCCACTCTCTGAGAGCCAACTGTTCATACTTGTCATAACATGAGTGTGGCGCATGGGTCAGGCCAGTAAACCGCTTCTGGAGCCTGCCTGGAAATGAAGCCATTTACTAAAGGGACAGAACCGTTATTAAAGGGTCAGATCTGTCCTCATTTCTAAGCACGTCTGGAAACTATTCATAGCCAGCTTAAAGGGGTTATCCCATGACTAATGTGAAAAAAGAAAATCGGATATCATGCATGACAATCTCGCATCGTGCACACCACTGTGGTTTGGGTCCACCTCCGAGCCACTTTTTTAAAAATTTTTGCCCCATTCACTGCAGCCACAGCATACAGATATATTTTATTGAATAACTCGGGCTATATTACATTTTTAATTAAATGCAATTCAGGTCTAGGTTGTGGTATGAAAACTAGAATATTTGTTGTGGGACAACCTCTTTGAGCCAGGTTCACACTGCATTAAGGCCTCCTGCTGGGCTCTGTCTGGTGTATACATATACCGTGATGGGTACGTTCACTTTAATGGGCCAAACGGAGATCACAGGATTCAGTTTCGCCTGCTTTGTTTCATTCCCCTGTATTTTTACCAGACAGGTTAGCGTCGTCTACCGTACTGTTCTGTCCAGCAAAAAGCAGGAGACATCCATAAATCCGTCAGTCAAAGCTGTCACCAGCGACCTCCTTATCCAGCTGGTAGCATAGACACATAGCCGTGCTTCAACTGATTAAAACACCTTTTCTCTTGTTTCTTAATATGTAATTTAGTTATTTGGTGCAATGAGGGCATTAACTCTTGTTCTTATTGCACCCAAGCTCCACTCCTTTCTGTGGCCAGCTCCTCCCTGGTTGCTTTGCCACTGGCTCACCCTGTCAATCAAGGCAGCCAGAGAGGGGTTGGTCACAGAAATGAGTGGAGCTTGGGTCCCATAAGAGCAACAGTGATGCCCTTGTTGCACCAAAATGTTGATTACTTATTAGAGCCGTTCCTGTATTATTCCTGCTAGAACATTACAAATTCATAACCAGCAGTCTGCAGTAAAGGTACTGCTGGGTGTTACCAGTAGTGGGTGTGTGGCTGCTGGTGTCAGACTGTACAGGGACACATCCCCAACTGGTAACACCCATCTGTACCTTTACTGCAGACTGCTGGTAATTCATTCACACATTCTAGCAGAAATAAAGGAATGGTACAACAGTCATAAGAGTAGATGCTCCAAAATTACATGGGGAATGCAAGTAGTTACAAAAACAGGTATGTCGGAGAGGTGACAGCTCCTCTTTAACCACCACTTTCTGTTAAAGAGGTTGTTCACTCCTTTTACATTGATGGCCAACATTCAGGATAAGTAATAGAGATGAGCGAACGTGCTCGTAACGAGCACTGTAGCGCTCGGCTCCCCTGCGCTCGCATGGGCGCGGGCATCCGCATCCGTCCTCCTCTACCTTTACTGCAGACTGCTGGTTATGCATTTGTAATGTTCTAGCAGGAATAATACAGGAACGGCACATCATAGTCATAAGAATAGATGTTCCACAATGATCACATGGGGATTGCAAATAGTTAGTGAAACGGACATGTCAGAGGTGACTGCTCTTTAAGCCGCCTGGGGCAGTGATTTGAGGGGTGACATGCAATGAAAGTCCAGTCCTTTGCCATCCTATGTGACAGGATAGAAATATCGCACCAAATAGTGTCTTATTCTGTATTAAATGAATCCAATACACATTTTCGCCATGGTTTTTCACCCATCAGCATCCCATAGATGGTTTCCATTGACCTGTAGATGGGATCCTAGTCTCAAATGAATATTTCTTGGCTTCCCCAGTTGCAGTTTTCCAAGGCTGCTGTGGTGTAATTTGCAAATAATGATGTACGCCATATTTGCACCAGAATTTTCAACTTGAGCTTCTTGCCACGTTTCTAAAGTGGCAAGAAAAGGTGTTGGGGCTTTGCATGGCCTGTCGGATTTAGGCCCCATTCAGACGACCATGTTTCACTGTACGGCGGCCTCAGGAAGCGCACGGCGTCATAGCAACCAATGACGCTGTGCGCTCCCGTCTGGGGCAGCACAGGCCCGGCTGTGAAACACGGGTGTCTGAATGGGGCCTTACTGTAACTTGTGGTGTAAGTCAGAGCTCCAGTCTGTGCCAGGCCCTACCTGGCATAGATTCAGTTTCTGGTGCACTGGCTGCCAGAGATGTAATTTATTAACGGGCATAGGGGATCAGTAGTGACATGAGAATGGCAGTCTTAATAAATGCCCCCTGTTGTCTTAAAACCTTTAGTGGGTGTGTATAATCTTCATGTTACATTTTGGACTACGCTGAGGGCTGTAGATGGCTTTGTATAGCAAATATCTTCACACTGCAAGAAATGTATCCTATCCTGGGTGTCCTACCTTATATGTAATATCTGTACTGTTTTTCAGGCCAAGCGACGATTAGAACTTGGAGATGGAAGTCATCATTATCTCTCTGAAGGATTAAAAACGCCAAAAGGCAAAGGAAGAGCCGCTGTTCTCTGCCCGGATAGCCCAAAAAGTGGGTTTCAGTGCAGTTCTTGATCTGTTGTTTCTAAAGAGTTCTTTACTGAAGGATAAAGCTCGTGTTTGTCGGTAATGTTCTACCTTTTCTCTTTAGCTCCAAAATCTCCATTAGAAAAAACCCGTTATGACACCTCCCTTGGCCTTTTGACTAAAAAGTTCATTCAGCTTCTTAGTCAATCCTCGGATGGTGTTGTGGACTTGAATAAAGCTGCTGAAGTCCTCAAGGTGCAAAAAAGAAGAATCTATGATATCACAAATGTATTGGAAGGGATTCATCTCATAAAAAAGAAATCTAAAAACAACATTCAGTGGATGTAAGTATGAACCTATCTTGAATTATCTTAATGGTTACTAAACTTTTATAAAACTTCGTTTTGATGGATGTGGGTCAAGGGCTGAGATGCTGACTGGCTAAAACGAGCAGGAAAAAGCTTTCCTCTGAGAGCTCTGTCCTTTCGGCTTTGTTGGACACTGCTTGGCTGAGCATGTGGTGTATGGGCCACGTATACTTCCTATGGATCTGTGTACCACATGTGTTGTGCTCAGGACAGCCAAGCAGAGTTAATGAAAGGAAAGGGCTACAATGCTCAGTAAAGAGTCTTATTCCCTTTGTTTTAGCTATTGGTCGTGGTCTCAGCATCTGAGCTGCCATCGAGACTTGGAGTCTGTGGTCTGTTTCCTCCACCCCCTCCCCCAACAGTCCCATTCACTTGAATGACAGAAACAGAGATGAAACCTGCTGCATGTTCTCTACATGGATAGATGGTCTAACGCAGTAGAAATCTAGCCGCAATGACCAAAATCTGAGAACTCCAATCCTGGCGACTTAAAACTTTAGATGCCATGGTTAATAGCGACTGCAGCATCTGAGCGGTCACATGAGGAGCGGGCTCCCTCTGTCCTGTTGGAGACCCTGAGGCAAAACAAAGCTGAACTGTTAATTTAGTCCCGGTCGTAAAATCAATATTGATTAGCCAAAAATGTGTCATGGTTTTTAACCGTGGTCAGCGCAGTAGAAGATGGTGGCACAGCTGCCATGCCATAGTTGAGTTGGAAGTAGCCAGAAGAGGCTGTGGTGCAAGGAAAGCCAATGGTGGTGGTGTGCCAGGGCTTAGGCTGACATTTAGCACTGCTAGAACATTTAAAGGAGCTGTTCCATCAGAACACTTATGACTTACCTGTTGCCATAAATATTTGACTGGTATGTGTCCCATATCTGGGACCCACTCTGAATGGAGATCATCTTGCATACACACGATCTCCTCCATTTACTGCTATGGGGACTGGCTTGGCTATTTTCAGAAGTCCCATAGCAGTAAATGGAGAAACTTGAACAGCACGTTCTCAGTCCATGGTGGAGCCCCCTTCTTGAGTAGGAGTGGGTCCTAGAGTTGGGACACACACCTGACTGGTATCTATGGCATATCCTATCAATGTTATAGTTGTCTATGTGGGCCAGCCGTTTGAAGCTGCCGCGCCAGCTGTGGCTGTGTGAAGTCTGTCGTGTTGCCATCTTGTCATTTGACGGCACAGTGACTTATCTTCACATTTTTAATACCAAAAAACCATTTGCAGCCCTGCCTGTGAGGCATCCTCCTAGATGGCAGCCACTACTGCTGCTGACAGCCACCGGTCTGAGGAAATCTGGTAGTTTGGCAGCTATACAATAAACAAGCAGCTTATTGCTTCCCTTTTGATATAAGACTCCACTTTCCATCCTCATGTGAACACTTAGGGCAGGTTGTGTTCCAGGAAAGGTTACTGACCTGGATTCCTCCTTGGCCTGCGCTAGCTCCTAGCACACATCTTAAAATATTCCTTTTCTTGTAAAATGCAGTTGTAAAGTATTCTGAAATGACTTGGGAGAAAGTTTAAAATTTTCATTGCATATGTTTGTGCTAAATTTACATCCATTTTCTTATCTTTTGTTAACCTAGGGGCTGCACACTTCCCGATGACGGCTATAATGTGGCTCGATGCCAAGGACTCTCCAAAGAACTCTCAGAGCTCAGTCAAGAAGAGAAGAAACTGGATGACTTGATACAAAGTTGTACCTTAGATCTGAAACTTTTAACTGAAGATTCAGAGAACCAAAGATATCCTTTACATAAGTGCAATCGGTGTCCTCCTTGTGGCTAATGCTTAAAAAAAAAAAAAAATCCTTCCATTAGTGAGTTCATGTGACGGCAATTGTACAGTAGCTGCTATAATCCGACCCTGATACTTGTGATGCATGCAGTGCTTGCACTGTATGGTACATTTTATAATGTGCAGGCTAGATTTCAGTGGTATTTAGGCCGGGATCGCATCACGTCTTATGCCTCTGATGTATATCCTGCAGAGTCCGGTAAAAATTCTGGAATTCTATGGTGAACGTGCATACCACTGTATAGCATCAGTCTGAGGCATCCGTTTTAACGTATACATGTTTTGTATGCGTTAAAATGGATGGGAAAAGCTTGATGTGAACCCAGCCTAAGACACTCATCCATTTTATAGCAATGTACAATAGCTGTTAATTTGCTTAAGTGTCCACAATCATGAGGCAACGTATGGCATACTGCTGCTACACCTGCTTGGTTGGCCTTCATTCTCCTTAAAGGGGTTGGCCATTGACTACTTGTGACCAATGTGTGTGTGTATATAAGATGACTGACACTTAATATAATCTTTGTTGAACTTCTGCTCCATTTTCTATATTTTATATTGGCAAGGTTTTTGTGCTGTCCAGAGCACCTGTCCATAAAATGGCTGCTGATGGAGGGTCATGTGACCAGGCACATAGAAAATGGTGCAGAATTTTAACCAAGACTATTAGTAAGTGTCATATAATCATCGCAAGCACATTGGTCAGCAGAATGTGGCCAACCCCTTTTCCAGCTCAATAACCCAGTGAGGTGCTGCTTGGGGGTCATGTCACCACTGTGGCCAGTCACTCACTGGCTGCAACGGCACACGACTCATCCATGCCAGAAGTTTACAAGTGGGGACTAGAGCACGGTGGATGCCGCACTCGACCAAATGAGCCAGAACAGAGCGTTGGGGAGCAATGAAAATGCTTCCCTTCACAGGTTCGGTAGGGAGTGGATTGCCTCCCCCATTAACTCCTTTTAATATTAATGGAAATTGAAGTTTGTAGGGTACATACATATGGGGATGTAATTTTTTTGTTGTGTGATTTTTTTATTTTTTTATTTTTTTTTTTTTCCCCTCATCATTCAGTTGATACTTGGTAAAATCTTCCACTTCTCTGCTTCTGCTATACGCTGAGCATTTTCTGCCTGCAAGACCAGGTGGGAAATTCACCGTGTGTGAATGTGCCCTGAAATTTAAGTTGGCCAAATTGATGCCTAAAATAACTTGAACTCTTGTGACTGCATTTTTAATTACGACCCATCATTGAGTTATCAAACTTCATACGTCAGAATTTACTTGTTTACATCCTTAACTTAACTTACGTTGGCTTATGTAACCTATCAAGATATCCGAAAAATTAGTGGCCTTAAGGATCAAACTGTTATTGTTGTGAGAGCTCCTCCAGAGACTAGACTTGAAGTGCCTGACCCAGTTGAGGTATGTGTAATGATGAATTTGCCTGCTGGCACTTCTTGGTCCCTTCTAGTCTAAGGTCTCCATCTAGAAGACTGAAATACATTGAAGCATGGTGTATTTGTCAGTGCCTGCTTCAAACTGGTTGTTTGAACTTAAATGGTTTCTTAAAACGCCACAAACGCTATTGCAGCCAAGCTCCTCTTTCTTGAATTGAGTTTCTGATCCAGCCAGTGAGCGAGACTAGTTCTATCTTCTGCCAGGACCATACTTACAGGGAGTCTGTCACCAGTTTTGTGCTGCCCTATCTGAGGGTAACATAAACTGGTGACTGACCAAGAGCAAAATAGTAGGTTACCTAGACCCAGCTCTTATGCTGAAATCTGTATTGAACAGCTCCATCGCAATCTGAACACTGGATTTGTTCAATAGTGTCCATCAGGGAATCTCATGAGCACCTCCTCCCACCTAACCACCCCAGCAGTCAGTGGCGGGGTTGAAAGAACGCTGGGTAGTCATGAATAGGTGGACCTCCTAGGTCTCCAGCTGTGGTAAAACTACAACTCCCAAGATGAACACTTGCTTGGTTGTTCTCAGAACTCCACAGAAATGAATGGAGAATGCTGGGAGTTGTAGTTTCAACACAGCTGGCGTGCTGAGGTTAGCCATCACCATCCTAGGTCACGCTGTGTTTTGAGTGGCCTACTGTACTCTGCTCAACTTGCTGCTGCTCAATACAGATTTTTAGTGAAATGGCTAGGTCATTTCAACACCCCCATACACATTACTTGGCCAGGATGAAATTCTAATCTTTGGCCACCTAAAGACATTTGCAGTCTGTAGCCATGAGGGTTAGTATTGCATGCAGTGTATCAGAGCCAGAAGGAGGAGGGGGTGGGGGTGACCAAAGTTTGCTCAATAGCACTACCTGTATTACAAGTTACATAAGTGGATGCTTGCAAGTTGCAACACAATTCCATTCAAAGATCTGCAAAAAATCTAGTAACATTGGATTTTGGCAATTAGCAGGCCCCTGCAAGTTGTGGTCCACAATGTGACCAAATTCACTTGTGATATTTGTTTCTGACAGTGCTACAGACCCGGGTCACTTCGAGGACCTGCACCTATAGGATATGCTCTAAATGGCCACACTGGAATACCCCTTTAAATATAAAGGTGGATGGATGACTCTTAAACCTCTGTTGCGCTGACTGACCAGTAAAATGTTTCTTATACGGCCACGGATCATGTTGAGACCAGTGTCAACCTTATCTAACCAATTTAATTTGTATTTGCAGAGTTTACAGATACACTTATCCAGCACTCAAGGAGCCATTGAAGTTTACCTATGCCCTGAAGAAAGTGAATCCAGTAGTCCAGTTAAGCAAAGTAATCCCGATCAGAATGGGAACCTTCCAAAGCCAAATTCCAAAGGTAATCTGACATTAAGGCCCTATGATTGGCAGAACATTACCCTGTGGTCTTCCATCACATCTTCCATATAGACGACATGAAAGTGATAGGTGGCTGCACATCTCCCCATGTACGCAGGGAGGGGTTTGAGCGCATGGTCATTCGTTCATACTCCTGGTAATTAGTGATCAGTGACCAGCCAGTTTTGGGCCTTAGTGACAAAGTAAAATATTTTTCTTTTTTTTTTTTGTCATGCCAAGAGCCATAACTCTTATTTTTCTGTCGATACAGCTCTAGTATGAGGGCTTGTTTTTTGTGGGGCAAGTTGTAGTTTTTAATGGCACAATTTTAGAGTACATATAACTTAATGAATAACTGAGGGAGGACGGCAGAAAACCATTAGTTTTGTAATATTATTATTTATTTATTTTTTGTTTAAATAACATGGGTTCATTCTCTGAATAACTGATTAGTGATACACAATGTTGTTGGATTTCGGAATGGAGGGTATACTGCACGTGCACAATGTGTTCTTCACTTTAGGTCCCATCTCTAATGAGACGATCCCTTCAAGACCAGGCCTATTTTTTTTCCTCCCCACTTTCCAATAGCCAGGCTTTGTTTTTTTGTGCGGGACAAGATGCATTTTTTTTTTTTTTTTATGCCACCATTTTAATTTTACCCTTTCTTGTATTAGAAAACAAAATTTCTTGATGGGGTAAAACTGAAGAAAACCAACAATTCTGCCAAGGTTTTTGGGTTTTGACATCACAGCATTCACTGTGTGCCAAAATGACATGTCCTTATTCTGCAGCTCAATACGATTACAGCAATGCCAAACTTGTATAGTTTTTGTTTTTTTAACTTTAAAAAAAAAAAACATTATTTTCTCTGCACTGCAATTTTCTAACAGCCATAAATATTTTAAATTTGGTTTACAGAGCTGTATGAGGGCTTGTTTTGCTGATCAAACTAGTTTTTATTGGTACTGTTTTGGTGGTATGACTTTTTGATCTTTTTTTTTTTTTTTTTTTTTTTTTTTTTTTTCTTACGGCGTTCACTGCACAGGAAATTTTTTTAAATGTTTGACATTTTTGGACATGGCGATACCTATTTTTATTTATAGGTTTATTTTTTATTTTATGAATATTTTCAAATTGAATATTTTAGTTTTTTGTTTTTTCCCCTACTTGGGGAGCTACAACCTGAGATCTCTTGATCCCTGGTCCTATTGAATAGGATCCTGACACTCCCTGTGGAGCTGTGCTGCCTGGGAAGTTTCAGAAGAGTCCACTCTGCCATGGTAACAATTCGGAGCCCTGCAATAAAATTGGATCCCATTGGAAGGCAGAGGGAGACACCTCCCTTTGCCTTAGGGCTCATGCACATGAATGTGTGCTGTCAGTGCCCATGCTGTGGACCGCAATTTGCAGTCCGCAATGCACAGGCACTGACTGGGGCCGCCGCATTCGGATCGCGGACCCATTCACCTGAATGGGGTCCGCGATCCACATCAGACGGTCAGCACTGCAAAAAAGTAGTGCATGCGCTATTTTTGTGGTGCGACGGCACAGCCAGAAACACCACAGAAGCACACTGTAGTGCTTCCGTGGTGTTCCGATCCGTGCCTCCTCTCCGCATCTCCGTGATTGCAGACCCATTGAAGCGAATGGGTCCGTGTATGCCACGGGCCGGCACCGGTCGTGTGCATGAGCCCTTACTTCACAGATGCAACGATTGGTGTTGATAGTTAAACGCGGTTTCTAATGGGGTTAAATGACAGGGTTCAACACGATTATCATTCCCTGTCTGCTGTATGATATGGAGCCAGCTAACCGCAGCAGCCCACTCCATACAATTGTAGGTGCACAATGGCATACACATATGGTGTTATACGTTAACAGGTTAAGGATGTTTACTTGCTATATTTAATCAAATCTATGGCCTTAACCATATTTATTCTCTTCTGCAGAGTTTCTGTCGCCCAACATAGAAAATGTAAACTGTAAAGTGGAACCCATTTCTCCCTTAACATCTCCAACCAACCTGCTACAGCAAACTGAGGATCAAATACCTTTGAACCTTGATAGTCCTTTTGTGAACTTGCTTCCTCCTCTCATTCATGAGGACTATTTGCTAAGCCTTGGTGAAGAGGAGGGCATCAGTGATCTCTTTGATGCCTATGAATTGGAGAAATTGCCATCACTAGACGACTTCATGTGCAGTTGATCCGTTTTACCATCTGGCCACCATGGATTGTCTAATACGTAATGCAGTTGGAATCTGAGTTGGCATCCTCTACTTGACACCCTATTTGCCTCTCCCTTTAAAAGGCATGTATTAATCGGTGCAGCAATAGCTGCAAAAAGTGCAGTTATTTGATGAAATATACTTGAGGCTATGCAAACTTACAAGACTAGGATGATGCTCCGGGGTTGCTGAAGGCACAAATCAATAACTTGAATCAATTTAGCTTTCTCAGTCTTATCTCAGTACTTGGTCTGGTGGAGTCAGTCTGTGCCTTCCTGTACTTTGCGTTCTCCCCAGCCTATGTGGAGAAACTCCACAATAAATATGAACTGATTGTTGTTTTTGCATATGCTGTGTGCATTTTCTTTTCATTAACTTTTAGGCCACCTCTTAATCTAGAAGTACAAGAGCCCAAAGAAAGAACCTTGCATGTTACATTTACCTTGTATGTGGCGGGGTGCACATAGTGTACCTCTTCATGGTGCCCTGGCTCCTCAATATCTTAGTGCTTGCTCTGAACTGGGGTTTAAAGTGCCTATTCAATGCGTTATGTACTAGGAGGGGAAGTTCCTAATTCATCTATTCTAATACACTGTTTTCCACGTTTGTGGTAATTCTGATGTATGTTACAATGAGAATATTGTAATGCGGTGTGACCAATCTTCCCATAAGTTTACACAAGGAATTCCCAAGGGGAGTCCATCATGACCCGCTCTAGTCATTTTCATTTTTTTCGTGTGTATAGCAAGCCTGTTTCAGAATTACTGAATTATGTCTTGCAATAAATAAGCTTTATTCAAATCATGTGACCTAAAATATGCAGCTTTGAAAAGGTGTAATGGTGCATTCACTCTTCCGTTTTGTACCTGGCTCTTCTCTTGGTCATCAGATTGTAATTTTATATTTTTTTGTGCTTTCATCAGTGACAGGTTGGTTTTAAGGGTATGTTTCCACACGGAAAGCCTGCTTCAGACTTTAATTGGAAATGTGGTCAAAAACTTCCAAAAATAGCTTGGGTTTTATTGCAGAAATGCTTCTCATTTGCCGCAAATTTCACGCTCTGCGATGCAAAGGGTGAAATCCATAGAAATATCTGCAATATAAATTGATCTGCCGGTTTAACGTCGGTGTCAAGTTATGTGTGGCACAGTTTCCACAGCATTGTGGGTGAGATTTTTGAAAAACCTCATCCACTTTGCTGCTTCTGTACAATGCAGCACATTTGCTGCTCGCAAATCCGCTATATTTATGCCATGTGGGACATGCCCTATAGATTGTGTTCCTATGCATTAATCATGCTGTTTTCCCAATGGTTGATCAATGAGGGTTCCTAAAACCAGACCTAGGAGAAATTTTGTTTCTGCAGGGGAAATATTTTATTGCATGATTGCCATTTAAAAGAATGTCTGACCTTTTTGAGCTGAGGGGAGGGGTCCAGAGCCAATCATTCCCCTCAGTCATATGCCCTGATGGGGGTATATGGAAGGAGGCGGACAATACGTTTGATTTGCACTGAATTGTCTTGACTCCACCTGTTTGCCGCCTCAGAACATAAATAGTTGAGGCAAACCATACACCCTTAAAGAACTCCCGCAAAAAATTTTATTCCATGTCCTGCTAGAAATTTACATGATGTAATCTGTAGTGAATGCCATTTTCTTACCAGTAGCTGCATTTTTGCGTTAGATCATCCTGAAGTTTCTTATCTGTGTCATGTGACTAGGAATTAGACCCACCAACTCACACAGCATCTTGTGTGGACAGGAAGTCTAATTTTCTATGCATTCCTATGGGAGCCTCACTTTCAGTCTCATAGGAATGAATAGAGAAGTGACTGGCTTCCTGTCCTGGGTCAGTTGGAGGTCAGGGAGTTGGTCACATGACCCAGCTACAATAAGGAGAGTGGAAACTCTCAATTTCAGCCTCTGATAAGAAAATGACATTCACTACAGATTATATCATGCACCTTTCTAACAGGTCAGAGAATAAAAAAATTTGTGGGAGTTCTTCTTTAAGACCCTATTAGAAGGCCTGATACTTGGGCAGGACGAGCGCTGATGTATAACGAACACTGACCTACTACACATTGCAAAGGACATGTGAGGAGTAATGATTTCTACCGTTTTTTCTCATTCAGTTCTGTCGATTGAGAGCCCATCCCATATTGCACCGATGTGCTGCTGATAATCGGGCAACTTTCATCCTGATTGGCTTCACGATTATCAAGCGCAAGCATTCCTATGAAAGGTTTTCTGATAATTAGCCCACATATCATTCGGTCTAATAGGGCCTGTAGATTGCTGACTACCTCCCTCCCGAGCACTCTGTGAGGAGAGGTGAATTAGCTGCTGATCTCCAGTCAGATGAAAGGATTGGGCATGCTGAATCCCAATATGCCTGGTCTTTATCTGTTGGGTGAGTTGCTACAGCCCCATGTACATTGAGTAGCTAACAGATATGAGCACCTTCTCTTTTTCGAGGCACAGAGTGAATGCACCATTGTTCAGATGTATCTCACAGGCTTGCTGGCATTTTAGCTGCTATCCAGGTTTTACAAATCCTCATTAAAGCATTTGGGAGCATATATGAACTAGTCCAATGTGAACAGTGTTAGTCGCATGTGTGTGGTACTGTGTGTGTGTACACCATTTTAGAATGTCATTACAAGTCTATACATAGACTGGAGACCTGAGAAATTGCTATTAGGAAAACTTAAGATATTTTTGTATTTTATTTGGATCCTTAAATTAAGATTATTTAACGTTATGGTCATTGTGGAGCAAAAAGTGAGTTTATGGGGTGTTTTTTTTTTTTTGGGTGAGATGTTTGTGGGTTTGTTCGTCTTTCTGCATGGACAGGAACAATTCACTAAAGTACATTTTATTGGAGAAACTTGATTGAACTTTGTGGTTTTAGATTAATAGAATGTAAAATAATGTAAAAAAAAATTTAATGCCAATTTGTATATAGATCATTTACAGGATGTCCTGTAATGTAGCTATTACATTCTTTACATACATTTTTGTAAAGTAACCAATAAATATTTGTTTTTTTCTAATTTTGTATGATGTGTGTAATGAGATGTCTGCAACAGTGTTTCAGGAGGTGGTATGTTTTTGATGTAATTTGTAGCTATAATGCTTAGTGCCTTCGATGTGATTTATTTTATTAGCCTGCAAAAAGTCAGTGTTCCAGCCTTGACTGCTAGAAAACTGTTGTAGTTAAGGCCGGGCCCCGATCAGATACTGATGACCTTTCCTGAAGATAGGTCATAAGTTATAAAGTCTTAGGGCTTAGTCACAAGGACAGGTGAACATCTGTCCACTTAGCGAAATTTGCAACATGTTTTATTTTTTCACGCAGGACTGGCCCAGTTAAGTCAGTGGAAAACAAGCACACTGCCGGACAGTTGGTTTGTCACTGATTGCTAAGGAACCCTGGCTAGTGGTCTTCAGTCTTTCATTGACATGAAACTGCATAAAAAACTGGATGCAATTACAGAGAAAATAAAGGCAACATGTTGGGGGTGATTTATCAAAATTAACTGTTTCCCATAACAACCAATAAGATTCAAACTTTCATTTTTTTTTTTCACTACTCTGGGAAATGAAAGGTGGAATCTGGTTGCTACGAGCAACAAAGCCAGTTCTACTGTACACCAGTTTTGAATAAATCTACCCAAATATATTTCACTGGCAGAAATCAAGCAAGTTTTGCATCATTCAGATTCTTATCCGATATAAAAATTAAACTTAATTTGGCTCTGTTGGATGTGTTTTAGTGTCACAATATTGATTACCTACCGTCAGGATATAGATCATCAAGTTCAGATCTATGGGGGAAGATGCCTGGGGCCACCACCAATGAGCTGTTTGAGGGGACTGCATTACCCATGTGTGGTGCACCCTCTTGAATGTTTACCTGCACACTGCCTTTATCAAACCTGTGCAGTGTAATTACAGATTTCCATTCACTTGAATGAGACAAACGCTGTCATTGCGCTGGACCGCCGCTACAGCGTAGATGGTGTGCAGGTAAACAATGCATCACTGCCCCTTCAAATAGCTGATCAGCGGGGTGCTGGGAGTCTGACCTCCCAATCGGATATTGATTATCTTGAAGATAGGTAATCGGTATCTTCAGGCTCGATTCTAGCTTTTCTGCCTGAGCCAAAAATTTAAATGGCGCCCCCTCCCATTATAAAAAATAGTATGAAAGCCAAGTAGCCACCAAACTCCAAGACTGTCCTGCCAGATCTGGGGCGGTACAAATACAGATAATATTATCACCTGCAGTCCTGTGTACAACCACAGATAACACTAGTGTAGATCATGTGGTAGTGTTACCTGCATCCTTAGTGTGCCTCCCTGTGCCTTTCCCATGGACTCCATGATGGCGGTGCTGCCTCCTGTTCAGTTTTCTTCTTGCCCTCACAGAATGTCCTGAAGCAGCTGCGTCAAGACATAGGAACACTGTGGGCATGGTGACAAACACACAGGGACACACACAGAGGGATAGACATATTTGTGCCCCTTTCACAGTGGAAATACCCTCTTTGTGCCCCTCTGTGGCCCCTTCACAGTAGTAATGCCCCCTCTGTGCCCCAATAAGTTATGGCTTTGTGCCCTCTTCATAGTAATAATGCCTATTGTGCCTCCTTCACAGTAGTAAAGCCCTCTGTGCCTGCTTTATAGTAGCAATGCCCTCTGTGCCCCTTTATAGTAGTAATCGACTTTGTGCTCCTTTAGAGTAGTAATGCCCTTTGTGGTAGTAATGCCCTCTGTGCCCCCTTTGTAGTAGTAATGCCCACTGTGCCCCCATTAAGGTAGTAATGCCCTCTGTGCCCCCTTTGTAGTAGTAATGCCCACTGTGCCCCCATTAAGGTAGTAATGCCCACTGTCCCCCCTTTGTAATAGTAATGCCCTCTGTGTCCCCCTTTGTAGTAATGCCCACAGTGCCTCCCTTATGGTAATAATGCCCACTATGCCCCTTTTATAATACTAAAGCCCTCTGTGCCCTCCTTTGTAGTAGTAATGCCTACGGTGCCCAATTTGTAATAGTAAATGCCCACTGTGCCCCCTTTTTAGTATTAATGACCTCTCCTCTGGTGCCCCCATGGTAGTAGACATGCCACCTGTGCCCTCTGTTAAAAACAAAACAAAACCAAGTACCTACTCACCTCGTCCCACTCCTGAAGCCCTCTTCCCTGCAGACATAGATCTCTCTGCTGCACTATGTGGGCAGAGCTTATGCAGCTTTCTGGGCTGCAGGCTCCACCCACATAGGCAGCGCAATCCCTGCGTGGAGGCTGAATGGTGGAGCAGGAAGTCTCTCTGCTTCACCATTCAGAGGGCGCTGGCCTGAAGGGGAGGAGCGCAAGGAGCTGAGAGGTAAGTGACAGGCCTGCAGATCCCTGCGCTCCGGGAGGGGGGGGGGCACGGGCTGAATGCCCAGCTTAAAGGGAACACGGACGGCATCCACCAGCAGTGTTTAACTGCTGTGTGGATGATGCCCCCTCAAAAATAAAGAGAACTGCCGCCTGAGGCGAGATCCTCATCTTGCCTCATGGTAGAAGTGGCCCTGGGTATCTTGAAACCAGTATATCCCTTGAACTGACACTATAAAAGTGTTCTCCTGGCCTCTGGTGCCATCTGGCAGGGTTTCCAGTTTTTTAGCTGCTGTAATAGCACTACACACTGCTCTGTTCCATGAAGAACAATGGGAACTCAAACAGTTGAGTAAGTGTATTTCTTCAATAGCTTGCCTTATTTATATGCTATGTGTTACAGCGATGCAATTCGGGGCAGAACGGCCCTTCAGGCGATTGTAACATTGATGTGTTCTCTATTCTAGTTTTCTGTTCCATGAAGAAGCGTCCAGGGAAAAATGTATGCTTAACAGTATATGATCATGGCCATTTTGAGACTTTTTTTTTTTTTTTTGCTTCAATGTTTTTAGATGATTTTATCAATTTGTCTATGGTATACAATGCTTACAATTGTACTTCAGTATAAGTTTAACTATTATTGACTCTTGCATATTTTTTGAGCCAAAGCCAGAAGTAAGTTAGAAGGGAATCCTGGATCCACTTCTGCCTTTGGGTCCAAACTGTCAAAAAGCTGTGACACCACCCTTAGGCCCTCTTCATACAGCAGATGTTGTGGACCTGCTTGTGGTTCAGCCCCATTGAGTAACACTAAACCATGGACGCCTGCCACAGTGTCCGTCTGGACACCATGCTTTAATCTGCTGGCCGCACAAACAGCTGTGTGGCCTCCCACTGAAAAGGAGTTATGCCCCAAAATTCTGCTGTCAAGATACTGAACTGCTTTTAGAGTTTTTCACGCAAGTTTGTAGTAACCCCCTCCCCCCCCCCCCAGTTTTGCATTTTCCCTTCACCCATGATGGCGACAGGAGAGAGGGTCATGCTTCAAGGACAGGAAACCTGTAGGTGGAGGCTCTCCATCTGCAGTTCTTTTCTGTCATTAGAGAGGACACCTCTGTGGTGGTCCAGGTGCTATCCTGGATGAACAGGGGGTAGTTGCTGCCTGCTGATTTGAGGTAGTTAGTCACAGATGTCTGTTGGGTGGGTTCCTCACTCTGCAGAAAACTATTTTTACTCGTACCTTACCTCCTGCTAATGTTGGCCCTGTTGGTGCGGTCGCCTCACTGGGGTGCTGGAAGTATGGAGACATGGGAGACTGAGAAGGCCTTCATCACTTGCGGGTGGTCCAGTAATCAGAATGGGCTTGTTTTAGGGGGACACACATTTGTAAAAGTGTCGTTCAAATGAATGTAACAGATTTTCAATTGCAGAAACTTCTGCAACCAAATCTGTCTTGTGTGAAGGCACCTTAAGGCTTGTAACTCCATTAGAGAATCAAAATGTGACTCCACCACCAATGCACCCGTAGTATTTTCAGAGGATATGGGTGATATGGTCTGCTGTTATGAACTGATGGGGACTTGTTTTCAAAGGGATACATCTAGAAGAGTGTCAGCTAAAACTAGTTTAATCCCGTCAGTACTGAGCCACACTTCACCTTAAATCCCAGGCCAATTTTTGCAAATCTGACATATCCCTTTATGTGGTAATAACTTTGGAACATTTTTTTTCCTTATCCAAGCCATTCTGAGATGGTTTTCTTGTGACACGTTGTACTTAATGTTAGCGTTAAATCATATTGACTCAAATATATCACTATTTATTAAACAATCGAAAAATTAGAGGATCTGGAAAAATTCACTATTTTCTAAATATGAATTTCTCTGCTTTTATGGCAGATAGTGCTGCCTCACAAAATAGTTACTTTACATTTTCCATATGTCTTTGTTGGCATAATTGGTAAATGTAGTTTTATTTTTTAGGAAGTTAGAAAGCTTAGAATTTTAGAAGCAATTTTTCACATTTTCAACCAAATTTCCAAAACCATTTTTCAAGCACCAGTTCAGTGATTTTGAGGGGCTTATGTAATAGAAATCACCCATAAATTACCCAATTTTAGGAACTACACCCCTATGATTATTCAAAACTGATGTTACAAACTTTGTTAATGCTTGGGGTGTTCCACAAAAGTTAAAGGAAAATGGAGGTGAAATTTCGAAATTAAATTTTTTTTTTTTGTAGAATTTTAAAAAAAAAAAATTTTCTTGCGACACAGCAAGAGTTAACAACAAAATAAACCAATATACATTACTCTGGTTCTGCAGTTTACAGAAATACCCTATATGTGGCAGTAAACTGTTGTCAGGGCACATGGCAGTGGTCAGAAGGAAAGGAGCCCCATCTGTTTTTTTTTTTTTTAAGTCAGATTTTGCTAGAATGGGCACCATTTTGTATTTGAAGAGATCCTGATGCACCCCTACAGTGGAAACTCTCAAAAAGTGATCCCATTTTGGAAACTACACCCGTCAAAGAATATATTAAGGGGTGTAGTGAACACTTTGATCCCATAAGCGTTTACAGAATTTGGAAACACTTGGCTATGAAAATGAAACGTTTCACTTCTTCCAATAAAATGTTGCTTTAGCCCCAATTTTTTTCATTTTCACAAAGGTAACTGGAGAAATAGCACCCCATAATCTGTTACCCATTTTCTCCTGAATACAGCAACACCCCATATATGGTGGTAAACTGCTTTGGAGGCACATGGCAGTACTCAGAAAGGAAGGGGTGCCATATGGCTTTTCCAGTGCAGATTTTGATGGATTGGCTTACAGGTGTCATTGATTTTTATTTTTTTTAGTGATTGTTTTATGTGGATGTTCACTTTTTGCAGGATGAGGACCTTTTCATTGGTACCATTTTGAGGTATATATGACTTTTTGTTCACTCGATATGTATTTTGTAAGGCAAGGTGACAAAAAAATGACTGTTCCTGTGTACTTTTTATTTGTTTTCAGTGTTCACCTGACAGACTATATCATGTGATTTTTATAGAGCTGGTTGTTAGACATGGCAATACCTAATGTCCATTTTATTTTTAAGTTACACAGTAAAAGCATTTTTAAATAACAAAATCTTGTTTTTGTGTTGCCATGTTCTGAGTCCATCTCTCCATAATAAATATATATATATATATATATATATATATATATATATATATATTGGAGAGATGGACTCAGAACATGGCAACACAAAAACAAGATTTTGTTATTTAAAAATGCTTTTACTGTGTAACTTAAAAATAAAATGGACATTAGGTATTGCCATATCTGTAACACCCAGCTCTATAAAAATATCACATGATCCACCCAGTCAAGTGAACACCGTAAAAAACACAGTGCCAAAACAGCCATTTTTCCCCTCCCCCACGACAGCACCACAGAGAGAGAGGATCCACCCCCAGGGACAGGAAACCTACAGAATAAAAAGGTGGAGCCTCCTCTACCACCTCAGTGGTTTCCTGTCCCTGGAGTAGGAGACCTACAGTATTCCCTTTTAGGTTTTTTGCCGTGGTCTTTATTTTATTTTTTCCTAGGGGGTCCCCTAGAGAGACCGTCGGTAGCCTGCCTGATCCATCGCGCGGCGGTGTCCGGCTGTTAGGATCAGGGGTTGTGGGAGGGATCTCCGGGGATCCCTCATACAACTCTGGCAGGCACATGTGCATCTCCAGTGGGAGTAATGCAACATGTTGCAGCTCTGAACAGCGGGCGGCTAAGCTTACCTGCAGTCCCGGCTGGGAGCCGATGGGTGAATGCGGAAGTCAGATCGCAATGCCTGGAGAGAAGCCGGGTGACAGTGCACGCTTCCGGGCCGCCTGGGTGAATGCAGCCTATGGCGGGTGACGCACTTCCGGTGCGGCCCGATTATTCCAAGAAGCCGGGTGAGTGACGCACTTCCGGTGCGACGCGAGTCCCGCGGCCGAGGAGAGCTTCCGGCTGCGCGGGATGTTTAAAAGGAGCAGCAGGGGTTAGCCTTGTTGAGTTTATGCCCCGTTGATGTGCTCCTATCTGGACAGGTAGTATATACTGGTATGTTTCTACCACTATAATTTACTGCTCCTACTGCTATATAATGGGTTTTTTAATAGGTGCCCTATACTTCTTTCTAATCATGGAAGACGATAGAACACAGGAAACTTCTGAAAAGGATCCTGTACCTGCAGTCCTGGTACTACCTGTTTCACTTGGCTGGGTAAGTGGCTGGGTCTCTGGTCACCTTATTGATTATAAATTAAATTGTTTCAGGACAAACCTAGGAAAATGGTAGCAAAAAGGAGAAACAAAGAATGTGCCCTATGCAGAACATCATTGTCTTCTTCTTATGATAAGAAGCTCTGCCAGTCATGTATTGACCGCACTATTTCAGAAGAATCTCCTACGTTTCTAGATAATATCAAAACCTTGATTAGATCTGAGGTCAGAAGCTCTATTAAAACGTCAATCAAACATAAAAACCGCAGAAAACTGACTATGCAAGACGATTCTTCATTAGATTCTGATACAGACCCTGAAGAATGTTCTACTGGCGAGTCTTCTTCCTCTGAGGAGGACATTTCTAGAAGATTTTGCTTCCCTCCAGAAGACACTGAGAAGTTACTCAAAGCTATCAGGGCAACTATGAATCTAGAAGAAGAAAAATTGACTAAAACGGTAGAAGATTCAATGTTTGAGGGACTACGGGATAAAAGGCATAGATGTTTCCCTTTTCATGATAGTATCCGTTCCCTTATTAATAAAGAATGGGGTAGACCAGACAAGAAAGTGTTTATCCCTCGTAGTTTCAAGCGTAAGTACCCCTTTGAAGAAGAGGCTTCTTCCTCTTGGGGTAAAGCCCCAAAGATAGACGTCGCCATTTCTAAGGCCTCTAGGAAGTCCTCTCTTCCTTTTGAGGATTCGGGGTTCTTAAAAGATCCTCTTGACAAAAAAGCAGAGTCTTATTTAAAAAATGCCTGGGAGGCTTCGTCTTTTTCCTTTGCTCCTAGTATTGCGGCCACGGTTACTGCCAGGTCCCTGTCATTGTGGTTAGAGCAGCTGGAGGTACAGTTGAAAGATAGATGTCCCAGAGACCAAATTCTTAGTTCTCTACCTACCCTGCAAAAGGCGGCTGATTTCCTTTCAGATGCTTCGGTGGATTCCCTTAGATTGTCTGCTCAATCTTCAGCATCGATTAATTCGGCACGTAGAGCCTTATGGCTCAAAAGCTGGGGGGGGGGAGACGTTAATTCAAAACAGAAGCTATGCACCATTCCCTGTCAGGGTGAATTCCTGTTTGGCCCCCAGTTAGATGACCTATTAGATAAGGCGGCAGACAAGAAAAAGAGGTTTCCTGGCCCATATCAGTCCTCCTTTTCCTTCCCTAGACCCAGGCGCTCCTTTCGTCCCTTTGGGAACCAGGCAAATAAAAGGCAGTTCAGGGATAAAGAACAGGGGTTTAAACAAAGAAACCAGTCTAACAGGGGTTTCCTGTTTGGGAAATCTTCCTCCGCTAACAAAAAGAATTCCCAACAATGACGCCAAGGGGGGGGTAGGAGGAAGACTTCGGTACTTTCTGCCGGCCTGGAAAATGGTAGCCAGCCCCTGGGTGGCAGATATCATCAGTGCAGGTCTTACCTTAGAGTTAATTTCCGTCCCTCCTCAAAGATTCGTTCTCACAGATACAAGGGTAAGGAAAAGTGGTCCTTCCCCCATACTAGAGGAGGTAGAAAAGTTAATTCAAAAACAAGTGTTGATTCCCGTACCCCCTCTAGAATCTTGCAAGGGTATTTTTCCCATCTTTTTCTAGTCCCAAAGCCGGATGGATCTCAAAGAACAATCATAAATCTAAAAGATCTGAACAAATTTTTGAAGATAAGGAAATTCAAAATGGAAACTATCAAATCTGCCATTCTTCTTCTCTACCCCCATTGTTATATGGCTATTTTAGATCTAAAAGACGCTTATTTTCATGTGCCAATTCATCCAAAATTTCAGAAATATTTAAGGGTCGCGGTTCAAAAGGGGGGAAACATCTGCCAATTCCAATTTCAAGCGCTCCCCTTTGGTCTTTCAATAGCACCAAGGGTATTTACCAAGGTTATTGCAGACATGGCCTCTTTCATAAGGCAAAAGAATATACTTATAATTCCCTACCTCGACGATTTTCTAGTAGTGGCAAGTTCTTACGTACAGTGCGAAACAGCAGTTCAAGAAGTAAGGGCTACATTCCAACGCCTAGGATGGATTATAAACGAATCAAAATCCAATCCAATACCCAGTCAAAGACAAAGGTTTTTGGGCCTCTTACTAGATTCCGTGGATCAAAAAGTTATTCTCCCAGAGGAGAAAGTGGAAAAAGTTCATTCCCAAGTGCGCTCCCTTTCTTCAGCCTCCCTAACAATAAGACAGGCAATGTCGGTTTTGGGCTCTCTGGTCTCTTGTCTCCCAGCGGTAGAGTGGGCTCAATTCCATCTGCGTCCTTTACAAACGGAGATTCTGTCAAAATGGAAAGAGAACAAGAATCGGTTGGACTCAAGGATTGTGATCTCCCAGAACACTCTTCTGTCTCTGAATTGGTGGATGGACAAAACTCATTTGGTGCAGGGTGTCCCTTGGGTATACCCAAAACCGACAGTGGTTACAACGGACGCAAGTCCGTGGGGATGGGGAGCGCACATCTGGGATCTCGACCTGCAGGGGTCTTGGACTCTGCAAGAGAAAAAATATTCTTCCAACAGAAAAGAATTGCGGGCAGTAAGAATGGCCCTACAGTCCTCCAAGAGCTGGTGGGGTTCACGACATTTAAAGATCCTCTCGGACAACAGAGTAACAGTCGCTTATATAAACCACCAAGGGGGAACGAGATCGAATTCTCTAAATCTGGAAGCGAATCTTCTTTTTCAACACATAGAGAAGAAGGTAGGACACATCTCAGCGCTACACATAAAAGGAGTGGACAATTGCCGGGCGGATTTTCTGAGCAGACATCGATTGGCGCAGGGAGAATGGTCCCTGAACAGATCTGTGTTTCAGAAAATTGTGAGCTTATGGGGAGTCCCATCGATAGATCTATTTGCCTCAAGCCAGAACAAGAAAGTAACAAGGTTTTGTTCCCTAAATCCAGGAGAATTCCCGTATGGGGTGGATGCCCTTCAGCTAACTTGGGACTTCGATCTAGCCTATGCGTTTCCTCCATTCAACCTTCTACCTCTGGTATTGAGGAAATCAGGCTGGACCAAGCCAGGGTAATACTAATCGCACCCTTCTGGCCTCGGAGGGCATGGTTCTCTCTTCTTCGTTTAATGTCGGTTTCAGACCCATGGGTCCTACCGGACATACCGGACTTATTATCTCAGGGTCCACTCCTGCATCCTCAAGTAAAGGGACTCCGTCTGACGGCATGGAGATTGAAAGGTTCCTGTTGAATAAAAAAGGGTTTTCGCAAAAGTTAGTTTCAACTCTGCTAAAGAATAAGAAAAAGGTGACGGTACAAATATATGTTAAAATCTGGAAAAGATTTATGAGCGAATACAACCTTGATCTAAACAACTTGCCTACTACGGTTCCTGTGGTCGACATACTAGAATTTCTACAGAAAGGACTTTCCTTGGGGCTCTCAAAGAGTACCCTAAAAGTACATGTATCCGCTCTCTCTGCTTTGTTCCATCAAAGTTTTGCAAAAGATCAGTGGGTTATCAGATTCTTCAAAGCCTTAGAAAAATCTGCCCCTGTCCAAGGACCTAAAATCCCTCCTTGGGATCTTAATATAGTATTGAACGCTTTAACGGCTCCTCCATTTGAACCCCTTAGTGCTTCCACTGTTAAAAATCTGACATTAAAGCTCATTATGTTAGTAGCCCTGACTTCGGCACGTAGGATTTCGGAAATCCAGGCTATTTCCATTAATCCGCCTTTTACAGTCATCCGGGAGGATAGGGTAGTGATAAAGCCGGACCCGGCTTTCCTACCAAAAGTCTCTTCCCAATTTCATAGAACCCAAGAAATTGTGCTTCCTTCCTTTGGTGAGAATCCTAAGTCTCCTAAGGAAGAGAAATTCCATTCTTTAGATGTCAAAAGATGTCTATTACATTATCTGGAATGTACCAGTACCTGGAGAAAGTCCTCAGCCTTGTTTGTCCTCTTCTCTGGGCCAAACAATGGGATGAGGGCTAGTAAAAGTTCTTTGGCAAGGTGGATTAGGTTGGCTATCTCTCTTGCTTACCTGCAATCCGGCCTTTCTCCTCCGGTGGTGGTGAAAGCTCATTCTACTCGGTCTGTCTCCACTACTTGGGCAGAAAGATCTTCAGCTAGTATTGAGCAAATTTGTAAGGCTGCCACTTGGTCTTCTCCTTCTACCTTTTTTCGCCACTATCGCTTGGACCTTCTTTCTTCCTCCGATCTTGCCTTTGGTAGAAAGGTTCTTCATGCGGTGGTCCCTCCCTAAGGACTTCTCTCTGTAATTCTCTCTGTGGTGCTGTCGTGGGGGAGGGGAAAAATGATGATTACACTTACCGGTAATCGGATTTTCCAGACCCCACGACAGCACCCGTCCTTTTTCCCTCCCGGTGTATGGGTTTTTCCTTTTTTCACTGGGTTGTAGCAAAAAAAAAAAAAAAAAAAAAAAGAAGAGGGCTGTCTGGATTGTAGAATTGTTTTTCTATCATATGTATGTACTAACGAAGGTTGGGGTCTCTCTCTGGCTCTGTAATCCACTGAGGTGGTAGAGGAGGCTCCACCTTTTTATTCTGTAGGTTTCCTGTCCCTGGGGGTGGATCCTCTCTCTCTGTGGTGCTGTCGTGGGGTCTGGAAAATCCGATTACCGGTAAGTGTAATCATCATTTTCTGGTCCCTTTGCATCACAAAAAGAGTAATATGAAGCGATCAAAAAGTCATATGTACACCAAAATAGTAAACTGTAAAAAAGAGATGGAGATGAAAGAAGAGCATCCTTGGGCGTACACTGGAGCGGTGGGAGCAGAAGTTCCAGTCAGGTGACAGGTCATGTGATCCTGAACCAGGAAGTGCGGGAGGCAGCAAATTTGAAAATAAAACCGCGCTCCTCTCTTTGGATTTGGCGTTCTGGCTGGCAACATGCTGCTCCAGACCGATCCTGATGTGGGCAAAAAGGTATCTCAGTCTCCTATGACCCTCAGCCCGGTTATAATTCCCATTATTCCTTTATTATATTGCCTTATATGTTCTGGGCTTATTAGAATAACTGGGTGTTACATTATTCTCCTCCTTGCCTTGGTGGTGGTTCTCTATTATTTGGAATTCCTTACTTATGGTTTCCCCATTAAATCCTAGGGGAAGCCTTCTATGAAGTCTAGAGAACCACCCTCAAAATGCAAGAAATGTGCCTTATGCAAAAGGATGCTATTCCCCTCTTACACGAAGCGTATTTGTGTAAAGTGTACTGAAAAGATTGTGGCGGAAGAAAGCCCATCTATTGTGGAAAATCTGAGGACTCTCATAAAAGAAGAGGTCAACTCAGCAATTGATTTAAAGCTATTAAATTTGCCACAAAAGCCTTCCTCTTTAAAAACAGAGGCTCAGTTCCTTTTTGATGAGGACTTAGAGATTCATGAGGGTGAAGTTTCTGAAAGTACGGATTCTGACTCCTCCATAGATGACTCGGGCAGACTGTTATGCTCACTTGAGGAGACTCAGTCCTTACTGAAAACCATCCGAGCCTCTATGAACGTTGAAGAGGTGAAAGAATCCCAGTCCATTCAGGATCAAGTCTTTAAAGGTCTAGGAGAGAAAAAGAGTCTTTCCTGTTCATGATACAATAAAAAGCCTTATGAATGGAAAGATCCTGAGAAAAAGGCAGGGGTTTCAAATTTATTCAAGAGAAAATACCCCTTTGAGGATCAGGACTCAGCCCTATGGGATAGACCTCCGAAGGTAGATGCTCTTGTGGCCAAAATCTCTAAAAAAAAAAAAAATCCTCATTACCGTTTGAGGATGTTGGTCTATTAAGATACCCCATGGACAAGAACTGCGAAGCTATCTTAAAGTCATGGGAATCAAATACGGCCATTCTGAGACCAGGTATTGCTGCCATATGTACAGCTAGAACCCTGTCCATGTGGTTATCACAGCTAGAGTAACATCTTACCTCTGGTACCCCCAGAGAGGATATTCTAGCCTCCGTACCCACTCTCAAGCAGGCTTCAAATTTTCTTGCAGATGCTTCTGCAGATGTAGTAAGATTGGCAGCCAGATCCGCAGCCCTATCTAACTCGGCCAGGAGGGCAGTATGGCTTAGATCCTGGTCGGGAGACTCTACTTCAAAGACCAGGGTATGTAATATTCCTTGCAAGGGTGACAGACTTTTTGGGCCAGTCCTAGACGACATATTAGAGAAAGCCGCAGACAAAAAAAAAAAAAAAAAAAAAGGGGGTTTCCCTCGGAATCTAAATACTTCCATCAACGGCGGTCCTTTCGTACCCAGAAAAAGTGTAGAACCGATCAGAACAGAAAAGAAGGATCCTCTAGATGGCAAGCTTCCAGAGGCAGAGGATTTCTCTTCAACCAAGATAAAACTACCAACCGTCAATCTAATAAATGACGCCAGATGTACAGTGGGAGGAAGATTGAAAAGATACAGGTTAGCTTGGGAAGAAATATCCTCCTCCCCCTGGGTTCTAGACCTAATACAGTCGGGACACAGAATAGAATTCGATTCTCTTCCCCCAGAGAGATACATGTTAAACAGGGCCCTTCAGTCAGAAAAACACTTCCTATACCGGTGGCTCTTCCAGAAAAATCTCATTCAGGGTGTCCCCTGGTGTCAGCCGGTGGTAATTACAACGGACGCAAGCGGTCAAGGATGGGGTGCCCATTGCAGTCAACAAGTGATACAGGGCTCTTGGAACCTATCCTTAACCAGATCCTCTTTAAATCAGAAGGAACTAACCGCAGTCCTATTTGCCCTAAGAGAATTTCTACCTCAAATCCGTTCTCGGAATGTGAGGATCCTGTCGGACAATGTGACGACAGTTGCTTACATCAACAAGCAAGGGGGCACAAGAAGCCGAGCCTTTGAGTAGCAAAAATCTTCTACATCTTCTATCTTTTATCCGCGGTCCATTTAAAAGGAATTCAGAACCTTCTGGCGGATTTCTTGAGCCGAAACGTCCTAGAAGAGGGGAGTGGTCCCTAAACCAGAGTGTGTTCGATCAGATATGTCAAAAATGGGGGTGTCCTGTGTTAGATCTATATGCATCAAAGATCAACAAAAAAGTGTCCCTATTCTGCTCCCTATCCCATCGAGACAATTGAGTCCTGGTAGACGCTTTCTCGGCCCCTTGGCCAAAGTATCTACTTTACGCTTTTCCTCCCTTTCCTCTGATCCCGAGATGTCTAGCGAAGATCCTGGAAGAGGACTGCCAGGTAGTCCTAACTGCCCCGAGGTAGCCGAAGAGGTCCTGGTTCCCTCTTCTTCTACGTCTATCGAAGGGAGAGGGCTGGAGTCTCCCAGAAATACCGGACCTACTGATGCAGGGACCAGTAATACATCCTCATTCTCCTCAGCTCAACCTCTGGGCCTGGAGGCTGAACGTTCAGTCCTAAAAAAAAAAAGGACTTTCAGATCCAGTAATATCAACATTACTAAAAAGCAGAAAGCCAGTTACATCAAAAATCTACAATAGAACTTGGAATGCCTTTCTTGAATTCTCCAAAGACTCTTGCGACCCTTCCATGATTCCAGATGTAACAATTATCCTGGATTTTCTCCAAAAGGGCTTGATATGGGTCTTACAGTAAGTACCTTAAAGGTACACATTGCGGCATTATCTGCCTTTCTAGATATCAGGCTTGCCGATATAGACCTAATAAAAAGATTTGTGAAGGGTGCCTCTAGAATCAGATCTACCTTTCCTTCCTCGGTCTCTCCCTGGGATCTAAATCTGATTCTTAATGGTTTGTTAGAACCCCCTTTTGAGGCAATTACTGAAATCTCCTTAAGATTTCTCTCCTTAAAATCTGCCTTCCTAGTGGCCATCACAACAGCTAGGAGGCTAGGAGAAATCCAAGCCTTCTCCTGTAAGCCACCTTTCCTTCCCAAGGTGTTTTTTCCAAATTCCACTGCCAGCAGGAAGTGTCCCTCCCCTCTTTCGGATCGGGGGTAGGATCTGATAATTGTTGTTGTGCAAAAATTGATATGCTTATGTACTTATGTGTTGTACTGTTCTTGGTTAAGTTCATATAAAAGTTTGTTTTCTGCATCCATTACGTGTCCTAGGCTATTAACTGGAGGAGTTAGAGGGGAGGGGACTTTTAAAGTGTTGGTCTCTAAGTTGTTTCCTGTCCCTGGAGGCGGGATATCCTCGCTGGTGCCGTTGTGGAGGCTATATGGAAAATCCAATTACCGGTAAGAGAAATCTTCATCTTGTGCGGTATCTTCAATCAAGATGGGCAGGATGGCTTCTTCACGCGATGAGGTGTGTATTTTGTTTTTTCCGCCATTTCAGGGAAAATTGATTCCTTACCACGAAGCGAGAGGAACTTTGGCTTCATGGCGAATCAAATTTTTCCTGAAATTCGTATCAAAGTCAATTCGTTTGACTTCGATTCGCTCAACACTATTTGTATTCTTAGTGCAAAGTATGACACTATTAGTAAATATGCCCCAGTGTTTAAATCGCTCATCCGTGTTCTGTTAGTGGTTTTCATGGACCCATAGACTTCAATGGGTGTGTTTGGTACACTTTACTGACCAAGTAGTGCATCCTTCCATGATTTTTACACTAACCCACGGTCAGTGTAAAACCACTGTTTTGTGTGAACAAACACATTGCAATCATTGGATCCATGTGCTGTACATGGAGAACACTGTTCTGTGCCTTGCCGTGCTGGAGAACTAGGTTGGAACCCAACCAAGGACAACTTCTGCATGGGGTTTGTATGTGCTTCCTGTGTTTGTGTGGGTTTCCTCTCACTCCATAGACGTACCGGTCTTAGATTGTGAGCTCCACTGGGGACAGCAAGTGATAATGTCTGTAAAGTGCTGTGGAATAGGTCAGCACTAAAGTGATTAAAATTAATTTAATACTCCGAATAGTTCTCTGGGAAGTATGGACCACAAACCCCTACCACTCTCAACAGGAAATCCATGACTTTTTTCCGGAAACTTTAAATAATGTTGCCAGCCCAAACAGGACTGTGGAGTCGGTAGAAAAGTACAGACTCCAGCTTAATAAAAATATTAGCAGCGCCAGCGCCGCTTGCTACCTCGCTGCACGGCATCAGAGGTGTGCAGCGCCACGTTTGTTTGTTTGTCTATGATCTTGTTAAGGCTTCTGATGACCTATGAAGATACTACTGTAATAGAAACACGTCGAGCCGCGTAATGCACAAGATAGGATAGGTAGCAAAACAATTCAACTAGTGGCAACTGCATGTGATATTAGGTATGTGGCTAACACAATAGAGTGGTGATGCAGTATGCGACCACCTATTAAGCCGTCATCGCATGCAGTGCCATTAATTACTGAGTCAGCAGACATCTGACTCTTGGGGCACTGACTTCTGTAGCATAGGTGACAGAAAGTGCCATATATATGCTTTGAATGGCGCTTCTAGTTACCTGTGCTAAGCCTGTTTATTAGTACTTCAGTGGCAAACCACTAATTTTATTGGTATCAGAAATAAAGATTATTTTAACGCTGTTCACGCAGGCTGTTAAACACATTATATCGAACACGTCTACTTTGTATCTCAACTTAGTGAAATGCTTGTCAGTGGAGCTAAAGAGCTGCATTCACATGCAGAGATCACCTCTACTTTATTGGCATGAATGATGGCTACTTCCATAGTTCATCCTCATACAGATTCATTGTTTTTGGGTAGCAGATCGCTGTTCACGCAGAATGATCTGCTGCCTTGAAATAATGTGCAGCATGACCAATGAATTCACCTGATGAACATGGCAGCACGTTTACACGGGCCTGTTATCAGGCCATGAGTGTTCATAGTAATGTTTGGCCTCGTGTGTCCATCTTCCGGTAAAAATTTACCTCCTCCCTAGCATGGTCACCGGCTCTGCTGCAGCCAATGACTGTCTTCAGTGGTGATGTGTCTCTTGTGGATATGTCACAGCTGAATCCAGTCATTGGCTGCAGTGAAGGAGATGATGATGCTGGAGAGGAACTAAACAAGCAACGGACCAGAAGATACATACGGGAGGCAGTGTGCAGAACCAGAGTGGAGGGAAGTATGCCAACTTGATTAGTTTTTCCATTGCATTATACACTGCTTGTTTCCAGGGGTTACGACCACCCTCCGATCCAGCAGTCGTGGCCGTGCTTGCCCACTATGGGAAAACGCATTGGACGGGACCAAGTCATTGCACATAAGACAGAGCTGCTTCTTATAGTATGTCACTTTGAAATGAATGGGTCCACACACATTCCTCAAAAGAGCGGAATGGATGCAGACCCAGAAATAGTCTGAATGCATCTGCCTCTTAATAAATTAGGTGTATCTCACGCCAGTACAGGGAGACCAAGACTGAAGTGTTGATATGCCAGTCTTGATAAATGGCCCTCATTCTGTTTTCACTCTCATTAGGGGGTACTGAGTGCTGAATGAAGGGGTAAAATTTGAACTTTATTTCAGCCCAAGGCTGCAACATAAAATCTGAAAAAAAGTGAAAGGGTCTGAAGACTTTATGAATGCACTGTAAGACAGGGAGAGGATTATGGGATAGCTTAGAAGAAGGGAATAAGTGGACCCTGAGAACATAAAGGGGGTGATTTACTATGCTGCAATACGCCTAAATTAGGCGTATTTCCAATGCAGGTGGCAGCGCAACTATGCTGCACTCATGCCAGGTCTAAAATTGTGGGCGTGGCATGGAAGGGGGCAGGCAGGCAGGCATGTATGTCTCATTTACCATATTCTGTGCCTGTTTTAGGCGTAGAAAAAGGTCTAAATGGGCAAGCTTGGAAGCTGTCTTACATTTAGAACTGGTGCTGGATGTGCCGAAGTTATGGAGAGGCCTGCGTCTCTTCATAACTTCGGTGGATCCTCCACTGATCTTAATAAATGTGCCCAAAATGCCTATTAACAGGAAGTGAGGATGCAGTGCCTAGGGGAAGGAAATCTAGTGTTAGGCTTTATCTGTGCATGTAATGAGTTCCGTGAGCAGAAGTCCAGTGTTTCTACCATGAAGGGTCCGTGTGTCATCTTTATTCCATGCATACTGCTAGCCTGAAAAGGAGATTTTCAGAGCATCTCTTACCGGACCCACAGACTTCAATGGGTGTGTTTGGTCGACGTCACCGACCAAAACCACTGGACTAACACATTACAATCAATGGCTCCATGTGCTGTCTGTGATTCACTGACGTTTGAAAAAGGGCTCATGCACACTGCTGGAAGTGTTTTGCAGTACCCAAATTGCAGATCGGCAAAACACTGATACCGGCCAAGTGCATGCTGCCATTTTTTTCTTTATTTTTTTTAACTCCTACAAAAATGTCCTATCCTTGTCTGCAAAATGGACAAAAAGACGTTCTATTTTTTTGCGGGGCCGCAGAATGGACTTGCAGATGCTCCACTGAGATGAAGGGGTTCGCATCCGCTCTGCAAAAAACCCGGATTGGATGGGGACTGAAACTACGCTGCGTGCATGAGCCCTAAGACCGCTTTCACACAGTCAGTGATTGTCAGCCAAAAGCAGGAGTGAAGCCTACAAAGAGATTTACAATGCAATACATGCAATGGAAATCACTGTGTGAAAGCGGCCGAGGCTTTGTTCACGTTACCGTTTTTCACGAACGTGTCCTATCTGCATTGTCTGTGGACAGCACACGTACTCATTGATTTTAATGTCTGTTCACATATCTGGGTCGGTGAAACAATCATGGAGACATGCACTACTTTGGTCTGTGATGGAGACCAAACATGCCCACTGAAGTCTATGGGTCTGTGAAAAATCACTGATGCAACACATCCGTGTTTGGTCCGTTTTCACGACCGCTGGTAGTAGATGCTCTGGAAATTAATTTTCGCCTTAGCAGTGTCTATGGAATACGGCTGGGAAACAATACAACCAGTCAAAGACAGGATTTGTACGGACAAGTCCACTATTCATACGAATAATATTACCAATTCCACATCACTTCCATACTCGGAAACATCGGATCTCTTAGCTCAAATATCAGGTCATTGAGCAGATGAAACCACCAAGAAGAGGTGGTGATATAGAAAGAATCCTTTTAAGGGGAGAGACAATCTGGGTCCATACCCTGGGAACTTAATATCCGCGTGGCCTGAATAGGGACTATGAGATTGGCCATCTAACTGGTTAAAAACTTTGTAATAATAATGGTTCTCATGTGACCCGTATGATATTTTGATATTTTATTTTAGAGCGTCGCTTCATACTAAAAGGCTTAAGTGAATGAGATGTATTTCCCAGGAACGATCCAGTTCGGTTTTCAGATAGAACTCAGGATGAAAACTCCTAGTGATATTTCATTGGTTGTTGCAAGTATATATTGTGTGACTTAAAGGGAACCTGTCAGCCCTGAAACACCCTCCAAACTAGAGTAAGCGGTGTATAGTGTAAGTGATGTTGAGTCCGGTTATGTAATTGTTATCTTCATACTCACTTCCATTCTGATGCTGTGCTCCCACAAACCAGCAGTAAAATGCACTCAGTGGACTCCAGTGCTCACTCACATAATGGAGAGGACTCAAAGAAGAGTCTAGTGAGTGCATTTTACTGCAGGTTTGTGGGAGCACAGCGTCAGAATGGAAGTGAGTATGAAGATAAAACTTACATATTCGGATTCAGCATCACGTACACTATATACTGCTTACTCTAGTTCAGGGGGTGTTTCGGGGATGACAGGTTCCCTTTAAAAGAAATCTGTCACCAGGATAATCGCTATTGAAGTAAAGCCATGGACTAATAGCACTTAGTACCTTATTTACAGATGTGCCTTTGTTTCAGCAATAAATGTTTTCTATCTTCTGAAAATCCAGTTTATTTGGTATGCAAATGAGCCAGTAAGGTGCCCAGGGGGACGTCACTCTTGCAGGAAGGAGCCCAGGCACGCCTCCTATATCACATTCAAGCCATAACTCTGCCCCCCTTTTCCCTGCTCCCAGCATGAGGGCGGGCTTGGGCACTAGCAGGAGGCGTGCCTGGGCTCCTTCCTGCAAGAGTGACGCCCCTCCAGGCACCTTACTGGCTCATTTGCATACCAATTAGAAGATAGACATCTATTGCTGAAATAAAGACACATCTGGAAATAAGGTACTAAGTGCTATTAGGCCATGGCTTTACTTCAATAGTGATTATCCTGGTGACAGATTCCCTTTAATAACATATGTTGTCTGTTGATAAAGGCTTGGATGAGCTGAAATGCGTCCAGTGTGTATGAATTTTCTACATGATGAAATTTAAAAAAAAAAAGCATTGAAGAATATATTCATGTTGCTGGAATTTCTACACATAGAACTTTGGACTTCTTCCAGAGCAACACATCAGGGATCAGGTGCTGAGCTATCTGGATTAGTGACTATGGAATATGGCTGACAGACGGAGGGGGAAAAATGGACGTCCTCGTGGATGAAACATGGACTTTTTTTTTTTTCCACGGACACAGAAATGTGAACAAGGCCTAAGGCTGTAAGCACATGCTGTGTCTGTAAATACGTGAATAGCTGAGATCTCAGGAAGTACATTCTCACCATACAAATCTCCCAAAAGACGTTATCCCAAACAGAGATGAGTGAATCGATTCGTTAGGCAGAGCTCTCTTTACCTATGAGGGGCTGCCCCACAGGAGAAGTGCCCACCTGCTGTTTGACTGACAGAGCCGGACAGCTATTGGTCCTGTCGCTCTGCTGCTGGCTCCTCTGCTCAGTGTACAGTCATGGCCAAAAGTTTTGAGAATGATACAAATATTATATTTTCACATGACCTGCTGCCCTCTGGTTTTTATGTGTGTTTGTCAGATGTTTTTATCACATACAGAAATATAATTGCAATCATATTATGAGTAACAAAAGCTTATATTGACAGTTAGAATGAGTTAATGCAGCAAGTCAATATTTGCAGTGTTGACCCTTCTTCTTCAGGACCTCTGCAATTCTCCCTGGCATGCTCTCAATCAACTTCTGGACCAAATCCTGACTGATAGCAGTCCATTCTTGCACAATCAATGCTTGCATTTTGTCAGAATTTGTAGGTTTTTGTTTGTCCACCCGTCGCTTCATGATTGACCACAAGTTCTCAATGGGATTAAGATCTGGGGAGTTTCCAGGCCATGGACCCAAAATCTCTATGTTTTGTTCCCTGAGCCATTTAGTTATCACCTTTGCTTTATGGCAAGGTGCTCCATCATGCTGGAAAAGGCATTGTTGATCGCCAAACTGCTCTTGGACGGTTGGGAGAAGTTTCTCTCGGAGGACATTCTGGTACCATTCTTTATTCATGTCTGTGTTTTTAGGCAAGACTGTGAGAGAGCCATTCCCTTGGCTGAGAAGCAACCCCACACATGAATGGTTTCAGGATGCTTTACAGTTGGCATGAGACAAGACTGGTGGTAGCGCTCACCTCGTCTTCTCCAAATAAGCTGTTTTCCAGATGTCCCAAACAATCGAAAAGGGGATTCATCAGAGAAAATGACTTTACCCCAGTCCTCAGCAGTCCACTCCCTGTACCTTTTGCAGAATATCAGTCTGTCTCTAATGTTTTTTTCTGGAGAGAAGTGGCTTCTTTGCTGCCCTCCTTGAGACCAGGCCTTGCTCCAAGAGTCTCTGCCTCACAGTGCGTGCAGATGCACTCACACCTGCCTGCTGCCATTCCTGAGCAAGCTCTGCACTGCTGGTAGCCCGATCCCGCAGCTGAAACACTTTTAAGAGACGGTCCTGGCGCTTGCTGGTCTTTCTTGGGCACCCTGGAGCCTTTTTGGCAACAATGGAACCTCTCTCCTTGAAGTTCTTGATGATGCGATAGATTGTTGACTGAGGTGCAATCTTTCTAGCTGCGATACTCTTCCCTGTTAGACCATTTTTGTGCAGTGCAATGATGACTGCACGTGTTTCTTTAGAGATAACCATGGTTAACAGAAGAGAAACAATGATGCCAAGCACCAGCCTCCTTTTAAAGTGTCCAGTGGTGTCATTCTTACTTAATCATGACAGATTGATCTCCAGCCCTGTCCTCATCAACACCCACACCTGTGTTAATGGAGCAATCACTGAAACGATGTTAGCTGGTCTTTTTAAGGCAGGGCTGCAATGATGTTGAAATGTGTTTTGGGGGATAAAGTTCATTTTCTAGGCAAATATTGACTTTGCAAGTAATTGTTGTTAAGCTGATCACTCTTTATAACATTCTGGAGTATATGCAAATTGCCATTATAAAAACTGAAGCAGTAGACTTTGTAAAAATTAATATTTGTATCATTCTCAAAACTTTTGGCCATGACTGTAGACACACATGTAGAAGCCATGATTCAGCTTTGGGTACAGCATGTGGATTATGTCCCTTTCTAACTAGCCCTTGGAGCTTGTGGAAAAGGAAAAAAAGAATACCCCCCTTTTCTCTGCCGCTCCGCTCTGGTGCCCCGATTTCATTCAATGATCTTCAGGTCCCCGGCATGTTTACTTCTGGCTGTGGACAGGGTCATGAGACAGCCAATAACTGGCCTCAGCGGTGACATGTCTCTAAGCAGCACATCACTGCTTGGTCACGAGCCACTTGAGGACATGTCAACACTGATGCCAGTCATTGACCTGGAACAGAGTGCTGGGGAGAAGGTAGTTTTTTAATTAGGAAATGCAGGCTCTGGGGCTAGGTAAAAGGGGCCATAATCCTGGTAAACCCCTTTAGATTCCCAATCTGCCCTTGTCAATTATTTTGTACAAATCACATGACGGAGTATGATCCTTGAAAGACCTATAAACTCTTATTATAAAAGTTCTCTACCATTTAGTTTTTTTCCATTCATGTCTGACCAGAAATCTATCTATGTCTACAGATACCATGGGCAGACTGGGAACTTTAAGTGGCCCCATGTTGTAGGCAGGTCCAAATTGACGGAAGGTGGGGCAACACAATTAGGCAGTGCCAGCAGAAGTAGGCAGGGCCTGCAATACTGTAGTGCAGTACAAAATACTGCCCCAGCAGAACCAAATAGCACAGTGCATCACAAAATACCACCCCAGCAGAACCAAAGACCACAGTGCATCACAAAATACCACCCCAGCAGAACCAAAGACCACAGTGCAGCACAAGCAACTACCTCGTCAAATGCAAATACCACAGTGAAGCACAAAATAGTGACCCAGTAGAACCAAATAACACAGTGAAGCACAAAATACTACCCCAGTAGAACCAAATACCATATTGCAGCACAAATACCATCCTAGCAGTACCAAATACCACAGTGCAGCACAAAATACCGCCCCAGCAGAACCAAAGACCACAGTGCAGCACAAGCAACTACCTCGTCAAATGCAAATACCACAGTTAAGCACAAAATAGTGACCCAGTAGAACCAAATAACACAGTGAAGCACAAAATACTACCCCAGTAGAACCAAATACCATATTGCAGCACAAATACCATCCTAGCAGTGCCAAATACCACAGTGCAGCACAAAATACCGCCCCAGCAGAACCAAAGACCAGAGTGCAGCACAGGCAACTACCTCAACAAACGCAAATACCACAGTGCAGCACAAAATACCTCCCCAGCAGAACCAAATACCACAGTGCAGCACAAGCAACTACCTCGTCAAATGCAAATACCACAGTGCAGCACAAAATACCGCCCCAGCAGAACCAAATACCACAGTGCAGCACAAACAACTACCTCGTCAAATGCAAATACCACAGTGAAGCACAAAATAGTGACCCAGTAGAACCAAATAACACAATGAAGCACTAAATACTACCCCAGTAGAACCAAATACCATATTGCAGCACAAATACCATCCTAGCAGTACCAAATACCACAGTGCAGTACAAAATACCACCCCAGCAGAACCAAAGACCACAGTGCAGCACAGGCAACTACCTCGTCAAATGCAAATACCACAGTGCAGCACAAAATACCTCCCCAGCAGAACCAAATACCACAGTGCAGCACAAAATACCTCCCCAGCAGAACCAAATACCACAGTGCAGCACAAAATACCATCCCAGCAGAACCAAATACCACAGTGCAGCACAAAATACCATCCCAGCAGAACCAAATACCACAGTGCAGCACAAAATACTGCCCAAGTAGTAACAAATACAACCACAATACTGGTGCTAGGGTGGCCATCCGTCCGGTTTTTGGCTGGACAGTCCGGTTTTTGGACTCCTGGTCCTCCGTCCGGCTAAAGGCCAGGATGGACGGCCAGAAGTCCTCCTTTTCAGGGGCGCAGGAAGCAATGAGCGCTTCCATCAATACAGATGGAAGCGCTCATTGCTGGAGCGCAGGAGCTGGGTCCTGGTACTCACCGCTGAGCTCCTGCGCTCCGGTACCTTCATTGCTGGTCTTCCTTTCTGCGCTGCACATGCCTGACTGGTACAGCGTCAGGGCGTAGTGCGCGCACTCTGACCTGACGCTGCACGCAGTCAGGTGACAGTGCAGCGCGGGCAGTGAAGAGAGAAGAGCGTCGGAGCGGAGCTGCAGCCCAGGAGAGGTAAGATTTTTATTTTTTTTTTATGGGGCACAGTGGGCTGATCTGAGGTCTGATGAAGGGGGCACAGTGGGCTGATCTGAGGTCTGAAGGGGGCACAGTGGGCTGATCTGAGGTCTGAAGGGGGCACAGTGGGCTGATCTGAGGTCTGAAGGGGGCACAGTGGGCTGATCTGAGGTCTGAAGGGGGCACAGTGGGCTGATCTGAGGTCTGAAGGGGGCACAGTGGGCTGATCTGAGGTCTGAAGGGGGCACTACAGGCTGATCTGAGGTCTGAATGGGGCACTACAGGCTGATCTGAGGTCTGAAGGGGGCACTACAGGCTGATCTGAGGTCTGAAGGGGGCACTAACAGGCTGATCTGAGGTCTGAAGGGGGCACTACAGGCTGATCTGAGGTCTGAAGGGGGCACTACAGGCTGATCTGAGGTCTGAAGGGGGCACTACAGGCTGATCTGAGGTCTGAAGGGGGCACTACAGGCTGATCTGAGGTCTGAAGGGGGCACTACAGGCTGATCTAAGGTCTGAAGGGGGCACAGTGGGCTGATCTGAGGTCTGAAGGGGGCACAGTGGGCTGATCTGAGGTCTGAAGGGGGCACAGTGGGCTGATCTGAGGTCTGAAGGGGGCACTACAGGCTGATCTGAGGTCTGAAGGGGGCACTATAGGCTGATCTGAGGTCTGAAGGGGGCACAGTGGGCTGATCTGAGGTCTGAAGGGGGCACTACAGGCTGATCTGAGGTCTGAAGGGGGCACTATAGGCTGATCTGAGGTCTGAAGGGGGCACTATAGGCTGATCTGAGGTCTGAAGGGGGCACAGTGGGCTGATCTGAGGTCTGAAGGGGGCACTACAGGCTGATCTGAGGTCTGAAGGGGGCACTACAGGCTGATCTGAGGTCTGAAGGGGGCACTACAGGCTAATCTGAGGTCTGAAGGGGGCACTGTGGGCTGATCTGAGGTCTGAAGGGGGCACAGTGGGCTGATCTGAGGTCTGAAGGATGTGAGGTCTGATGCTGGCACTGTGGGCTGATCTGAGGTCTGAAGGGGGCACTGTGGGCTGATCTAATGTCTGATGGGGGCACAGTGGGCTGATCTGAGGTCTGAAGGAGGCCCTGTGGGCTGATCTGAGGTCTGATGGGGGCACAGTGGGCTGATCTGAGGTCTGATGGGGTCACTGTGGGCTGATGTGAGGTCTGATGGGGGCACAGTGGGATGATTTGAGGACCATTACAGCGGGTCCTTATTATTTCTGGGAGCACTACTGGAGGCACTATGGGAAAATGGTTTCTATTATGGGGAATTATTACTACTACCAGGGGTACTATTGGGGGTGTTACTATTATTAGTACAATATGGAGGGCACTACTGCTAAAAAGGGATACTGTGGGGCACTATTACTAATGGGACACTATTACTAATGGGACACTCTAGGAGAGAATTATTAGTGGGAGCAAGGTGACTATATGGGGTCCTACCTATATGGCACTGTTATATCTACAGTATAGTATTTGGGGACATTGGGGAGCACAGTGGGCGCAGTATTTTAGGCAGCAGCAGGATAACAGTAAAAGTGGGTAATCTATGATGTCTTTGTGGCAGAGAGAAGATGGAGCTGAAAGAAGTGTCATGGCGGTGTGGACCAAATAGAGAAGATGAGAAAAGAGAAGATCTACATCAGGAAGACGTCACTGGATATAAGAGGTAAGTGGTGCTGTATCATCTGGTATGTTTGGTGCTGGTGAATGTAATTTTCATCCAGATATGTGTCACCTGCCGGTATATGGTATGTTACTGCTGCAGCCAATCAGTGCTCTAATGCTGAGCTGCAGTGGTCACATGCCATACACCTGCCCATCAGTGTGCACATCACCAGCACTATGACAGATGTGCACACTTGCCCATTACATGCCTGTCAGTCTTTGTTTACGTGGCAGCAGCAATGATGCCAGAAAGTCCAGCGTGTCACAGGCGTCACCACTGCAGCCATATAACCAAAGCATTCAATGGCAGGGAGGGAACAGCTGAGAATTGTGGATTTCTTTTCCATCTGCCATATTTTATTTTTAATTACTGAACAATCCTCTTTATTCTAACCATACTAGAGCGGTATTTTTATAGTTAGGCTTGCTGGCTTGAATTTTCACGTGGTGGGGGTGGGGGTGCCAGATCCCCATCCGACCTGTGTATGTGTGGTAAGAGCCAGGGGAGGTGTGATGGGTGACGGTGTACGAGACGATTGGGGGGCGTGGTTTAGCAGATTGGAGGGCGTGGTTTAACATGTTGGGGGTGTGGCCAAAAATGTCCTCCTTTTTAAGATGAAGCCGGTGGCCACCCTAACTGGTGCCTTCACCACAATATTCAACTGTATCCCTGTCCTGAGGATGGTGATGCAGTTGAAATCAGGAGGGCACCTGCGGCTGCTGGCCAGGTGCATAAGTGCCTGACGTTCCTAGCATTAAAGGGGTATTCCCATCTCAGACAATCGGGGCATATGTCTGATAGGACCCACACCTACACTGAGAACGGAGCGGAGAAGGTGGTGGCCAGAGGACCCCGGGTTTTTCGGGGTCCAGCCACCGCCAAGCACTCCACCCACAGAAGTGAATGGGAGCACACCGCGTGTCTGAGATAGGAATACCCCTTTAATTCTTAGAGCATCAGATGGTTATGGCTATATACCCAGCCCTTGAGGAGGGCTTGGGCAGCCCCAGGAAATTTCTCTGTAGGGTCAATGACCAGTCCACCCCTGGCAGATACACAAAAAGGAAGAAATCTTCCTTTGGAACTTCCTTGTGGAAGTTCCTGTGACGGGACTGATGTGGGTGCTGCCGATTTTCTCTCATAATAAACCGTGGTGTGTTGCTTTATTTCTTTGCCAGCTATATATGTATATAATGTATATATTGTATAGAAGTTATTGGCAGACAGGAATTCGTACAGAGATCTATGTACAAGCTATGCTTGGCAGACGGGAGTTATTCCATCATTTATAGTGACGTTCGCTTTTTGTATGAGTTTGGCCATAACGTCACCCCGTACAGCGTGTACTTAGGAGGCGTGGTCCCGTGTGTAAACTTGCATGGTGGAACTGGTGGAAAGTTTAGTGTGTGAGTGGCAGCTGTGTGCGCTGACTGGGCTGTGGCGTGCTCACTTCATTCGGGCAGAGTCATCGCAGTGCCGGGTGAGTGAGCGCCGGGGCCTCCGGGTGTCTGCGCACAGCAGTGTTGTCATGTGTGGCCCTTGCTTCCCGCCGTCTGTGTGGAGGCAGAGAGGTCCTGTCAGCCTAATTATACGAGAGCCCCCTGCCATGTGGCGCTGGCGCACGGTGCGGCCAGGTACATCATGCAGTGTGGCATGGTGCCATCTTCCGCCCAGCAATGCAGAAGGTGTCCTCCTGGAGTAGTGCTGTACATGCCTTCCTCATAGCCCTATATAAGGAGAACTGCCACCTATAGTGCACTGCACAGAGGCAGTCAGTGGGGGTGTGCCATTGTTGGCTCTCCTTCCAGTACAGGACAGTGGCCTGCATTAATAACTCTCCCTATAATTGGGATTTGTACCTTTAAAACTGGCTGCTAGGCAGCTGGAGACATCTGTGTTGTTCCCATGTTAATATGTACCGGCGTTGCTGAGATAAATGATATTTTAATATATGCAAATAAACCTCTAGGAGCAATGGGGGTGTTGCCATTACTCCTAGAGGCTCAGCTCTCTGCAACTGCCATACCCACTGCACTATGATTGTCAGGGCCAGGCCATATGTTTTACCTGCTTGGCCTTGTCAATCAATGTGGAGTTGCAGAGAGAGCAGAATCTGTAAGTGTAATGATAACACCCCCATTGCTCCTAGAGGCTCATTTGCATATATTTAAACCTATGGGCACCTTGTAATGTTTTTGGAATAAAACAGCTATGTTTTTCTGATCCTGGACAACCCCTTGAAAGTGGAGGTCCCATGCTGTTTCCATAACTCCCATGCATCTCTATGGGACTGCCAAAGTGAGTACAGCACTTCCTTAGAGATGACTGAAGCTGCAGTGCACATGCTCGACCACCACCCTACAGGCCATGCGATATTTTGTTACACAGCCAGTTTTACGCTGTGTCTGGGACCAGGCCAGGACTCCAGCCTCGGCATATTTACTAACGTTTATTCCTGGAAATAGGTGCAAATGTTATCGAAAAACTCTGGCGTAGTATTTATGCCAGACGCAAGGACTGCTACAGATGCCTCTAATTTACGACTATGTGCAAGCCTCGTCATAAACTAGATCAGTCTAACGGCAGCGCAAAGGGGAAACTAACACCAGCGTAAAAAGCCAGTTTTGGTAAATTTGTCCCCTTGACTTCAGTGGGTTTCAAAGAAGGAAAAAACGGATGTATGAATAGCCCTGGTGACTTCAATGGCTCACCGATTCATAAACACCCTGCTTATCACTGCGTATAGTATAATGTACAAGAGGGAACACAGGAGAGGTGAGGACTGATTATCTATCACCACTAGAACACCCTGCTTATCACTGATTATAGTATAAGGACAGGAGAGAACACAGGAGAGGTGAGAACTGATTATCTATCACCACTAGAACACCCTGCTTATCACTGCGTATAGTATAATGGACAGGAGGGAACACAGGAGAGGTGAGGACTGATTATCTATCACCACTAGAACACCCTGCTTATCACTGATTATAGTATAAGGGACAGGAGAGGTGAGGACTGACTATCATCACTAGAACACCCTGCTTATCACTGATTATAGTATAAGGGACAGGAGAGGTGAGGACTGACTATCATCACTAGAACACCCTGCTTATCACTGCGTATAGTATAATGGACAGGAGAGGTGAGAACTGATTATCTATCACCACTAGAACACCCTGCTTATCACTGATTATAGTATAAGGACAGGAGAGGTGAGAACTTATCTATCACCACTAGAACACCCTGCTTATCACTGATTATAGTATAAGGACAGGAGAGGTGAGAACTTATCTATCACCACTAGAACACCCTGCTTATCACTGATTATAGTATAAGGACAGGAGAGGTGAGAACTTATTATCACCACTAGAACACCCTGCTTATCACTGATTATAGTAGAAGGACAGGAGAGGTGAGAACTTATTATCTATCACCACTAGAACATCCTGCTTATCACTGATTATAGTATAAGGACAGGAGAGAACACAGGAGAGGAGAGAACTGATTATCTATCACCACTAGAACACCCTGCTCATCACTGATTATAGTAGAAGGACAGGAGAGGTGAGAACTTATTATCTATCACCACTAGAACATCCTGCTTATCACTGATTATAGTATAAGGACAGGAGAGAACACAGGAGAGGAGAGAACTGATTATCTATCACCACTAGAACACCCTGCTTATCACTGATTATAGTATAAGGACAGGAGAGAACACAGGAGAGGAGAGAACTGATTATCTATCACCACTAGAACACCCTGCTTATCACTGATTATAGTATAATGGACAGGAGAGAATACAGGAGAGGTGAGAACTGATTATCACCACTAGAACACCCTGCTTATCATTGTTTTTGATAAATAATGGCTTTAAGGTCACTTTACACGGGACGACAATCTGGCAGATTGTCATGAAGAAAGCGTTCTTTCCTGACAATCTGATTGCTAGCTGAGGAGACCAGTGCATTTACATGCAGCAATCTCCTCCAGGGTATGGAGAGGAGCGCTCACTTATGCCATAGCTCTTTGCCATACTGTCATGTTGCTTCCCGGCAGCAGAGCATGATTACACACCACGATCTGCCACTGGGAAATGATGATCATTTGTGCTGCACAAAAGATACAATTACCTGATGAACAAGCGTTTCACTTGTTCATCGGATAATCAGCGACGCATTTCCACCGCAAGATCATAGTTAATGAGCATTACTAGCAGGGCTGTGGAGTCCGAGTCGTGAAGTCGGAGTCGGTCACCATTTTGGTGGAGTCGGTATAAAATGGACCGACTCCGACTCCTAAAATATATAATGAATTTGTACATTTAGTTCAGTGCTGAATATATTTTTGTAAGAATTTGTGAAAATGATGAAATGTCCTATAAATGTCTGTTCTATTCCTGATCTAAGGATTTAGGGTTTTAGTTGAGATGACTGTGTACTGCCCTTTATGTCCAGTGCATGTTCTCTCTGTATGCTTTATGTTTCCTCTGAGCTCCTGTTTGGAGAGGTTAGCTGCTCTCATGGCTTCTATCTGCTGCTGATGTAAAACACCTAGAGCCTTATGTATGAAAACTGTCTAGGTGTAGAAGTTTCTTTGTTGCCCATAGCAACCAATCAGAGCTCCCCTTTCATTTCATATAGTGCTCTGGAGAAATGAAAGGGGAGCTCTGATTGGTTGCTATGGGCAACAAAAAAAAGTCTTAGACCTAGACAGTTTTCATACATCAGGCCCAGAGGCATAGCTACTGGGGGGAGGGGGGGGGGCAGGGGAGGCGATGCTCTGGGCGCAATACCTCTGGGGGGGCCCAGCAGGGATGGCCTTAGTACAATCAGGCGAATACAAGTGAGCGCTTCCATTATGGAGTCTGATGGGGGCACATTAAGCCGATCTGAGGTCTGATGGGGGCACATTCTGCTGATCTGAGGTCTGATGGGGGCACATTAAGCCGATCTGAGGTCTGATGGGGGCACATTAAGCCGATCTGAGGTCTGATGGGGGCACATTAAGCCGATCTGAGGTCTGATGGGGGCACATTAAGCCGATCTGAGGTCTGATGGGGGCACATTAAGCCGATCTGAGGTCTGATGGGGGCACATTAAGCCGATCTGAGGTCTGATGGGGGAACATTCTGCTGATCTAAGGTCTGATGGGGGCACAATACGCTGATCTGAGGTCTGATGGGGGCACATACTGTTGCTCTGAGGTCTGATGGGGGCACATACTGTTGCTCTGAGGTCTGATGGGGGCACATACTGTTGCTCTGAGGTCTGATGGGGGCACATACTGTTGCTCTGAGGTCTGATGGGGGCACATACTGTTGCTCTGAGGTCTGATGGGGGCACATACTGTTGCTCTGAGGTCTGATGGGGGCACATACTGTTGCTCTGAGGTCTGATGGGGCACATACTGTTGCTCTGAGGTCTGATGGGGGCACATACTGTTGCTCTGAGGTCTGATGGGGGCACATTCTGCTGATTTGAGGTCTGATGGGGGCACATTCTGCTGATTTGAGGTCTGATGGGGGCACATTCTGCTGATTTGAGGTCTGATGGGGGCACATTCTGCTGATTTGAGGTATGATGGGGGCACATTCTGCTGATTTGAGGTATGATGGGGGCACATTCTGCTGATTTGAGGTATGATGGGGGCACATTCTGCTGATTTGAGGTATGATGGGGGCACATTCTGCTGATTTGAGGTATGATGGGGCACATTCTGCTGATTTGAGGTATGATGGGGGCACATTCTGCTGATCTGAGGTCTGATGGGGGCACATTCTGCTGATCTGAGGTCTGATGGGGGCACATTAAGCCGATCTGAGGTCTGATGGGGGCACATTCTGCTGATTTGAGGTCTGATGGGGGCACATTCTGCTGATCTGAGGTCTGATGGGGGCACATTCTGCTGATCTGAGGTCTGATGGGGGCACATTCTGCTGATCTGAGGTCTGATGGGGGCACAATACGCTGATCTGAGGTCTGATGGGGGCACATTAAGCCGATCTGAGGTCTGATGGGGGCAAGGACCTGTTAGTTTAGTGATGTAAAAGCTGGGGACAGATTTCCTTTAACATAGGACTCCCATTTTTTACTCCTATTAATCCTATATTTTACTGCATTATGTGGTAGAGTATTTAGAGTAGGGTATGTAGAAAGTCTATTGTACTGTACTTAACAGCATAGATGATCTAGCAGTTTATATAGTCATCTTGCTAATACAGTATTATAACCACAACTAGTAGTATGTGCCTGTGAAGTTGGAAACGTGCGTTTGGGAAGCCAATAAGTGGGGGGCCCACTCCAGTATGTTTCGCCCCCCATGTGCTGAACCTCTAGCTACACCTCTGATCAGGCCCTAAGTGAGCTGTACCCAGAGAAGCCTGATAGATTACAAATAGAGATGAGCGAACGTGCTCGAAACGTGCACTGTACCGCTCGGCTGCCCTGCGCTCGCATGGCTCAGGCAGCCACTTCCGTCCTCCTCAGGAGGACGGAAGTGGCTGCTTGCGCCCATGCGAGCGCAGGGGAGCCGAGCGGTACAGTGCTCGTTTCGAGCACGTTCGCTCATCTCTAATTACAAACTGTTTTTGTCATGACATATCTGTACTATTGATTTTATGCAAATTTGTTTAAAGTTATCACTTAAACATGCTCCATGTATGAGGGAGTCGGGGTGAGGGGAAATTGAGGAGTCGGGGCTTTGGCTTACCGACTCCACAGCCCTGATTACTAGCGATAATTTTTTCAATTGTCGGCCCGTGTAAAGGGCCCTTTAGATTGATAGAACATAAAATGTATTATTACATTTTCAAAACGTTTCTAAGTTTATATGAAAGTTAATAAATGACTTACACAATATTAAAGCGCATCTGCCATCACTTGCCAGCACTTACCGCTGAAGTTCAGTGTTTGTCTACGGAGTCTGATATCGCCAGTATCTCCATATGTGCTGATAATCTGTAGAAAAAAGGCTTTTTATAATACGTAAATTATCCATTAGGTGCATCGTGGTGGTGCTGTTTCACCCAGAGGCTCTGCTCCTTGTCTTCTATCTTGCACCCCAACCTCTGTGAAAGACAGGCTTATTCATGCTAGGCACTGAAGTTCCCTGGGAGTGCACTTGGCGCATGCGCAGTAAAGGGGTGGAGATTGCCAGGCAGATGGGTAATCTACATGTCTGCTGCAGTCACAATTGCTGTGGAGACAATGAGGCAGATTTACTAATCCCGTTTAAACTGTAGAGTAGACAGTGTAAAACTTTCAGGCAGTATAAAGATGATAAATGTGTTTCAGGGATAGACACTATTGTCCTACTTTACACCAACTATCGATTGCCTTGCTTTGCACCACAATGTTGACCTGCACATAGGACTGCATGCTCAACATCTATTTTTGTTCCTGCAAAGATTTTGTAATTTTCATGTCAGTCTGTATATTTCTTATATTATAATACTGATCAATTTTATTTGGTTGTTCATCTTACTTTTTATTTTTTACTCTTCTCAGATCAGACCCTGTATCAAGGTTACATAACTTTAGGTAAGTGTTAATGTTCTTATGTTAAAGGGGTTGTCCTGTCTAAAAAAAACAAAAAAACAAAAAAAAAACCCTGCAGATCTATGTTAAAACAAAACAAAGCAAAAAACTTATCTTTTAACAAGCCCTTTGTTCAAGCACCACCTTAACGGAAGTGAGCGGAACCTGTTCTTAGTCACAAGACTGCTGCAGCCAATCAATGGCCTCAGCGATCACGTGTTCATTAACTTTATGTGATTGGCTGCAGTGTTCTTATGGAATAGAACAGGTCCCCAATCGCAACCAGTCCAGCAGTCGGCTCTGGAAGTTTCAGCGCTGGAACAGAGGGTGCTTTGAAAGGTGACTCTTTTTGTTATTTTTGAACACAGTCCTACCATCTGTTTTTATTTTTTTACTGACACTGGACAAACCCTTTAATGGGATCTGTAGGCACCTGATATACAACATAAGCCAACATATTGTTTCACTTGAGAGCTCGTTCCATGAGAATATATTTTTTTATGGGGAACACAAGGGGAAATTGTTTTTCTGTGGCACCTTTAGTCAGTATACCCTGGTGATTTTTGGTATCTTTTTTTTTTTTTTTTAGACAATGCCTGCTTCTTGTGAATCACTAGTGGACGACATTGAAGACATCATCTCAGTATCCGATCCAAAACCCCATGATCGTCAGTCAGCAAGACAAAACATTGTTCCCAGGGTGCGGAAAAGAAATAAGGACCGAGTCCTGGAAGAGCCACCAAGTGACAGGTTTGTTCACTTTGTGTGGAAGTAAATCTGACTCATGAGTAATGCCTTTCACCACGTCCCGCCACAGCCACTTGTGCCCTTTCTGACTAACTTTGGAACGCTTTTACTTATCCAAGTGATTGAGATTTTTAATTTTTTTGTACTTCATATCCGTGTTAAATTGTAGTTGATATGTGTTGTGTTTTTGTGGGGAAAAAACGTTTGGAAAAATTGGCAATTTACAAAAATCAGAATTTTCCCATGATTGTGTAGACTAATGAAACAGTCCAGTCTTTTTTCTCCTTAGCCCAGGTAAGATGCTTCTGATGTTGCATCTGGGTCATGAGTGGCTTGACACAAGGTATGCGACACATGTAGCCCATGTCCTGGATAAGGGTTAGGGTTAGTCTGTGGTGGCTCTTTATGAATTGACTCCAGCCACAGTTCATTCCTTATGAATCTCCCTCAAATTTTAAATAGCCTGTTGCTTGTGCACCTTTTCCTTCCACTCAACTTTCCATTAATATGCTTGGATATAGCACTCTGGGAACAGCCAGCTTCTTTAGCAATAGCTAATATCTTCTGGACAACTGTCAGCAGTCCTTCCCATGATTGTGTAGACTACTGAAATAGACTTGGGGACCATTTAACCCTTTCAGGACCCTGCCATATTTCACCTTAAGGACCAGGCCATTTTTTCAAAGTTTGACGTCACTTTGTGTGGTAATAACTTTGGAAAGCTTTTACTTATCCAAGCCATTCTGAGACTGTTTTCTCGTGACACATTGTACTTCATGATAGTGGTAAATTTCAGTCAATATTTTTCATTTTATTGTTTAAAAAAATCCAAGATTTACAAAAAAGTTAAAATTTCGCAACTTTCCAAATTTCAATATCTCTACTTTTAAAAAAGATAGTGATACCTCATATAATAGTTATTACTTTACTTTTCCCATATGTCTACTTTATGTTTGGATCATTTTGTGAAAGCCATTTTATTTTTTGGGGATGTTAAAAGGCTTAGAAGTTTAGAAGCAAATCTTGAAATTTTTCAGGACATTTTCAAAACCCACTTTTTAAGGACCAGTTCATGTCTAAAGTCACTTTGTGGGGCTTACATAATAGAAACCACCCGTAAATGGCCCCATTTTAGAAACTACACCCCTCAAGGTATTCAAAACTGATTTTACAAACTTTGTTAACCCTTTAGGTGTTCCCCAAGAATTAAAGGAAAATGTAGATGAAATTTCAGAATTTCACTTTTTTGGCAGATTTTCCATTTTATTCCGTTTTTTTTCCGGTAGCAAAGCAAGGGTTAATAGCCAAACAAAACTCAATATTTATTACCCTGATTCTGTAGTTTACAGAAACACCCCATTTGTGATTGTAAACTGCTCTATGGGCACACGGCAGGGCGCAGAAGGAAAGGAGCGCCATGTGGTTTTTGGAGGGCAGATTTCACTGGGATAATTTTAAGTTGCCATGTCACATTTGAAGACCCCCATGATGCACCCCTAGAGTAGAAACTCCAAAAAAGTGACCCCATTTTGGAAACTACGGGATAAGGTGGCAGTTTTGTTGGTACTATTTTAGGGTACATATGATTTTTGGTTGCTCTATATTATTCTTCTTTTTGTGAGGCAAGGTAACAAAAATAGTTGTTTTGGCACCATTTTTATTTTTTAGTTTTTTACAATGTTCATCTGACAGGTTAGGTCATGTTCTATTTTTATAGAGCAGGCAATACCAAATGTGACAATACCAAATATGACTACTTTTTTTTGGTTGTTTGTTTCAGTTTTACACATTAAAGGATATCTAAAAAAAAGTATTTTTTTGTGTGTCTCCATTAGGGTTGTCACGATACCATAATAAAGTATTGTGATACTCGATACCATTCGATACCAAGCAAAAAAATAAAAACGCCAAAAAAAGCCGTGTGCATTCCGCATTTTATGGAAAGATCCGGCGCATAATAGAACAGTGCTAGCCTATTTATTTATTTTTTGTGGGGGAGAGGGGGCAAGGTGACTAAAAAATGGCACAGTTTTTATTTATCTATTTTTTTTCTGTTACGACATTCACCGCAAAGGAGACATTTTTTAAATATTTTAATAGTTTGGACATGGCAATATGTAAAATGTTTATTTATTGTTTACATATTTTATATGTAAAATTGGGAAAGGGGGATTTAACCCTTAGACTCCCAGCGCTGTACATGTACGGCGCAAAAAGCCGGGACATATACATGTACGGCGCTCTGATCGGGCGGGCGCCGCTCTGATCTGTGCCGAGGTGCCGGACCCCTGCTGAATGCACCAGCATCGGTGAAAACACCGATGCCGGCACATTAACCCTTCATGTGCCGCGGTCAGCGCTGACCGCGGCACATGTGGTGCGTGGGAGTTCAGGATGGCTAGCGGGGGGCCATCGGGTCCCCGCGCTGCTGTGACGGGGGACCCGATGGCTCGGATAGCAGCCCGATGCCTTCCTTCGGCATCGTGGCTGCTATCCCTGCGTGCCTGTGCGATCCAGCCCCCTGGATCGCAACAGGAAGCAGGCTGTAAGTGTATTACATTGAGTAATACACTTACAGCCAATGCATTACAATATAAAAGTATTGTACTGCATTGTAAAGGGGATCAGACCCCCAAAAGTTAAATACAGTAAAAAAAAGTTAAATAGTTTCCTAAAAAAATAATAAAAGTTTCAAGTAAAAAAAACACCATTTTCCAAAAAAAAGCTAAAAAAATTGTAAAAAGAAAAATAAACATATTAAGTTTCGCCGCGTTCGTATCGACCGGCTCTATAAAAATATCACGTCATCCACCCCGCCAGGTGAACGCGGTAAAAAAAAAAAAACCCCAAAAAGTGCCAAAACAGACATTTTTTTTGGTCACAAGTGTAATAGCAGGCGATCAAAAAGGCGTATTTATCCCAAAATGGTACCAATCAAACCGTCATCTTGTCCCGCAAAAATGATACCCTACCTGAGACAATTGCCCGAAAAAAAAAAATATGGCTCTCTGAAAATGGCAACACAAAAACAATCATGACGAAAACAATCTTAGAATGGCCTGGATAAGTAAAAGCGTTCCAAAGTTATTACCACATAAAGTGACACGTCAGATTTGCCAAAATCGGCCTGGGATTTAAGGTGAAAAGTGGCTCGGTACTGAAAGGGTTAAACTTAATTTTGGTGTTTTTTTTAAAAAAAACTTTTTACTTTTAATTTCTAACTATTAGCCCCCTTAGGGGTTAGAACCCCTCTCCTATTCACCCTGATAGAGCTCTTTTAGGGTGAATAGGACTTCACACTCTTCCTGCTGCCCTGTGCTTTGTGCACACAGCAGCGGGGAGCTTACCATGGCAGCCTAGGCTTCAGTAGCATCCTGGTAACCGATCGGAGCCTTGAAATTTCACTGCTGGGGCTCCGATCAGAAGCTACCATTGCAATCAGCGACAGTTAGCCCCTCAGGTGCGGCACCTGAATTTGTATTAAAAGGTCAGTTATCCTCATTGGTGGCGCAGTGGCCACAGGTTTTCCACCGTAAAAGCAATTTTAATACATATAATTATAAGACTTGGAGGAGAAGATGGAAAGTCTGGCCCATAATAGAACAGTCCTATCCTATTTTTTGGGAGGACAAGGTGACAAAAAAATGGTGAATTGTGCAGTTTTTTATTTTTTCTGTTACGTGTTCACCGCATAGGAGATATTTTTTTTTATATTTTAATAATTTGGACTTTTCGGACGTGGCGATATGTAAAATGTTTATTTATTGTTAATATATTTTATATGTAAAATTGGGAAAGGGGATGAGACGGCCGTAGTATTGCGGATGCGCATTACGGATGCCGCCCGGCGTGTGTTCCGCAATTTACGGAACACACGGCTGGGCACCCTGTTCAAAATACCTATTCTTGTCTGCTGTTGCGGACAAGAATAGGACATGTTCTATAATTTCTTGCGGAGCCGCGGCTTGGCAAGTTCGCACACCACCCATTGAAGTGAATGCGGCTGCATCTATTCCACAAAATTGCGGAATAGATGAGGGCGCATTCACGCGGTCGTGTGAATGGGCCCTTAAACTTAATATATTGGTGTTTTTTTTTTTTTCGTTTTTTTTATTTTGTTTACTTTTTATTTACTATTTCCCCCCTTAGGGGCTAGAACTCTTGTCCTATTCACCCTAATAGAGATCTATTAGGGTGAATAGGATATCACACTCTCCCTGCTGCCCTGTGCTTTGTTCACATTGCAGCAGGGAGCTTACCTTGGCAGCCAGGACTTCAGTAGCGTCCTGGTTGCCATGGTAACCGATCGAAGCCCCACAATTACACTGCTGGGGATCCGATCGGAACTGCCACTACCACCAATGAAGAGGTTGGGGGGAGGGGACCATGTGGCCACTGCCTCCAATGATTATTATAGTGGGGGGTTGGGGGGGGGTGCACTGCGCCACCAATGAATAATACTGGGGAGGGGCGCACTGAGCCACAATGATTATTATACTGGGGGGGGGGGGGGGGGTTGGGGGTGAGGGCGCACTGCGCCACCAATGATGATAATGATGTTTAATACAAATACAGGAGGCGGATGCCGGCGCAGAATCACATAGCCGGCATCCGACCTGTATGACAGGGAGCTGAGATCAGCGGTAGTTAATCCCTCAGGTGCGGCACCTGTGAGGTTAACTGAGGCGTATTTCAGCTCCCTATCATACAGGTCGGGTGCCGGCTATATGATTCTGCACCGGCATCCGCCTCCCGTATTTGTATTAAACATCGTTATCATCATTGGTGGCGCAGTGGCCACAGCCCCGCCCCTCCTCCACCCCTCTCACTCATCATTGGTGGTGCAGTGGCCACAACCCCTCCCCTCTCCCCCCCTGATTGGTGGCGGCAGCAGCAGCAGCACAGGGGGGAAGGAGAGACTGCTTCCTTCTCCCCTGTGCTGCTGAGGGAACATGGAGCGCGCTGAGAACAGTGCGCACCATGTTGTCTGATACTAGGCTGCACAGTATCAGTAAATGCCAATCCGGTCCAGGCGCAAATGGCGACAAGACTAAAAAGTCTTTTCGCCATTTGTAAGATCTAAGTCGCGTTGCCAACCATTTTGGTCGCCATCTGGAGCCCTGATGGGGCCCTCCACAGATCAGACTCTTAGCTCTCGTTCTGGGGGGTGGTAATAAGTAGTGTTGAATGAACTTCGGCGTCCAAGGTTTGGGTTTAGGTTATCTGAGAATCCCGTTATGGGTTCCGCTACCATGGAATAGATGAGCATTCTGTCATAATAGAAGTCTATGGCCAACTATTATGACGGAATGCCTCTTATAGGCTTCCATGATGCATGCTGTCATAGAATTCCGTTATGGTCCATGGTAACGGAATCCATAATGGGATTCACCGATAACCCAAACCTTGGATGCCGAACTTAAACACAAGTATCCTCAACACTAGTGATAAGTTTTTTTTTAGTGGGACAACCTCCTTTTATTAAATTATCGTTCATTCTTGTACACACCCTTTGGTGTTTTGATCTTCTTGTGACTGTTTAACGACAATTACGATTGTCTACATTCATTGTCTATTGCATTGGCATTTCACTTAACCCCTTAAGGACAGAGCCCATTTTGGCCTTAATGTCTGGGCCAAATTTTTGAATTCTGACATGTCACTTTATGTGGTAATAACTTTGGAACGCTTTTGCTTATCCAGGCCATTCTGAGATTGTTTTCTCGTCACATATTGTGCTTCACGACAGTAGTAAATTTGTGGCAAAATATTTCATTTTTATTTATAAAAAAAATACCAAATTTACCAAAAATTTGGAAAAATTAGCAAATTTCCAAATTTCAATTTCTCTACTTTCAAAATAAATAGTAATACCTCCAAAAATAGTTATTATTTTACATTCTCCATATGTCTACTTTATGTTGGCATCATTTTGTAAACGTCATTTTACTTTTTTAGGACGTTAGGAGGCTTAGAAGTTTAGAAGCCATTTTTCAAATTTTCACCAAATTTTCCCAAACCATTTTTTTAAGCACCAATTCAGATATAAAGTGATTTTGAGGGGCTTACATAATGAAACCCCCCCCCCATAATTGAGCCCATTTTAGAAACTACACCCCTCACATTATAAAAAACTGCTGTTACAAACTTTGTTAACCCTTCAGGTGTTCCATAAGAATTAAAGGAAAATGGAGGTGAAATTTCTAAATTTCACTTTTTTCGTAGATTATTCATGTTAATAATTTTTTTCTTGCAACACAGCAAGGGTTAACAGCAAACTAAACCTCAATATACATTCCTCTGATTCTGCAGTTTACAGAAATACCCCATATGTGGTGGTAAACGTCTCTATGGGTTTGTGGCAGCGGTCAGAAGGAAAGGAGCGCCATAGGGATTTTGGAGGCAAATTTTGCTAGAATAGTTTTTAGGCACCATTTTGTAATTGAGATACCCTGACGTACCCCTACAGTGGAAACCCTCATAAAGTGACCCCATTTTGGAAACTACACCCTTCAACGAATATATTAAGGGGGGTACTGGCCACTTTGACCCCCTAAGCATTTTACGGAATTTGGAAACACTTGGCTGTGAAAATGAAAAGTTTTGTTTCTTCCAATAAAATGTTGCTTTAGCCCCAATTTTTTTTATTTGCATAAGGGGTAACAGGAGAAAAGCACCCCATAATTTGTTACCCATTTTCTCCTGAATATGGCAACATCCCATATGTTGTGGTAAACTGATGTGGGGGCACATGGCAGGACTCAAAACAGAAGGAGCGCCATATGTATTTTACAACACAGATTTTGATGGAATGGTTTGCGGGAGCCATTGATTTTTATTTTTTTTAAGCTATTGTCTTATGTGGGGGCTCATTTTTTGCAGAATGAGGTGAGGTTTTCATTGGTACCATTTTGGGGTGCATTAGACTTTTTGATCGCTTGGTAATACTCTTTTTTTGAGACCAGATGAAAAAAATTGCTGTTTTGGCATAGTTTTTTTAGCATTTTTTTACAGCATTCACCTGAGGGGGCAAGTCATGTGATATTTTTATAGAGCAGGTTGCTACGGACACGACGATACCCAATATGTCCAACTTTTTTATTGTTGGAAAGTTTTACACATTAAATGCATTTTTGAACAGAATAAAATCTTTTTTTTTTTGTGTTGCCATTTTCAGAGAGCCATATTTTTTTCAGTTTTCAGGCGATTGTCTCAGGTAGTGTACCGTTTTTGCGGGACAAGATGGTGGTTTGATTGATACCATTTTGGGGTAAATACGCCTTTTTGATCGCCTGCTATTACACGTTTTGTGAGGGAAGAGGGAAAAAAATGGCTATTTTGGCATAGTTTTTAAAAAATTTTTTTACAGCATTCGCCTGGGGGGCCATCTCATCTAATATTTTTATAGAGCAGGTTGTTACGGATGCGGCAATACCCAATATGTCCAAATTTTTTATTGTTGGAAAGTTTTACACATTAGATGCATTTTTGAACAGAATAAAATCTTTTTTTTTTTTGTGTTGCCATTTTCAGAGAGCCATATTTTTTTCAGTTTTCAGGCGATTGTCTCAGGGTACCGTTTTTGCGGGACAAGATGGCGGTTTGATTGATACCATTTTGGGGTAAATACGCCTTTTCGATCGCCTGCTATTACACTTTTTGTGAGGGAAGAGGGAAAAAAATGGCTATTTTGACATAGTTTTTTTAAAATTTTTTTTTTATTTTTACAGCATTCGCCTGGGGGGCCATCTCATGTGATATTTTTATAGAGCAGGTTGTTACGGACGTGGCGATACCTAACATGTTTATGTATTGTGTTTTCTTTATTTTTAATCAATTAAAATGGGAGGAAAAAAGGGATTTTTTTAACATTTTTTTTGACTTTTTTTTGACTTTTTTTGACTGTTTTTTTGGCTGTTTTTTTGGCTGTTTTTTTGGCTGTTTTTTGGCTGTTTTTTTGGCTGTTTTTGGCTGTTTTTTTGGCTGTTTTTTTGGCTGTTTTTTGGCTGTTTTTTTGGCTGTTTTTTTGGCTGTTTTTTTGGCTGTTTTTTTGGCTGTTTTTTTTGGCTGTTTTTTTTGGCTGTTTTTTTTGGCTGTTTTTTTTGGCTGTTTTTTTTGGCTGTTTTTTTGGCTGTTTTTTTGGCTGTTTTTTTGGCTGTTTTTTTTGGCTGTTTTTTTGGCTGTTTTTTTTGGCTGTTTTTTTTGGCTGTTTTTTGGCTGTTTTTTTGGCTGTTTTTGGTTTTTTTTGGCTGTTTTTTTGGCTGTTTTTGGCTGTTTTTTTAACTTTTTTTTAAAGTTGACCTTTTTCCGCCTCCATCTGTCAGTGCCCTGTCTATCCCGGACCATGTACACTGCTGTATGGTGTCTCTAGAAGGTTTGTATTACAGAAGTATTCTCTCCTAGAAGTAATGTTTCCGGGGTAGAATGCCTCTTTATGCGTACAGAAACAGTGCGCAACGCACTACGGCTGTAACGAGGTGATGTACATTAGCTTCGGATCTAATTTCATAGAAATGCGCTTTAGACATGATTAACATCCCCTGTATTAATTGTCTTGTCTTCATTCAGCACAATTCCAGGCACGCAGAAGATCTGGATACGTACATGGGGTTGCTCACATAACAACTCTGATGGAGAATACATGGCAGGACAATTGGCCGCGTATGGCTACAAAATAACAGGTATGGGCTGAGTGTTGAATTATAAAACTGAGATTTGTGAAGATATAGGTATGCTAAAGGGAATGTATAAAAAGATAATACAGCTTCCAATAAAAGTGTTTGTTCTTTATTCTTCAATATATATAAAATCCAAGTATGACAGTGTAGCGATACCATAATATTATCCTTACTAGGGTGGTCGTGGGTATCGATACTTTTATACCAGTATCGATTTGGTACCGGGATTTGCTCTTTTGCAATACTTTTGGCAGATAAAATAATAGTCTCTTACCTCTCCTGCGCCTCCGCTCCGTGTCCGGCGCTCCTCTGTCTTCTCTGCCCGCGCTGCACTGTCCTGACCACGTACAGCATCAGGACGTAGTGCGCGCACTCTCACCTGACGCTGCACGCAGTCAGGTGACAGTGCAGCGCCGGGAGGAGAAGACAGAGGAGCGCCGGAGCCGCGGTGCAGGAGAGGTAAGAGACTTTATTTTATTCTAATGGGGGCAGAGTGGGCTGATCCGATATCTGATGGGGGCACAAGGGGCTGGTCTGAAGGGGGCACACAGATTTTTGGGTGTTTTATTTTTTTCGGCATGGTATCGAGTATCGCAATACTTTTTCTTGGTATTGAAATCGAATCGAAATGTTGGTATCGTGACATCTCTAATCCTACGCTATTGAAAGCTAGATTATCTTCTCTATTGGACTTTGCAGCATGCAAGTTGTTGGTGGGTTTTTAAATATTGTTTTTTAAAATGTTTAAATAGTTTTCACGCTGGCCACTAAATCATGCACAATAAGTTGACCATTCCTGTTTGCTCTGGCTCAGTTGTCTGGTTTTCTGTGCAGACAGGTGTATAAAATCCAGCACCTAGCCATGCAGTCTGCCTTTACAAACATTTGTGAAATAGTGGGTCGTTCTAAAGAGCTCCCTGAATTCCAGAGTGGTCACATGTCCGTTTTGTGAAATATTTTCCCTCCTAGGTATTCCACCATCAACTGAGGGTGGTATTATTGCAAAGTGGAAGCGTTTAGGAACCACAGCAACTCTGGCACGAAGTGCATACCATGTAAAGTTACAAAGCAGGATCACCAAGTACTGAGGGGGACAGTGCATAAGTCGCCAACATCCTGATGACTCTAACTGTAGTTATCATAGTAATTGACATTATCAGCTGAGGAGCTACATGCAAGCCTTACATCACCATGCACAATGCCAAGTGTGGGATGGAGTGGTGTAGAAAGCACACTGCCACTGGACTATGGAGCAGTGGAAACCTGTTCTATGGAGTGACGAATCACACTGCTCTGTCTGGCAGTCTGATGGACAGTTCAGGATTTGGTTAATACTAGGAAAACATTACCTGCCTGACTGCATTATACCTACTGTTAAAGGGGTTGTGCAGACAGTTTATATTGCTGATCTATCCCAATAACAGATCGGCGGGGATCCGACACCCAGCACCCCCGCCGATCATCTGTTTGAAGAGGAGCGAGCACTGCTTCCCATTTATTACACTGCCTGTCTTCCCAGAAGAGAATGGAGCGAGTACTTGTAATTACACTAAGCCGCTGCTGCAAGGGAGACGGTGCATAATGTAATGAAGAGGAAACAACTGATCAGCAGGGGTGCTATATCTACCCCGCCAATCAGATATTGATGACCTATCCTGAGCATAGGTCATCAGTATATCGCCTGCACAATCCCTTTAAGTTTGGTGAAGAAGGGCTAATGCTAGGGGGTTGTTTTTCAGGGGTTGGTCTAGACCTCATAGTTCCAGTGATGAGAAATCTTTATACTCAAGCATAACACATAAGACATTTTGGACAATTGTATGCTTCCAACTTTGTGGGAACAGTTTGGGAAAGACCCTTGTCAGTTCCAGCATGACTGTGCTCTAGTGCACAAAGTAAGGTCCATAAAGACAATTGAATGAGCTTGATGTGGGAGGACATGACAGGGCTCCAGATGGCGACCAAAATGGTCACCAATGCGACTCATTATTTGCAAATGGCGACAAGACTTTAGTCTTGTCACCATTTGCGCCCAGATCCGCCATTCAGCGATACTGATAGCGCGCTCCATGTTCCCTAAGCAGCACAGGGGAGAAGGAAGCTCTTCCTCCCCCCTGTGCTGCTGTGCCGATGCCACCAAACAGGGGGGAGAGGGGAGGGCGCACTGCGCCACCAATGATGCGGCAGAGGAGGGGAGGGCGCACTGCGCCACCAATGAAGTTTATTATGTCTAATAACAGTACAGGAGCGGGTGCCGGCGTGGGATCACATAGCCGGCACCCGACCTGTATTATAGGGAGCTCCCATACGCCGCAGTTAACTACCGCTGACTGCAGCTCCCTATAATACAAGTCGAGTGCCGGCTATGTGATCCCACGCCGGCATCCTGTACTGTTATTAGACATAGTTAACTTCATTGGTGGCGCAGTGCGCCCTCCCCTCCTCTGCCGCATCATTGGTGGCGCAGTGCGCCCTCCCCTCTCCCCCCTGTTTGGTGGCAGTGGCACAGCAGCACAAGGGGGAGGAAGAGCTTCCTTAGACATAGTTAACTTCATTGGTGGCGCAGTAACCAGACCCCCCCAGTATAATAAACATTGGTGGCAGTGGCCACAGGGTTCCCCCCCCCCTTTCATTGGTGGTGCAGTGGTAGACAGCGATCAGAGCCCCAGCAGTGTAATCGCGGGGCTCCGATCGGTTGCCATGGCAACCAGGACGCTACTGAAGTCCTGGCTGCCATGGTCTGCTCCCTGCTGCCCTGTGCACAAAGCCAAGGGCAGCAGGGAGAGTGTAAAGTCCTATTCACCCTAATAGAGCTCTATTAGGGAGAATAGAACAAGGGATTAAAAGATCCCAGGTTCTAGCCACTAGGGGGCTAATGGTTATTAAATAAAAAGTAAAAAAAAAAAAAAAAAAAAAAAAAAAATGAATGTAAAGCACATTAGTTTAATTATAGATGGCAGCAGTATAACATACCCGACCTCAATAACAGGGCAATGCGGCAATTAACCCCCTCAGGTGCGGCACCTGAGGGGTTAATTGCTGTGGATCGCACGCCCTGCTATTGAGGCTGGGTATGTTATACCGCTGCCTCCTATAGTTGATTAAATGTGCTTTATATTCATTGGTGGCGCAGTGCAGCACAGTAAATAAAATTTAAAAAACCAACCCCCCCCCCCCAATATATTAAATTTAAAGGGTTATTCCCATCTCGGACAATGGGGGCATATCGCTAGGATATGCCCCCATTGACCTATAGGTGCGAGTCCCACCGCTGGGACCCGCACCTATATTGAGAACGGGGCCCCGAAAGTCAAGGCTGGCGCATGCACGGCCGCCCTCCATTCATTTGTATGGTGCCGGCGAAAATAGCCGAGCGCTGGCTCGGCTATTTCCGTCGGCTCTATACAAATGAATGGGAGCTGGGCCGCGCATGGAGGGTGGCCGCGCATGCGCGGTGCGCCCTCCTTGACTTTCAGGGCCCCGTTCTCGATATAGGTGCGGGTCCCAGCGGTGGGACCCGCACCTATAGGACAATGGGGGCATATCCTAGCGATATGCCTCCATTGTCCGAGATGGGAATAACCCTTTAAAGGCCCATTCACACGACTGTGTGAATGCGGCCACATCTATTCCCCAATTTTGCGGAATAGATGCGGCTGTATTTACTTCAATGGGCGGCATGCGAACTTTCCGTGGCTTTGCAGGAAATTACAGAACATGTCCTATTCTTGTTCGCAACTGAGGACAAGAATAGGCATTTTGAATGCGGCGCCCGGCCAGGCGGCATCCGTGGTATTGTGGAGCGGGTGTGCAATACCACGGCCGTCTGAATGGCCCCTTAATCACCCCCTTTCCCAATTTTACATATAAAATATATTAACAATAAATAAACATTATATATATCGCCACGTCCGAAAAGTCAAAACTGTTAGAATATTAAAAAAATCTCCTATGCGGTGAACACGTAACAGAAAAAAATAAATAAAATCCGCACAATTCGCCATTTTTTAGTCACCTCGTCCCCCAAAAAATAGGATAGGACTGTTCTATTATGGGCCAGACGTTCCATCTTCTCCTCCAAGTCTTTTTTTAATTATATGTATTTAAATTTGGCGACTAAAAATTTAATTTGACACCAATCTTGGTTAGCACTATTGTGTCCTACAATGGAACCAAAGGAGCTACAGAGGCAAATCCCCAGCCTCCACACCCCTGGATTCATCTAAGTGAAAAAGCTCTCCAACCTTCTACATTGGGGAATAGTATACACAGGACTTCACTCACCACCTTTAAAACAAGTGTCTCTAGGTAAGCTATCCCTTAATCCCTATTCTACTTATATCATCTTAGATGTTAGCGTGTCAGTGCACTGTAAGGGGATTGTGCCTGACCCTAATTGTCATTCACACAGTCTTTGTCTTGCATGTTGCAGATGGGTTCCAATTTTGTTGCTCTGTTATATTTGTTGCATTGAGTGTGCACCACAAATACACATACATTAATATAGCACCCCCATTCCCCCTCGCCTTATGACAACACCCCTGGAGAGGCTGCCTGGGTCCTTACCTCAGTGATGTCTTTTTATTATGTACTAGCTGAAGGACCCGGCTTTGCCCGGGTATATTTAATGTATTTCATTTACTGTTTGTGTGTGTGTGTGTGTGTCGTTAAGATATTGAGAGTGACCTCTACAGTGGCCAGCCCCTTTAACAGTGACCTCTACAGCGGCTCACTTCTTTAACAGTGACCTCTACAGCGGCCCGCCCCTTTAACAGTGACCCCTACAGCAGCCCGCCCCTTTAACAGTGACTTCCACAGCAGCTAGAGTGCCCACTGTCTTCACCCCAGAAAGCCAGACCTCACCAGCCATTCCCCCAAACGTGAAACAGTGCCCCCAGTTCCCATGAAGACTAAACATGAGGCTACGCCTCCTGGCTCCATGAAGACACGGAGGAGAAGCTGTCTGAGTGTGAGCTACTGAAAGACTTCCTTGTGTCTGTCCAGGCATTGCGTCGGAGGGAGAACAGGTAGCCAGAAAACTGGACTGTCCAGCCTAAAGCCGGACATCTGGCCACCCAAACATCAGCCTGCCCCTAGGGTGGCCAGAGGTTTCAGACTCCCTGTCCTCTGTCATGCGCAGGGCCTGGATGGACACAGGGATGTCCTTTTGAACAGCTCACTCTCAGCAGCAGCACTTTGCAGTCTGAGCATGAGCTGCAGGGAGAAAGTCACCCTCCCCCCACCCCTGCAGCTGACAGAAGGTGATTTTTACCTATTTTTTAAATCCTGGTCAAATGCGGCATGGAAGGGGCGTGGCCTGACTGAGTCAAGGGCGTGACTTAGTGGGATCTGCGGGTGGGGCTTTTAAGTCCTTCTTTTGACGGTGGCCTGAATTACAGGTCGATGCCAAAGTAATTTAGGGAGAAGGTGGGTAGCAGTGGAAGAATACATCTTTTATTACTACTGAACAGTAAATATGTGAAATTTACATTATATGAGGTAATGATTGATGATGAATTAGTCTAAAACATAAGTTATAGTTATGGTAACCGAAATACCCCTTTACCATTGTCATCCACAGCGCTCTGCCTCTTTAATGCAGACCTACATCAGTGAACTGGCTAGGTTGTCATAGAAACCTGGTGTGTGCCTGTGAGCTTCTATTGGCTGATAAGGGTCATGTGACCAGGCTACTATTGGCTAATGCATTTTCTGGGAATATTTCAGGAACGGTACGTCCTGGAGAGCTGAAAACTATTCTAAAACCTTCCCGGACACCTGATGTACATGTGTGCCAAATTTTGTGATTGTAGCTGCAGCGGTGCAGATTCCTTTAGCACACACACACACACACACATACACACTCAGCTTTATATATTAGATGATTGCTGATATAGGTTAACATCTTTGCTTAGGTGTCTAAGGATTCCTCCAGAAAGAGCTCTAAAACTAAGGAGATAGGTTGTGCAGTGTGTAAAAGAAAGTGGTCTTCTACTTGGGCTAAACATTTATACCAGAATTGTATTAGCAAGTTAATGGTGGAAGAAGACCCATGCCTAATTTTTATCGGGATAAAATTAGGGTCTGTTAGCGGGCTGCTTAAGAGGCATCTTAGTACGTCTATTGCCTTTTCTAATGGCACTGAGTGATCACTCCACCCCATACTCTGGAGGAGATCAGTGCATGTAAATGAAGCAGTCTCCTCCTCTAGTGATCAGCAGACAATCTGCGAGTACATCGTCCTGTGTAAAGGGACCTTAATTCAGCATGTAGAGCTACAGTTCATGGCTTAAAGGGGTATTCACATCTTAGACAATGGGGGCATATCGCTTGGATATACCCCTATTGTCTTATAGGTGTGGGTCACCTATATAGAGATCGGAGGGGGGAGCGCTGCGCCTGGAGGACCCCAGGTTTCCTGGGGTCTGACCACCACCAGGCGCAGCTCCCCGCTGCTCCCATAGAAATGAATGGGAGTGCACCGCACATGCGTGGCCACTGCTCACATTCATTTCTATGTAGCCAGCGCTCGGCTATTTTTGCATAGAAAATTAATGGAGGGCAGCTGCGCATGCGCAGTGCACCCTCCTTTACTTTGGGGGCTCAGTTCTCGATATAGGTGCGGGTCCCATTTTCCAAATCCAAAGCCTCTAAAAAAAAAAAAAAAAAAAAAAAAGTCCCAATAATGCCAGGTCCCCGGTGGGAGGTGGGTTACCAGGGTTCTTTTCGCAGTGGCAGAAAATTTCCACCAGTCCCTGGATAAAGTCAGTGATAGAGGAGGGCTCATTCAGGAGACAGATTTTTAATTGGACTGCCGTTCAGATCCCTTAAAACAAGAGGCCGTGATATTTTTTCCCTCGTAGGATAGGTGTTAGTCAGAGTACTAGAACAGGAAGGGACCACTGGATTCTACTCAACCCTATTTCTTGTAAAATAAACAATAAAAACATAATAATGATAAACTTGGAATGCTTGAGTCCATCCCATCTGTATTCAGTGAATCTATGAGATGCGTACGATCATGTCCTGTCACCCGTCCCCACCTGCTATTGGCTGCTTCTTGGCTCCGCCCCCCGACACCGGATGTTTTCATCCGTGGGAGAATCAGCTGTGGCGGTGCTAGGACCAGGAGTGGTGCGGGGAGCCAGGTAAGTAGATTCAGTGTGAGGGGGTCGGACATTAGGGGGACATTTTTAGTCTTGGATAACCCCGTTAAGGGACAGAATTCCCCACCTCTAGTTCATGGCTCTTCCCTTTGGTCAGTCACAAGCCCTGAGAGTTATTACAGACAGAGATGGCAGAGATGATGGCTCATGTGAGAAAGAGGGAGATAGTCAGATAGTCATAGTCCCTTACCTTGACAATTTTCTCTGTTAAGAGAGGTCCTAGAGAAACTAGGATGGTAGTTTAACCTAGAACAATACAATCTGTCCCTAAGTTGTTCTTAGTCAGTATGTCTGTCTTAGGGAGATGGTGATGGTCACTGAGATGGTGGATGGATTTGGAGAACTTGTTTTCCTTGAGCCTATGACCGCTTTATTCCCAACCACAACCCTTCCCTTCCCCCCCCCCCCTTTCTCCTGTAATGAGTTTTTCTTGAGCAGGATGTGTTTTCTTGAGCAGGACCTTACACATTGTAATTGGTAGTGTAATACTAGAGATTACCATGTGGTGGCAGCAGAGTATAACATAAGTTTGCAAGCCGGATAAGTTACCGTCTCAGATTTTCTACCATTTATTCCATTTATTAATTATGTTTTGTTTGCAAGTTAATTCTTTCCTATGCATTATTTTAACGCTGTTAGTCATGGAAATATCTGAAAGCTGCCTTCTGTGAACATTCTTGCGGTGAATAAATTGCTGAGAACAAATATTCCACATGTTGATACTTATGACTACATACCTGTGTGGTAGAAATCTGTAATCTGGCATTCGTATTTTTGCATGAAGGCACATGGAAGTTTAGTCATGGAATTATATGTGATATGATTGTATAAAAGAAATGGCACGCTTCAACACTGTAAGCCACCATATCCATTGCCTCCATACAATATCTGTGCCCTTATACAGTTTGTGTTGTGTACGTTAACGCCCCATGCACACAACCGTATTTTCAGTCTCCATCCGATCAGACTTTTTAATGGATCAGCTGCGGACCTATTCATTTCAATGGGCCCACAAAAGATGTGGACAGCGCACTGCGTGTTGTCTGCATCCATTTATCTGTTCCGCCGGGCTGCAAAAAGGATAGAACATGTCCTGTTCTTTTCGGACATTTCTACAGGGGTAACAAAAAAATGGCGACTGTGATTTGTGGTCCGCAAAACTGATTTGGTCATGTGCATGGTTTCTCATCTAAGTATCTGCTTTCCCTTGATTTTTAGCACAGCCGTAGATCAGTACCACATTGGTGTCAGTAGGGGGAGCTGTTCATCCATGTATGCTTTAGCCGCTGCTGCAGAACCATGAGTTTGTATTAAATTTCGGGCTGATAAAGAACGTAATTATGTTTCATTAGTTCTTTATATCTGAGGTATTTGGCTTACTCTATTTAAAGAATAGTACATTTTGTCAAATTAAAGCGTCTGTGTTTTAGTAAATTACCTGATGTTCTTGCAATCATATATTAATCAGATATTCTGTCTGGAGGGGTGTAAATGTGCATGTCTGTGTGTAGGTGTAAACATGCTGTCATTTTTCACACGTGTATGTACTGTATGTTGGCGTGTGGGCTATTCACAGGCAAGTATGTGCCCCTTTTGCGCATACGACTTGAATGTTCACCTTTTACTACCATTCATTCATAAGAATGATGACGTTTTAGTACAGCAGACTGGAGCAGCGTTGTGATCCACGCGAAACAGTCTGCTCGCTCTGTCCAATCACAGCCCTGCGTTCGCCTTCTTCATTAGCCCGTCCTTTCCAGTCATAAGCTGAGCATGAAGCGCGCTGTGCTCTCATGTGCTTCTTCCTCCTGCACATTTCTTATGTGTCCTGAACAGTGAAATGCCGGCTTACATCATGCTCCATGAGGAAACTCTTGGTCAGTTATTTTGTGGTTTAGAGTTCTTCTTTATAGCATGCACAGCAATTGATTACAGTTTCTTAAAGGGGATGTGTCATCAGAAAATGACTTTTTTTAAAGCAAGTTTTTTTTTTTTGTTAAAATTTTCAGTGATCTTTTTAATTTTTCATGTCACTGTATTTAAGAAAAAAAAAATCCTAAAATCCTGCAGTTTTCACACTGGCCACAGGAAGTGGTGCTTATTATTAAACCTAATAATAAGCACCACTTCCTGTTCTATATAAATCACTTTCAGCGCTAATGTTGGGCAGAATTAGGCTACTTTCACATTAGCGGCAGGCCTGATCCGGCAGGTGAAGGGTGCTGCCAGATCAGGACTGCCGCAGCGACATGTGTGGAGCCGGAACCGTGCTCCGGCCCCACACATGTCACACAGTACATACATATACAGACACACACACACACACACACACACACACACATACATACTTACATGCTCCCGGCAGGTCTTCGGAGCGCTGGAGGAGCAGGACGGCTCGCACAGGTGACGATTCCCCACAGCGCCCTCTGCTGGGCGCCTGGTGGAATCGTCATCTGTGCGCGCCGACCTGTTCCTACGCCGCTCTGAAGACCTGCCGGGGAGCATGTAAATGTGTATTTGTATGTCTATATGTCTGTGTATGTTTGTGTATGTCTATGTCTGTATGTGTGTATGTGTAGCCGGATCCGTCATGAACTCCATTGAAAGTCAATGGAGGGCGGATCCGGTTACCATTGTGGTCACACCAGACGGATCCGCCCCCATTGACTTGCATTGGGGGTCATTCCGGATCCGTCTTGGTGTGAATGCCTGGACCGCATGCTGCGGTTTGTTCTCCGGTCTGAAGACGGAACGGAATGCTTTCAGGAGCATTCCGTTGTCTTCAGTTCAGTTTTGTCCCCATTGACAATGAATGGGGACAAAACTGAAGCGTTTTATTCCGGTATTGAGCCCATATGATGGAACTCTATACCGGAATTTTAAAACGCTAGTGTGAAAGTAGCCTTACAGTGATGGATAAAAACAATGTGTAGATAAGACAGGATCCACCATTCACAATAGGTGACATCACTGCTTATCAGCTCCCTCCTGACACAGGTCACAGAGCATACCTAGAAAACTCTCCCATAGAAGTCAGAGGTCCCCTCCAGACCATTGTGTCTGGCCCATGGGGCTGCCATCTATAAATGCTGTTAACAGCTCAGGCAAGATGGCAGCCCTCAAAATCATATTTAGGAACTAGAATAATACACTCAGAAAAAAAGAATGTATGTCCCTATCTGGTTTTAACTTGTTAGAATGATTATAGGTGACCCTTTCCCTTTAAAGGGAACCTACAAGCTATCCCTTATCCAACGTCACTCCATTCATTCTCTTTGGGACTGCTGGAGGAAGCCAGGAACTGTACTTGGCTATCTTTGGCAGCCGCATAGTGAATAAATGTAATGGCAGTGCATGTGGCTGACCTGCTGCTCCATTAGAATGGGGTACAGGACCCTGTTCTTGAAATCAATGAGGGTCGAGCGGTTTGACCTCCACAGAGCAATTAATTATAATTTTTAGTTTACAGAATACCCTTTTGAAATTGTCCTGTTCAAATTTTTATGTTAAAGGGAACCTGTCGCCTAAAAAACACCTCCCAAGCCGCCAGCATTACCTTAAAGTAGCCAGTAGTAGGTTTCTAAAGCTTCTTTTCTTCCTCCGGTCAGCTGTGCCAAAATCTTGAAAAATAAACTTTAATCCTCTGAACTTGCTATGTCACAGCAGAGTTTGAAGTCAAGTGGGCAGCGGCCTCCTCGCTTCAAGTCAGGATAACCGCGCCCCCTTACCCTGCCCCTAAGCCTCTGATTGACAGGCAGTTGTTCAGCAAAGCCGTCTGAAGTCTCGTGCATGTGCCCGACGTCTCTATTCCCGCGATGTGCGCTGAGCATTGAGCCGACGAGTGGCGTATAGCAATGCGCGGGAATATAGATAGCTATGTACAAGCCTGTAGGCAGCTTTGCTGTCAATCAGAGGCTTAGGGGCAGGGAAAGGGGGGCGTAGTTATCCTGACTTGAAGCGAGGAGGCCGCTGCCCTCTTGACTTCAAACTCTGCTGTGACATAGTGCATTCAGAGGATTAAAGTTTATTTTTCAAGATTTTGGCACAGCTGACCGGAGGAAGAAAAGGAACTTTAGAAACCTACTGCTGGCTACTTTAAGGTAATGCTGGCGGCTTGGGAGGTGTTTCCCATTAAACATACTTTTAAAGAGTTCTTGGTGATCTATATTTTCATTTTCAATGTCGCTCTATTTAAAAGATCCTGAATTCTGTCCACTAACAGTCTTGGTTTCTTTTCTGTACTCTTTTCAGCACCTCTGTACAGGATCTATCATTCACAATAATTATGTCACAGCATATTTGCTTCCCCCTCCCTGTACAATGACCTTTGCACAGGTCACAGAGCATGTCTAGAACTCTCCCATAGAAGTCAATGAAGATCTTCTACCAATCGTTCCTGTGGTCCATGTGGCCGCTGTAAAGCATCTCTCTAAATACTGGTAACAGCAGCTCAGACAAGATGTCTGCTCCCATAATCCTGTACAGAAAATATAATAAAAAATGTGCAGTCAGAAATGGGGTGTGTTTTACCATCTGGTTTTAATTTTGTAAAAAATATAGGTGATACACTCCTTTTAAAAGGGGTTCTCTGGGAATAATGTGACATTCTCAAGTGCCAACAGATAATCTACTGGTGAGAGAGGCACTCTTACCTGCTCCATTCCTTCATGCCGCCTCTGCTGTCACCATGTTCCGGTGTCTGCAGTGTTGACATCCGGCACAGTATGGTCACAGGTTCCACTGCAGCCAATGAACAACTTTAGCTTTGATGTGGCCACAGCAGCCACCCCACCACTGAAGCCAGGTATTGGCTGCAGCAGTCCATGCCGCTGTGTCCCATACTGAAGGCTGGTCGAAGTTTCCTCTGAGTGTCTCTGAACTATGCATGATGGCAGTAGGTGCTCTCCAGTCCTCCTGCGAACTTTGACGCACCCATCATTAGTACCAAGGCAGAACCTACTTTCATCACCGAACACTACTGTTTGGCATTCATGCCTCCAGTGGACTCGCAACACCAGTGCTGGCATTCTTGACAAACTGCTAGTGAAGTGCATGTATACAGTCCTACTTCAAGAAGATGGTTTCTTATAATGTGGACAGACATTGGAGAGACTATTGCAGAACCAGTTTGTGATGCAGAGCTGTCCTTTGAGATACAGCAGCTTAGTATATGGCGATCTTGTCATGCATCTGTCTGTATTGACCATCCAGAACCCTCTCTGAATGTATGAGTGCCCTACTCTGACCACCGGCAACACCACCGATGCACTACAGGTACGTCACGTCCAACTGTTTCCCAAATTTGACAGATGGACCATCTTCTCGATGACTCGTTTATTTTGAGGGATTGTCACCCTACAGGCGATTTCCCCCGCCCCCCCCCCCCCCCCGTAGCGGCAGAATAATACAGCCGCACATCTCTTGTGACCTTTATAATCCCACGTATACCCGCGGTTACCTTGAGTATCGGCGTGTGTGCAGATTTACCTGCAAGAACGTGTAAGTATCGGTAGATGGACAGATATTTACCACCACATGCAAATTCATGGCTGCTTTATTTGTAGGCATATCATCATGTGCAAGATTATTAAGGCCGCCCAAGATGTGTGACCATGTTAATCTGCCAGCCAAGGGAGCGTCAAGAGATGTGGTGACGCTACCTCACAAGTGTAAATTCATTTGGATGAACAAATCCATTCGCCCGTCCTTAAAGCAGTGTTACGACAATTACTAACATAGTACGGCGCCACCTGGTGTTCAAAGTGTATAGTAATGTGCAGGCCCATGTCCCATGCTGCGTGATAGGTCACAGCTAATGGAAATAGCTTTCTGCGGTGAAGAGCCATTTTTATTTGATCACGTGCAGTGAACAATGCCTCGTTACTTCATCTTCGTTCCACTTCTTCTTGGACGGCACAGCACCACGGGGATTAATAGCTGAGATATGCACATAGCCTTAGCTGGAGTTTACATTCTGTACATTCATGTGTGTTTAGTCTGGCTGGTAATGTAAGTACATACCTAGGGTGCTGTTTTTACTTTAATTACATTAGAATAAATTTGTAGAACTTCAGAACTTAATTTCAGCTTTGTATTCGCAGCCTGGAGAGTGGACAGTGTAAAACCTTGTAAGGCACGCATTTTAGCACCTGCTGAATCCGAGCAGAGTGGCCGTTGACCTGAGATGAATGTGCCCGTTTAGTATTAATGCTGCATGCCGAGGCCCAGACAGCAATCTTTCATATTGACGTCTGTGTACTCAGAGTAAATTAATGTCTGCAAATGGAACACTTTCAGTCTGAATATTGTGTACAGTGAGGTTCCGCCATAAGGAAACCTTAATTCACATTTTTTTTAAAATTTCTGGACTGATTGCACTTTTTCCTGCTTTATTTGTTACTAACTGAAGGACCCAGCTTTGCATGAGTATATTTAAAGGGATATTCCCATCTTAGACAATGGGGGCATATCGCTGGGATATGCCCCCATTGTCTCATAGGTGCGGGTCCCACCGCTGGGACCCGCACCTATATCGAGAATGGAGCGGGGAGCTGCTCCCATAGAAATGAATGGGAACGCACTGCGCATGCTCGGCCACCGCTCCCATTCATTTCCATGTAGCCGACAGAAACAGCCGAGCCAGCTATTTTCGCCGGCCCTATAGAAATGAATGGAGGGGGCTACGTTCTTTATTTTGGGGGCTACGTTCTCGATATACAGTACAGACCAAAAGTTTGGACACACCTTCTCATTCAAAGAGTTTTCTGTAGTTTCATGACTATGAAAATTGTAGATTCACACTGAAGGCATCAAAACTATGAATTAACACATGTGGAATTATATACTTAACAAAAAAGTGTGAAACAACTGAAAATATGTCTTATATTCTAGGTTCTTCAAAGTAGCCACCTTTTGCTTTGATTACTGCTTTGCACACTCTTGGCATTCTCTTGATGAGCTTCAAGAGGTAGTCACCTGAAATGGTTTTCACTTCACATGTGTGCCCTGTCAGGTTTAATAAGTGGGATTTCTTGCCTTATAAATGGGGTTGGGACCATGAGTTGTGTTGGGTAGAGGTCAGGTGGATACACAGCTGATAGTCCTACTGAATAGACTGTTAGAATTTGTATTATGGCAAAAAAAAAAGCAGCTAAGTAAAGAAAAACGAGTGGCCATCATTACTTTAAGAAATGAAGGTCAGTCAGTCCGAAAAATTGGGAAAACTTTGAAAGTGTCCCCAAGTGCAGTCACAAAAACCATCAAGCGCTACAAAGAAACTGGCTCACATGAGGACCGCCCCAGGAAAGGAAGACCAAGAGTCACCTCTGCTGCGGAGGATAAGTTCATCCGAGTCACCAGCCTCAGAAATGGCAGGTTAACAGCAGCTCAGATTAGAGACCAGGTCAATGCCACACAGAGTTCTAGCAGCAGACACATCTCTACAACAACTGTTAAGAGGAGACTGTGTGCAGCAGGCCTTCATGGTAAAATAGCTGCTAGGAAACCACTACTAAGGAAAGGCAACAAGCAGAAGAGACTTGTTTGGGCTAAAGAACACAAGGAATGGACATTAGACCAGTGGAAATCTGTGCTTTGGTCTGATGAGTCCAAATTTGAGATCTTTGGTTCCAACCACCATGTCTTTATGCGACGCAGAAAAGGTGAACGGATGGACTCTACATGCCTGGTTCCCTCCGTGAAGCATGGAGGAGGAGGTGTGATGGTGTGGGGGTGCTTTGCTGGTGACACTGTTGGGGACTTATTCAAAATTGAAGGCATACTGAACCAGCATGGCAACCACAGCATCTTGCAGCGGCATGCTATTCCATCCGGTTTGCGTTTAGTTGGACCATCATTTATTTATCAACAGGACAATGACCCCAAACACACCTCCAGGCTGTGTAAGGGCTATTTGACCAAGGAGGAGAGTGATGGGGTGCTACGCCAGATGACCTGGCCTCCACAGTCACAAGACCTGAACCCAATCGAGATGGTTTGGGGTGAGCTGGACCGTAGAGTGCTAAGTATCTCTGGGTACTTCTTCAAAACTGTTGGAATACCATTTCAGGTGACTACCTCTTGAGGCTCATCAAGAGAATGCCAAGAGTGTGCAAAGCAGTAATCATTATATTTTCAGTTGTTTCACACTTTTTTGTTAAGTATATAATTCCACATGTGTTAATTCATAGTTTTGATGCCTTCAGTGTGAATCTACAATTTTCATAGTCATGAAAATTCAGAAAACTCTTTGAGAAGGTGTGTCCAAACTTTTGGTCTGTACTGTAGGTGAGGATCCCAGCGGTGGGACCCGCACCTATAAGACAATGGGAGCATATCCTAGCGATATGCTCCCATTGTCTAAGATGGGAATAACCCTTTAATCTATTTCATTTAATGTTTGTGTCGTTAAGATATCGACAGTATCCACTATAACCATAACATCTACAGCACCCCGCCCCCCTTACCAGTGACCTCCACAGCCCCCACCCCTTAACACTGCCCCCCCCCACAGTGCCCTGTCTCCTTAAAATGGGACCCCCACAGCAGCCCACCCCTTAACTTTGACCTTCACAGCAGCCTGCCCCTTTAACAGTGAGTTCCACAGCACCCACCCCCTTGACAGTGACCTCCACAGGGGCCTGCCCTCTTAAGTGACCTCTACAGCACCCGCCCCTTAACACTGACGATAGGTTACAGTCCCCTTAACTGACCTCCACCATTTCCGGCCCCCTTAACAGAGACCTCCACAGCGACCGCCCCTCTAACAGTGACTGCCACAGTACCCTGCTCCCTTAAGTGACCTCCACTGTATCCCGCTCCCTTAACAGTGACCTCACAGTACCTCGATGCCTTAACAGTGAATCCACTTAACAGTAGAATCCACATGCGTTGAAAAGGGTGAAATCCATGGTGGAAATTGTGATGTGCAGAGTGCATTTTTAAAATATCATCCACATGGCTGATACTGTAAACACTTGGTCTCATATTTCAAGGCGGGTTACTGCTAAACTAGTTGTATGGGGATCAGAAGCTTTACTGGACAGTTATTAGCCTTAAAGGGGTTGTCTCACTGTAGAGGAAGGTAATACAAGGCACTTACTAATGTATTGTGACTGAATCCAGCCAGCAAAGGAGGCAGTATGGACAATTTTCCATCACATTATACGCTGCTTGTTTCCATGCTTACGAACAACCTACAATCCATCAGTAGTGGTTGTGCTTGCACACTATAGGGAAAAGCTGGCCTCTCTGGTCGCAGGACTGTGGGAGCTCACATAAGCTAGTGCTTTTTTCTATAGTGTGCAAGTATGGCCACCACTGATGGATTGTAGGGTGCTCATAACCATGGAAACAAGCAGTGTATAATGTAATAGAGAAATGAATCCAGGCAGCAAAGGAAGCAATATTGACAGTAACAATACATTAGTAAGTGCCTTGTATTTACTGAAGTGAGACAACCCCTTTAAAGGGAGTCTGCCTTTTTACTTTACTCCTCTCCAGCCTCTTCCTTTGCCCACCCTCCTATTCCCTATGTCATACAAGGAGAGCGGGCAGAGGCTGGGGAGGAGTAACCATGAAAGAAGGCAGAACAGTCTGGGCTCCTATACACTGAACACCGCCCCTGGGCACTTGTGAGTGCTCATTTGCATATGAATTAAACAGCGTTTTTTTTCCTGCATTTGCAAGTCTGAAGTAAATAACAAAGGTATCATTATATTCATGTGTAGATGTGCAACAGAGCCATGCAAGCGCTGTGTATGGTCATATAGTGGTGACAGACTCCCTTTAAAGAACACCAATCAGAAGGATCAACCCTATTAAGCCAGGTATACTGCCTGGTTGAGTTGCTCCTACTGGTTAAACTGGTATCCGATGAAGGTTTGTTGAAGCGTTCCTGAGGAAAAAAGACTTTCTTGCGTTATGCAAATCACTGTTTTATTGCACTGATGGGCGGGGCATAACACCTCAGTGCACGTCAGCTTTCCAGTGCTGGCTACTCCCCTAAGTATACTGGAACCCTCATTTGCATAAAGAATAAGTCATTTTTTTTCTCGGGTACACCACAACCGATTTTCATAGGAGAGGTATCATTTTAATCAGCAGAGTCAACTCTACTGGGTACTGTGTCTGGGTCGATAGGGTGGATACTGCTGATAGGTCATTGGCAGAGAGAGCTGTCAATCAGCATCTGACATTATTTATTGGTATAGAGGATAGACTTGAAAGGCTATATAAGAGCTAGAGTTCAGCGTCTGGATCAGCATAACCTTCTGTCCCTTGCCAAAGCCACTTGTCGATGAAACTTCTCGGTAGGGTTACGCTGTTAGGTATTAGGCAGACAACTAATTTGCTAGGGCTTGGGCAGACGCTCTGTTTAGACAGGAATTGATCAGTGAGTGGATGTTAAGTGCCATACAGGGAGGGTGCCGATCAATAACCGTTAGGGAGAGTGTGTGAGTGGAATAATGCTGGGGTCCCCCCCAACTGAGGACGCTATGTAGCCATAAGTGCAGAAGAGGGTTCTCTGTGACAGTCCACATGGAGCTATAACTACTGAACTATACAGCGCTGTGCTGACTATATAGACTATATACATCTACTGCTCTCTTTCCCACAACATAATAGGCCCCCGAGCAGCAGTCATAATGTGACTGTAAGGTCCTAATTACAGACACTGAAAAAACGACTATCTGTAGAAACGGAGTATTGAGCTACTTACATTCAGTACAATTTAAACAATTGGGGATAGTGGTGCTCGCTCTCTCTCGCGCGCGCCCTCTCTCTCTCTCTCTCTCTCGCGCGCCCTCTCTCTCTCTCTCGCGCGCTCTCTCTCTCTCGCGCGCCCTCTCTCGCTTGCTCTTTCTCTCTCTCTCTTTCGTGCGCGTGCTCTCCCCATCTCTTTTAAACCAAGGTTCCCTTATCTTAAAGATCTGGGATAAAGCTTTGAATCAGAACGATGATAGATCTTAGGGTTTGTATTACATTAACCCTTGGAGGTTTTTTCGGTCATGCATTTTTGTTTTGCGCTCCCTGCCTTCAAACAGCTATAACTGTTTTAGTTTTCTGTTCACATAGCTGTATGAGGGCTTGTTTTTTGCGGGACAAGTTGTACTTTTCAACGCCACCATTTAATATTGCATATGGTGTAGTGGGAAGTGGGAAAAAAATTCCAAATCGGGTGAAATTGCAAAAAAAAACCTCTATTCCGCTACAGTTCTACGGGTTTCTTATTTACAACGTTCGATGTTCATTAAAACTGACCAGTTACTTTCATTCTACTGGTCAGTACGAATCCGGCGATACCTAATATTTAGTTTTTCCTGCGTTTTGATAGTGATAAAATAATTAAGTTGGGCTTTTTTTTTTTGTCATATCTTGACCCATATAACTTTTTGGTATTTATGTGTACAGAGCTGTATGGGGGCTCACTTTTTGCGGGGCGATCTGAAGTTTTTATTGATACCATTCTAGGGTGTGTATGACTTTTTGATCACTTTTTATTTAATTTTTTTTTAGAAAAAAGAAAGCGTCAAAAAACGGCGAATCGCAATTTGTACACTTTTTTCCGCCACACAATTCGCCGTATTGGAATTTTTTTTATATATTTTAAAAGTACGGGCGTTTTTGGTCACGGTGATACCCATGATGTCTATATTTATTGTTGTTTAGGTATTTATTTTTTCATTATACGGAAAGGGGGGGTGATTTGAACTTTTATATATTTTTTATTTTTTATATATTTTAACATTTTTTTAAAATTTTTTTGTGATTATTTTAAAGCTCAAATATGAGCTAATATATTGTTTTTTTTCTTTATGAGCAATCAGGGATTTACTAGATGGAGTTAAACCCAAAAATTGCTCATTTCTTATCCTGGCCTGCCACCTAGTGGCCAGAATAAGAATTGCAGTTTGAAAACAACCCTCACCAGCGAGGATTACAGTTTTCATATGATGTACAGACACCCCAATTGGCCACTCGGGGCGTCTGTACACCACCTGGAAGCGTAGGCTTCCGGGTTCAGATGCATCCGGATGCCGTGATCACGGCATCAGAAGGCCCAGGAAGATGCCGCCGATGGCGGTAAGTAGCGGCAAGTCTCTGCTGTTAGAGACAGCAGAGACTTGCCGGCCATGATGCCCGCCGCACCCGCGAGCGGGCGTCATGTCCCAGCACCGTACATGTATGGCGCTGGTTGGGAAAGGGTTAAAAGATTTTGCAAGCGATTGTCAGGAAGAAAGCGTTTCTTCCCGGCAAATGCCTATCTGTTAGTGGTGGAAAGCACTATTACATGCAGCGATCTCCACAGCATAGTAGGGAGCGATCGTTAATGCCACCGCTCATCCCCATACGGACAAGTTGTTTGCTGGCAGCAGATGGTGATTAGATCTGCAGTCGGCAAACAATTATTTTTAAGCATACCTAGAAATCTTGATTAAACGAGCGTTTACTAGTTCATCGGGTAATCGGTATCAGTATAACAGAGCCAGATGATAGCTAATTAACGTTTCTAGGAACACTCATTAGCAATGATCTAGCAGACTATCGGCCGGTGTAATACAGCCCTTAGTGCTTGGCACCATTTCCTCAATAGTAGATTGGACACAACCTGTACAAATAGTCATTTCTCACACATCAATACTTACAGTTTAATAAGCCAGGTCTCCATGTTTGCCAGATATTTTGTACTGTCCACATAGAGGTCTTGTCCATAAAATGGCCGCTGATGGAGGGTCATGTGACCAGACACATCATTCAGTCTTCTTCATACAAACACCCTACGTCTGCACCAGACTCCCAACAATACAAGTGCAGAAGGCAGATGCAGTGTATTTAAATGAGGAGACATAATATGGAGGTGATTGGCCTGGTCACATGACCCTCCATCAGCAGCCATTTTATAGTCATGACCTGTGTGTGGACAGCACAGAAAACTTGGCCAACAAGGGTGTATATCTTATGATTTATAGGAAATGTTGCAGAATTTCAACAAAGGCTGTATTAATAAGTGCTATATAGACATCACACATACACATTAATCAATAGTAACCAGAAAGTGGCCAACCCCTTTAAAGGGGTTCTCCGAGTTATATATATCGATGATCTATGCTCAGGATAGGTCATCAATATCAGATCGGCAGGGGTCCGACACCCCCGCCGATCAGCTGTTTGAAGAGGAGGCGCGCGCCGTATCACCGTTGCCTCCTCTTCACTGTTTACATGCTGGCCGTAACGGGGTAGTGGTGAGTAGGTGTAATTACACCTCACTGCCCCATTCATTTCTATGGAAAGAATCGCTCCCATACAAGTCTAGGGAAGCGATTCTATCCATAGAAGTGAATGGGGCAGTTAGGTGTAATTACACCTACTCACCACTACCCCCGTGTCGGCCAGCATGTAAACACTGAAGAGGAGGCAGCGCTGATACGGCGCGCGCCTCCTCTTCAAACAGCTGATCGGCGGGGGTGTCGGACACTGCCGATCTGATATTGATGACCTATCCTGAGGATAGGTCATCAATATTTATAACTCGGAGAGCCCCTTTAAGTATTAATAAGTTTTATGCAATTTTTTTTAGGCAATTTTAGGAAGGGATGGCCTCTGGCCTTTTTGTGTTTGGATGTTTATTACCAGGGTTTCCCCAAGGGGATGCATAATAAGTCTTGATAGATACTCTTCAAAGGTTTTGTCCCAGGAAAACCACTTATCTCCTACCCACAGGATCTAGATCTATATAAGGCTCTCTAAAGGCCCTTTTACACGAGCCGATTATCGTTCAAATAATCGTTAAAACGTTCGAATTTGCACGATTATTGTTGTGTATAAACACGGTTAACAATTTAACGACGAACGAGATTTCGTTCGCTTCTCGTTGATCGCATCTTTTGTCCTGCCAATAAATTAATCGTTAATCGTTCGAAAATCTTCCAGTTTAAACGAAAATCGTTTAGTCGTTGGCAGATGGTAATGGGAGGAGTAATGTAAAAGCAAGGAACGATCGTAATAACGATTATAAAACGACCGAAAGTACGAAGATTGTGAACGACTTCTCTTTCAATGTAAACGGTATTTACATTGCATCGTTCGATCGTTCATCAATATACGATCGCTAATACGATTTATCTTTCCGTGTAAAAAGGCCTTAAGGTCTACCACTTGCTTTCATTAGATGGTATCTCTACTTTTGCCTCTGCACACATCTGTTTTAGGGGTTGTCAGTCATTGAGTTATGTTACACATCTGGTGGGCCTGTCCTTGAGTAAAACCATTGGATCTGGGTCTACTTCTTTATTAACTCAGTAACATGTTATAACCTTAGGTAAGAACCCTGGAAAGAGTTACTCATCAATCCTGTAAAAGTATAACTTCTGCACATACCCATGCCAGAAACTGTCTTTTTACACCCCATTCATGTTCGTTCATGTGAACTGAGCTTAGCCGCGCCCAGGCCAGTGATAGTAGTCGTGACGTCACTGGGCCTGCGGTAAACACAGAGAAGGCCGCGGCGCTCCTGCAGCGCCGCTGCCTTCTCAAACAGCTGATCGGCAGGGGTCCCGGGTGTCGGACCCCCGCCGATCAGATGCTGATGATCTATCCAGAGGATCAGTTTGAAAAAACTGCAGAACCCCTTTAAAGGGGTATTCCCATCTCGCAAATGTAGTTTGTATAGTCAGATATAGCCATACCAATATTATTACTAATAGAATGTATTTATATAAAATGTACCGTTTAGAAGATTTCCCTATTTGTATATCCATTGTCCCACACACATCAGTCAGGCCGTTGCCCCTAGTTTCGGCCTCCGTGGCCATGTAGTAGTGGTGGCCGGCTTGCTCTTGTTCAAACCCGCTCTGAGGTAACTGCTGTATTGTGAACGCACATTGCATGAGCATGTGGAGACACATATTAGGGTTGTAGCATTTTTGTCTGCACTTCCAAAACGCAGAGAAACAAATCCTGTTCCAAGATCAATTCATCTCTATGGATCAGGATCCGTTTATAAAGTCTGCATTTTGGACGGATCCTGACTATTGTGTTTTGAACTGGTAGCGTCCAAAACGCAGATGTGAAAGAACCCTAAGATGTGTCTCCGCATGGTCATGCAATGTGCGTTCACAATACAACAATTACCTCAGAGCGGGTTTGAAAAGGAGCACGCTGACCACCACTACTACATGGCCGCGGTGGTCGTAACCAGGGGCAACGGCCTGACTGATGGGTGTGGGACAATTTTTTTTTTTTTTGTGAATGTGAAACCTAGCAGGAGAATGGTTGGTTAGTTTGTTGAGTCTATGCAGAAGCAGCTCTTAAAGCACCTTGTTCTTCTGTGTACTAAACATCCGTGGTCACATGTGGTGTGTGCGCCTGAATCACTTGTACAAGGGGTTAAAGGGGTTGTCTCACTTCAGCAAAAGGCATTTACCGTGTAGACTAAGTTAATACAAGGCACTTACTAATGTATTGTGAATATGTCCATATTGCCTCATTTGTTGGCTGGATTCATTTTTACATCACATTATACACTTCATCTTCTCATATCCAGGGGTTACGACCACCCTGCAATCCAGCAGCGTTGGCCATGATTGCACACTATAGGAAAGTGTCCGCCTCTTTGGTAGGCATGCATGTGCAGCAGCTCCCATCCCGGCCCCCTCGTATCTGCGCTGCAGTGATGATTCAAGCCAGCAAAGGAAGCAATACATTAGTAAATGTCTTGTATTAACTTTCTCTAATGCCCCTTTCACACGAGCGGGAGACTCGCATGTCTCCCGCAACGCATCTACAGGGCTGGACTCGGCACTGACAGGGATCGCATAGCATTATATGTGATCCCTGTCCGTGCCCAGTCCAGCCCTGTAGATGCGTTGCGGGAGACATGCGAGTCTCCCGCTCGTGTGAAAGGGGCATAAATAATACCATCTAACCTTCAAACAGCTGATTGGCAGGGTGTCGGACCCCCACCGAGCAGATATTGATGACCTATCCTAACCATAGGTCATCAATATGTATAGCCTGCATAACCCCTTGAAGTATTGCAAACAGCTATATATTTCATGAGGAAAAAGAGGCATTTAAAAACAATACAAAAAGTAAATTAATCAAATGTACTTTTATTCACATTAAAATGTTACTTTTAAATTTAACATTTAAATTTTACTAAGGTTGAGAAGTAAGTTTTATGTGTTAATAATTTTCCTTTGCTGGTAGCACTTTTTCTCAGCCTTGTAGTTATGACTTGATGGGACAATGGTTGTCACAGGCTTCCAGCTTTTGAAAAGGGACCTGGCAACTAATAGCAGATGCCCATTATTTATCTAGCCCATCAGAAGCTGTAATCAGCTTTGTGGATTTTTTTTGTGGTGATGAGCAGATGTCTAAAGGCTAATGTATTTTTTTCTTTTCTATCCATGCCCTTGTGGACTTTGTAGTGTCACTTTTCCATATCTGTGTTGGCTGGGACCTCGGAGTTTTACTGTTTAACCACTGTGCGTTTTTATGAATTTTAAACTTTGTAATATCAGTAAATCAATGCCCCGGCTTTCTTTATCTTTTATTTGCAAACAGAGAAGAAAGAATCTTGCTGAAAATGAAGTTGGGGTTGACCATCTGCTCTTTTTCCCACTGTTTTTGTGATAAGGAATAAGCTACGCAAATAGTGGAACCACCAAAAATGAGATAAAACTCGGCCTGTTAGTTACGGGATAGCACATTTGTGACTGAGTCACTGCACTGTCTGTGGACAGCAGTCCCCATGTATTTGAAGAGAACAGATGCTGTGTTATTAGGCTTGGCAATCATGGTATTGCCAGACATACACTGTCATATAGATTTAGTTCATAAGACAGGTAGAATTTTTATTTTTTCTAATTTTGTACTATATTAGGAAATCTAGAATGTTAGTCTCCAGGTGTTTTTTTTTTTTTTGCCAAGGAAATCCAGGCAATCGTGTCAGTTTTGCCCTCTCATATAGACCTGCACTGATTCTCCAAATGAAGGCGTCAGTGTTCTTTCACAGTGTCTGGTGCAATGTAGAATCCAAGTCAATGACACGTTTCTGGAGGGTTTAAAGGGGTTTTGCCATGATTAATGAAAAAAAAAAATGAAAATCAGACATCATATAGTACAAGACAATACCTTTGTACCAAAGCCAGAACCAGCCCTGTAAGGCTACTTTCACCCTTGCGTTTGCAGGATCCGTTTGTGAGATCCGTCCAGGCTCTCACAAACGGATCCGTCATGATAATACAACCGTCTGCATCCGTTCTGAACGGATCCGTTTGTATTATCTTTTACATAGCTAAGACGGATCCGTCTTGAACTCCGTTGAAAGTCAATGGAGGACGGATCCGTTTTCTATTGTCAGACAAAACGGATCCATCCCCATTTACTTACATTGTGAGTTTTCATCAGTTACTTCATGCGGACACAAACGCAGCAAGCAGCATTTTAGTGTCCGCCTCCAAAACGGAATGGAGACTGAACTGAAGCAAAACTGATGCATTCTGAACGGATCCTTTTCCGAATATGCATTAGGACAAAACTGATCAGTTCAGGACCGTTTGTGAGAGCCTGTGACGGATCCTGCAAAAGCAAGTGTGAAAGTAGCTTACCTCATATGGATCCAGAGATCTCCCCATTCATTGCTCAAGCTGGAAGCTCACGGGGTGTGTTTTTTTTTTTTTTTTTTTCCTGCGGCAGTGCAGGGGGTGTGTCTTTTTTGCTCAAGCTCTCTCCCTATCACGGCTCAGGAAGCAGTTGAAAGATGGAAACTGAGCATGTGCGGCCATCTCAGTGAGGTGGACAGAGAAATAAGAAAAAGTACAAAACAGCAGGTGGCGCTATACAGATAAATTTTATTGAATAACTCAGTGTATGTAAATTGTTTAAATTAGTAGGATAGTGAAAACAAATCCGTGGCACTCTGCATCCTATACAACTCAACTTGAAGCCGGTACACTGCATGTTGGAAAAACAGACAACGGCTGTTTCTTGGTGCTCCGCACTTTATCTGGCATGCCAGAAATGGAAACTCCTTTTGTTCTGGGAGAGGGCTATGAAAAACAAAAATATATTTTGCGGACTAGATGCGGCCCCATTCATTTCAGTGGGCGGCATTAGATCGCGGAGAGCCGCAGCTCCGTGATAAAAGATAGAACATGTCCTATTCTTGTCCGCAGTTGCAGAACACACACTGGCCGTGCGTCTGAACGGCCCCGTAGGCTGCATTTACATGACCTTATGTATTTTTCAGTCCACAAAACATACAGATAACGTCCATGTTGCATCCATTTTATTTTTTGCGGATCCATTGTAACAATGCTTTTTCTTGTCTCTTAATGTGCTGTGCTTTTTTTATTTTATTTGGGGACCTGCACCAAAAATACGGTCGTGTGAATGGGTCCTTAGGGTATTTTGCGTTTGGTTTGCGCAGTATTAGCAGATTCTGATTACATATCCTGGTAATTTGCCAACAAAAGTTTTAAGCTGTTCTATTTTTTTCTACCTCATTAACTGTTCTTCTCATTCACGTTCTCTTTGCTCAGAGAGATTTGGATAAAGAGGCGGCTTTGGAAAAGGCAAAGAACCACTTTCTTATAAAGTTCAGGTTGGGTTTTCTCTAGGCTGAGCAGTCTTCTGCTCGTTTTCAGGGGTATGGCTTTCTCTGTTAATTATTGATGAAGCCTCATGGAGCTGCTGTACAGAATTCACTAATGCAGCTTTCTTCAGCTACAGATTAACCTGTAAACCCTGAGGCTATGTGTTTTTTTTCCTTCATTGTATTTTTTGAACGGTTATTGATATTTTGTAGCTCTATATAGATGTATGTTATGTAAAAATATTTATATGTTGTGTTTATTGTTTGTAAATGTTTTTAGTGTGTTCATCAAGAACCAAGAAAAGGTGTAAAACCTGAGCATTATTTCACAGCGTGTTGCGGTATACTGTTCCAAAGTGACAGCCGGTGCTCCAGAGCTGTATTCACAGTTCAGCTGGTTGCTGCTGGAACAGAAGACTCTTTGGCATATTCATCACAGATCCTATAGAAAGAAAAGCCAATGACTCCTGTATGAGCAGCGCCAGAGTCGTCATGTGTCACATAAATCTGGTCTTATAGGGGTTGTGTCACTTCAGCAAATGGCACTAATCATGTAGAGAAAGTTAATACAAGGCACTTACTAATGTATTGTGATTGTCCATGTCACACTGTTTGCTGGCTAGATTCATTTTTCCATCACGTTATACACTGCTTGTTTCCAAGGATTACGACCACCCTGCAATCCAGCAGCATTAGACGTGCTTGGCCTCTTCAGTGGCTGGGACTGTAGGAGTGCACATAGGCACACATGCACAGCGGCTTCCGTTAACCTTGTATCTGCGATGCAACAGTGGATGTAACCCATGGAAACAAGCAGTGTATAATGTGATGGAAAATGAATCCAGCCAACAAAGGAAGAAATATGGATAATACCAATATATTAGTAAGTGCCTTGTATTAACTTTATCTTTGTGATAAATGGCATTTGCTAGTGGGGCAACTCCTTAACACGAGTAGGTAATTGGAGATAAATAGAGCAACAAGTGAGTCCTTATTCAGGCCATTAACGTTCAAGCGACAAACCTTTAGATGTGTGGATTATGGTTGAAAAAGTTTTATTTGTTTTCGTAATACAGTAGATCGTTTGTGTGGCAAGCTTTAGCACGGTCTAGTTGTCTGCTTTATAGACCATAATGGTTTACACTTTTGGAAATCAGGTGATGAACGATGATTTAGGTGTATACGGGAACGATCTCAATAATGACAAATGAAACGAATGGTTTTACTCTACTTGAAAATTGATTGCTTTTTGCTCGATTTTACGAGTCTACGAATAATTATCATTTCGTGTAATGAGGCCTTTAAACTTAAAGGGGTATTCCTATCCTGTGAATTAAGGGATAACTTAATATAACTATTAGATCAGTGGGGGTCGTACTGCTGGAACCCCCACCGATTAAAAGAAAGGGGGCCCTGTACCCCCTTAGAGCCCCCCAAAATTAACGCGGCTGCCAGTTGGGCATGTGCTTAGTCCTTCCATTCATTTCTATGGGAGTTCCAAGTCTCCAGGCATGTTTGATTCCATAAGTACTTGCATTCCCAGTGAAATACCAATTCCATATGTTTTCTCAAAATCCGTTTTATACCGTTTCTGGTATATATAAAAAAATCTGTATGAATACATTGACAACTGGTTGTTACTATTCTCCTCATCAGTAGGATATGTGTATGGTATGTCCTAGTGTTTAATACTGATGACCTCTCCTCAGGATAGGTCATTGGTATGTTGATCGGGAAGAGTCTGATGCCCGGAACCTACCACCAACCAGCTGTTTAAAGAGGCAACTGCCTCCTCGCAGATTAGAAAGCACAGTGCTGTCCATGGTATTGCAGATCAGGCCCATTCACTTGCAAGGGACTGAGCTTTGTCTAGACCATGTGATGAACGTGACGTCTTTGGCCTAAGAATAGCAGGGCTCCAGATGGCGACCAAAATGGTTGCAAATGCGACTTAGATTTTACAAATGGCGACAAGACTTTTTAGTCTTGTCGCCATTTGTGCCTGGACCCGACCGCATTTACTGATACTATAGTATCAGAGAACATGGAGCAGATAAAATAAAAAAATCTCTTACCTGTCCTGTGCCGCAGCTCCACTTCAGGTCCGGCGCTCCTCTGTCTTTCCAGGTGGCTCTGCACTGTCCTGACCTTGTACAGCGTCAGGACGTAGTGCGCGCACTCTGACCTGACGCTGCACGCAGTCAGTGCAGCGCCGGGAGGACAGAGGAGCGCTGGACCCGGAGCGGAGCCGTGGCACAGGACAGGTAAGAGATTTTTTTAATTTTATTCTGATGGGGGCACAGTAGGCTGATCTGTGGTCTGATGGGGGCACAATGGGCTGATCTGAGGTCTGATGGGGCCACAATGGGCTGATCTGAGGTCTGATGGGGGCACACACACATTATACTGGTTGGAGTTTTTATTACTGGGGGAGGGTGCACTGCACCACCAATGATAACTACGTTTAATACAACTACAGAAGGTGGGTGCCGCACCTGAGGGGTTAACTACCACTGATTGCAGCTCCCTATAATACAGGTCAGGTACCGGCTATGTGATCCTGCGCCGGCACCCGCCTCCTGTAGTTGTATTAAACGTAGTTATCATCATTGGTGGCGCAGTGCACCCTCCTCAGTAATAAAAACCCCAACCAATATAATAATCATTAGTGGCTCAGTGCACCCCCCCCCCCCCCAGTATTATTCAATGGTGGCGCAGTGCCCAACCCCCCCATCCCCCCCCCAACTATAATAATCATTGGTGGCAGTGGCCACAGGGTCCCCTCCCCCTCTTCATTGGTGGTTCAGTGGCAGTTCCGATCGGAGCCCAGCAATGTAATCGCGGAGCTCCGATCGGTTACCATGGCAACCAAGGTGCTACTGAAGTCCTGGCTGCCATGGTAAGCTGAGTGTAAAGTCCTATTCATCCTGATACAGATCTATTAGGGTGAATATGACGAGTTCTAGCCCCTAAGGAGGCCAAAAAAAACCCCATTAATATATATACGACCGTGTGAATGTGCCCGCATCTATTCTGCAATTTTGTAACAGCGGACAAGAATAGGCATTTTGAACAGGACGCTCGGCCGTGTGTTCTGCAAATTGCGGAACACACGCCGGGCGGCATCTGTGGTATTGCAGATCCGTATTTTTGCGGATCCACAATACTATGGGCGTCTGAATGGCCCCTTAATCACCCCCTTTCCCAATTTTACATATAAAATATATTAATAAATGTCCAAAAAGTCCAAACTATTAAAATATAAAAAAAAATCTCCTATACGGTGAACACGTAAAAGAAAAAAAAAAAAAACCTCACAATTCGCCTTTTTTTTAAAATTATTATATGTATTTAAATTTTGGCGCCTAAAAATTTTATTTGGCTCCTAAATTTTTCAGTTCAGGAGCCAATGGCTCCTAGGTATTTTTTTTTAGTCTGGAGCACTGAATAGGCCGCGGTGCTCACTGCATTGTCTTCAAACCACTGATTGGTGATGTGCCAGGAGTCGGACTCCCACCAATCAGATGCTGATGACCTTTCCAGAAGATCTGTCATCAGTATTATGCTCCATTCACACGTCCTGTTTTTCTTTCCTGATTCGATCCTGATTTTTTCAGGACCCATTGAAATGAATGGATCAGGATCGAATCAGGAAAGAAAAACAACACATGTGAATGGAGCCTTAGACGCTTGGGCAGCCCTTTAAAGCCTGATTGGACCGTGTCAGTGTGTGTGTAGGAACAAACATCATGGACAAGAAGAATGGTGACACACAAACACTGTGAATAAATTGGAAGCTTCTAAGCCTTTTCTTGGTTCATGGTGAACATACTAAAAAAACATTTACACAGATAAAATCAAAAGTGCTTATTCATTAATTTCCAGGAGGAATAAGAGAGAAACAGCACGACACATCATTATAACTCTGGAGAACTATCTCCATATTATATTATAATACCAATAAGGGGAAAAATATTACATGCAGCTATTCGAAGGAACGGCTGTCAATTTTATTCCATGAACGCCTTGAGTCCACCGGAGTGAAAGCTGCTGGTCGTTATTGCAGCCCCGGTTTGGCTCATAGAGGGGGGCGGGGGGCAGTTTTGGTATTAATCGTTTGTTGCTTTTTCCCTGTAATTTATTTTTTTTGTCTACCACCTGCCTCTTTCTGTCTCTGTTAGGGCATAGCCATGTAGACAGGCGACTGGGATATGATCATAGTTTGTTTGCAGATCAGCACAGTTTCAGATTGTTAGCGGCCATGCAATTTTGCAAGTGAGCTGTTGGGCTACTCGGAAATTGGGTAGCTACTGTGCTGCCGTTAACCATCATATAAAATAGCAGTGTCAGTGGTGAGACTGTATGACTTTCCAATACGTAGAAATATTCTATTCCATTTTACTACTAGTTTCATAAAATGTAAATATATGTATAGGACACACTGTAACAGCCCATTGCCAACTGTAGAAGGCATGCAAATCAATTAAAAAAGGTTATGCAAAACTTTCCCTCATTGAAAAGAACTTGGCTCTCCTTTTGTACTTTTCATTTTTGTGCCTCCCATTTGTATAAATCCTTAATATGGTCAGAAGGTGACACACACTGTTCTAGAGTATGAAAAACATGGGCGCCTGCGAGAAATGCTGAATGTGTCTGTGCTCTGTTGTGTAATTCCCTGTCTCGCTGTTTGCATAGTATTTGCATGCTGACGTTCTGCCCATGGTTTAACTCTTATCTGTAAAATCGAGGTGTTTGGACTGGATCTTGTATGTACTTGAAATGTAGGCGAGGTACTTAGTTCTCTGGCAGATGTGGGAAAAGTTTTTATACATTTTAATAGATTTTAGGTAAATCTGCTTTTGCTATAAACATTTACAATTTGCCCCATATTTTAAATCTTCGAAAGGTGCAAACCAATGTAGGGGAACAAAAACCTGGCCCTGGCTGATGAGATACTATCAGTCTTCTTTTATTTCATAGTCTGCATCAGAGGGCACGTTTCGTCTCGTCAACTGCAATTGAAAAAGGCTTGGGATGGGCCGAAACGCGCCCCTTGATGCACACTATGAAATAAGACTAATAGCATCTCATCAGCGAGTGCTGGGTTTTTGTTCCTCTACGTCTTTGTCCAGCTGTCAACCCATATCACTACTCCTATTTGCTTCATAACTCCTAGAACAGTGATGGCTAGCCTCCGGCACTCCAGCTGTGGGGAAACTACGACTCCCAGCATGCCTCTACTTGTTTCTAAGGAGTTCTGAAAACAGCCGAGCAAGTGTGCATCTTGGGAGTTGTAGTTTTACCATAGCTGGAGTGCCGCGGGTTAGCCATCAATGTCCTTGAAAAACAGGTCTACCTTGAACTGTCCTCCAACTTCTTATCAGACTCGCTCTTCAACCAGCTACAACCTGACTTTTAACTCCTCCACTCTACTGAAATGTCTCAAACCAGCCACTAATGATGACTTTACTCTGTTCTTCTCCATCCTTGGCCTGATCTCTGCCTTTGAGACATTTGATCGCTCTGTCATTTCTTAGTTTAAAGGGGTATTCCAGTTATGTGAAGTAATCCCTTATCCACAGGATAGGGGTTAACTATTAGATCATGCCTCTAGGACCTCCACTGATCATGAGAACCGTGGTCCTCCCCGGAAATGATCGTAGAGGCCAGTCAGCCATGCCCACTGCTTCTCGAATTCATTTCTGTGGGAGATAGCTGAGCGCTGTACTCGCCTGTCTCTGGAACTTCCATAGAAATAAATGGAGCGGCAGCGCACATGACCGACCGGCCTCTTTTCATTTTGTTGGGCTTCATGGGTTACGAGGTCCCTGTCCTATCCTGTGAATAGGGGATAACTTCACATAAACGGAATACCCCTTAATCACCAGCATAATTCCCATAACAGTCTATAATTTAGTAAGAATTGGACTGATGTCTGTGCTACTTTGTAAATGTTCCAGACATCGTGTCCTCAGGTAACTCCTCTGGTATTCATATACTTAAGATTGCGGGAAACGGTACATTTTTCATTTCTGTCCAGTAAAAAGAACACTTCCCTGCTCATGTTTCAGGCTGGGTTATATAACTTAACTCTGCTTGTGCTTGTTTATCTACATGTGTGCTGTATATTTGCAAGTCATCTGTTTCATATCGTATGGAAGGTAATTAAAGCTAAGTAATAACCCCAAATGCTTATTACCTTTTTATTAGTTACAATATATTGTAGCATAGCTGGTATGAGGATTTCTCAATGGTTGTAGCACTCCTGATCATATAGAATAGTTAAAAAGCCTTGCCTCTATGGTAATTGACTTCACTGACACCTTGGAGCATATTGTAGCTTGTTCATCGGTACGCCCCATTCACACTTAAAGGGTCCAGATATTTTCTGGGGAGTTGTATGTGTGAATGCAAAAATCTGCCATATCTGTTCCGGACTTTACCGAGCTCAGTGCTCTAGTACTAAATCCGGATTTTGTCTGAGGGAGCACATGTGTAAACATGGCAGTGAATGTTCTGCAGGATGACAGTGGACATCTTGAAGTATCTGCCCTATGTCTAGGCACCCGGAACACTTTCTCTGCAGTTAAAACACACCTGACTTGGAATATCTCCAGGCTGATAGCTACTTGTGTGAAGGGCAAACTCTGGTAAATCTCTGGGCCTAATATTCCTGAAATTTTCTGGAGTTTGTGTTTAAAAACAGCTTAAGGGCCCTTGCACACGACCGTATGCGCTCAGAGACATACGGTCCGTGAGTGGGCCATATGTCCCGGAGCGGTATAGATCGTGGGCACGGGAGCGCAAAGCATCATAGATTACTATAATGCTGTGCACGTCGGGCCGCCTGCAGGACTATTGTCCCGCACTCATAAGATCATACGAGTGCGGGACAATAGTCCTGCGGGCGGCCCGACGGGCACAGCATCATAGACATTTACTGCTGATGTGGCTGCTTGGTGCCATGATTGTACGGGACATTGGGTTGTACTGGTTATCAGGAACGAGCCTTACTATGAATGCCTGTTCCGGATAATATCGTGCAGTTTAATAGGGCTTAAAGGGGTTATCCCATGATTAGTATAAAAAAATTAAAATTAGACGTCATATAATACATGACAATCTTTTTCTAACAAAGTTAGAACCAGCCTTGTACCTCACATGGACCCAGAGATTTTCCCATTCATTGCTTCAATTAGTAACATACAGTACAGACCAAAAGTTTGGACACACCTTCTCATTCAAAGAGTTTTCTGTATTTTCATGACTATGAAAATTGTAGATTCACACTGAAGGCATCAAAACTATGAATTAACACATGTGGAATTATATACTTAACAAAAAAGTGTGAAACAACTGAAAATATGTCTTATATTCTAGGTTCTTCAAAGTAGCCACCTTTTGCTTTGATTACTGCTTTGCACACTCTTGGCATTCTCTTGATGAGCTTCAAGAGGTAGTCACCTGAAATGGTATTCCAACAGTCTTGAAGGAGTTCCCAGAGATGCTTAGCACTTGTTGGCCCTTTTGCCTTCACTCTGCGGTCCAGCTCACCCCAAACCATCTCCATTGGGTTCAGGTCTGGTGACTGTGGAGGCCAGGTCATCTGACGTAGCACCCCATCACTCTCCTTCTTGGTCAAATAGCCCTTACACAGCCTGGAGGTGTGTTTGGGGTCATTGTCCTGTTGATAAATAAATGATGGTCCAACTAAACGCAAACCAGATGGAATAGCATGCCGCTGCAACATGCTGTGGTAGCCATGCTGGTTCAGTATGCCTTCAATTTTGAATAAATTCCCAAGAGTGTCACCAGCAAAGCACCATCACACCTCCTCCTCCACGCATCACGGTGGGAACCAGGCATGTACAGTCCATCCGTTCACCTTTTCTGCGTCGCACAAAAACATGGTGGTTGGAACCAAAGATCTCAAATTTCGACTCATCAGACCAAAGCACAGATTTCCACTGGTCTGTCCATTCCGTGTGTTCTTTAACCCAAACAAGTCTCTTCTGCTTGTTGCCTGTCCTTAGCAGTGGTTTCCTAACAGCTATTTTACCATGAAGGCCTGCTGCACACAGTCTCCTCTTAACAGTTGTTGTAGAGATGTGTCTGCTGCTAGAACTCTGTGTGGCATTGACCTGGTCTCTAATCTGAGCTGCTGTTAACCTGCGATTTCTGAGGCTGGTGACTCGGATGAACTTATCCTCCGCAGCAGAGGTGACTTTTGGTCTTCCTTTCCTGGGGTGGTCCTCATGTGAGCCAGTTTTTTTGTAGCGCTTGATGGTTTTTGCGACTGCACTTGGGGACACTTTCAAAGTTTTCCCAATTTTTCAGACTGACTGGCCTTCATTTCTTAAAGTAATTATGGCCACTCGTTTTTCTTTACTTAGCTGCTTTTTTTCTTGCTATAATACAAATGCCAACAGTTTATTTAGTAGGACTATCAGCTGTGTATCCACCTGACTTCTGCCCAACACAACTCATGATCCCAACCCCATTTATAAGTCAAGAAATCCCACTTATTAAACCTGACAGGGCACACCTGTGAAGTGAAAACCATTTCAGGTGACTACCTCTTGAAGCTCATCAAGAGTGTGCAAAGCAGTAATCAAAGCAAAAGGTGGCTACTTTGAAGAACCTAGAATATAAGACATTTTCAGTTGTTTCACACTTTTTTGTTAAGTATATAATTCCACATGTGTTAATTCATAGTTTTGATGCCTTCAGTGTGAATCTACAATTTTCATAGTCATGAAAATACAGAAAACTCTTTGAATGAGAAGGTGTGTCCAAACTTTTGGTCTGTACTGTATGTTACTAATTGAAGCAATGAATGGGAAAATCTCTGGGTCCATGTGAGGTACAAGGCTGGTTCTAACTTTGTTAGAAAAAGATTGTCATGTATTATATGACGTCTAATTTTAATTTTTTTATACTAATCATGGGATAACCCCTTTAAGCCCTATTAAACTGCACGATATTATCCGGAACAGGCATTCATAGTAAGGCTCGTTCCTGATAACCAGTACAACCCAATGTCCCGTACAATCGTGGCACCAAGCAGCCACATCAGCAGTAAATGTCTATGATGCTGTGCCCGTCGGGCCGCCCGCAGGACTATTGTCCTTTTGGTCTGTACAGTACATAGTAACATAGTTTAAGGCCGAAAAAGACATCTGTCCATCCAGTTCAGCCTGTTATCCTACAAGTTGATCAAATTGCTCTGCTAGATTTGTAACTGGCAGCTCAGGGGTTGTGCCTTTTCAAGGGGCGTATCCTGTCTGCTGTAGCTGATGGCAGTTGAGGGATGAAACTATGCATGTGTGTCCACCTCAGCGTGGTGGACAGAGAAATTGGACAAAGAGCAAACAGTAGTTGGTGCCACACAAATTTCACTGAATAACTCAGTGGCTATGCAAAATTTTCAATTACAGGCCGTTACAAAAGTATTCAGGTCTAGGTGCTGGTTTAAAAACTATAGAATATTCTGGTGGGACATCCCCTTTAAGTAGCAATATTAGCTTCCCTTCTATTTATAAATGAGTGCTTTCCTTAACTGCATAGGAAGGCACTCGTTGGTTATCTCCTTATGCCCCACAGTTATAGATTATATCTCTGTGACAGGTGCCATGTAGTAAGCATTTTTCCTTAAAGGGGTTCTCCAATTTATATTTATTGATGACCTATCCTCAGGATCGGCGGGGATCCGACAGCCGGCACCCCCGCCGATCAGCTGTTTGAAGAGGAGGCATGCGCCGTACCAGTGCTGCCTCCTCTTCATTGTTTACATTGTGTAATTACACCTAACCGCCCCATTAATTTCAATGGGAAGGATTGCTCCCATAGACTTGTGTGAGTAGGTTCTTCATAACTGCCTCTCTGTACTCTGCTGTTTGGTTAGCCTCCCTTCACTTCTGGGGGAGTTACGAAACATCATGGCATAGCCCACTCAGCTGAGCTCCGTGTGCCCCTGGCCACTGCTTACAAGGGTTATTCTGATCTTAGTCATGAAGGGATGAGATGGGATTTACCTTTTTCCTAGATGGTCTACATAGGGTTTATGTGTATGATCTTTATTGAAAATAAAAAAGAAATACTATTGACTTCTTCTGCTACTAAAAATTTTACTTTTAAACATTACAGTAATTACTAGAATTTGACAATCTTTTTTATAAAATAACACTGCACAGATTGTGTTTGAAATATTTAAAGGCATATTCTAGACAAAACAACATAAAAGCTCAATTAAGCAGAACTCTCAAGGCTTATATAAGCTCTTCATTCTTCCTACTCTAATTTTCTATCTCAATTAATAGGCTTGCCAGTAATAGTTCCCTGTAGAACTGCTTGTCAAGACTGGATCACCACAGCTCTTCTTTTGGTCTAATGGGCCATGTTTACACCCTTGTATCCCAAGCATTGCACTTAACATTCCTGACTATCCAATTCCTTGTGACTAATGTTGCATCAACTGAAATGCCTCGTCATTCGAGGCACACATGCAACACGACAGACCACAAAGGTTCCTCCTGGCATTCTCTGCACTTGTGACCTTGGATGTGACGGTAAGAGGGTATTCTGCTTTCACATTGCTCTAATGCATAAGGCTTTCAAGGAGTTAAGCAACCCCCAAACACATCCACACACAGCTCTACCACCATGGCCATTGGGACGCCCTAGTTAGAAACGCACAAGTACTTACAGGTTCCCACTGAGTTCTAGCAAACGACAGACAAACCTCTTGCACACTAGTAACGCAGAAAATCTGCCCATCTAAACGGGCAGCTGATCACCCGAAACATTCATCGGGGGAAATGATTGTTGGGGCATGCACATAAATGATCACATGCAGATGTGTGAGGACGAGCGAACGCAAAAGTGATCTCATACTTGAAACCTATCTCTGCTTCAGTTCCGACTGGTACCTCTGAGCCGAAGCAGTGTTCGTTTTTTAGTTTTAAAGTGTCTTTCCTCTTTAAAAATCAACTACCGAAGTTATTCAGTGAAGTCTCGCGCAACTGTACATAGACTGATCTCTGTACAGTAATATTCCAACGTTTTGAGTGAAGCGACTTTGGTTGTAGTATCTGAAGCTCGCTTCACTGATCACTAGAATTAAGGTCAAGCAAAGGCACATAGCATTATAAATCTGTATAAGGCCGCATTCACACGACTGTAGTCTTGCGGGTCCGCAAAAATGCGGACCTGCAATACTACGGGTACCGCCCGGCGTGTGTTCCGCAATGTTTGGAACACACGGCCATGCTCCCCATTAAAAATGCCTATACTTGTCCGCTGTTGCGGACAAGTATAGGACATGTTCTATTTTTTTTACGTGGAGCCGCGGCACGGAGCTGGCTCCTTGCTGCAGCTGCCCACTCTCATAGAAGTGAATGGGGCCGCATGTATTCTGCAGTATTGCAGAATAGATGCGGGCCCATTCACACGGTCGTGTGAATGGTCCCTAATGCCGTGTGCTCCTGAAAGACAAGCCGTTCTCAGGTGCCTGAGCGTCAAGGTCCTTGTGTCCTGCAAAGGTTGCTGATATCTCGTGTTCCTGTTTACCTGACTTGTGCTCATGTTCCTGGACTCAGCTACCTGCTTGATCCCTCTCTGCTTGCCTTGACTTTCCTGTTGCCAACCCAGATTGCCTGAACTGTACCTGTGCTGCCTGACCTATTGCTTGTTTGACTTTGTCTCTCCCTCATCCTTCGTTCCTGCGCTGTTACTACTGGTTTCAACTCGGCCTGCTAACTACATCTGTACCTCTGGTACCTCCTGGTCCATCTGGACCAGCTACCTCGTGCGTCCTCCATTGGAGTAGCAACTGTTTGTGCACTGCTATCCAGAAGGATAGCTGTGCTTGTGCAGTTGCTGCTGCAGTTGTGGAGCCAGAGGCTCTGCGATTGTGCTGCTACTTGGAGCAGCAGGGCAAGTAAGATATTAAGGTTGGCTGAGATGTCCTGCCCTGTCAGTCAAGCTGTGGGGAAGGAGGGGGCATCCTCAGCTTTAGGGGCACCCCATCACAAGTGCAGAATCCTGCTTGGTGGTTCTTAAGAATTAATTCGCTCATCTTTACTCGTATCACTTTAACACCCAGGTCATAGTAGTTCTTCACAAAGGACATTTTGTTTCTGTTGGTCGCCTGAACTACTTTAATTACCGTCCTGGAAATTAGATTAGCACACCTCTGTGCAGGAATATGCAACAGGGTCTGGATTTATACAAATGGTGTGACTCATATGTGATACAATATGATTCATGACATGATTTATACACATTATATGTAACTCCAACAGGATATAGGACGATTCAGAACATGCCTGTTAAAGGATCTTGCGTCTCTCAAATAGAGGTTCGTTCACCCAGTAGGGAGAAGAAATCTTTTCAAACTTTATAATCCGAGAGGAAGTTCAGCCACATTGTGTGAAAAGGTTCTCATTGTTACATTGCAGCTTGTACACAGGCACTGGCACACATGTATGAGATAAAGTGCCAAAAATTTCCTTCTTGACCCCTATTATGGGTGCCCAGAACTCTGGAGTTGACTTACTGTACTGGAATCAAATTTAAGCTCATGTTAAAGGGGTTGCTCAGTTTCAGGAGGAAACTTGACATCCTTGGGATCTACTTGCAATAAAGAACAGATAACTTACTTACCTGACATTCTTAGTTACTGCTCAAGTTTTCCTGGTTAGACTCCATTTACTCAGCTGCATAGTTGATATCACGTTGACATGTGACCACTGCAGCCAATCGCTTTCCTCGTTGGGTGCACAGCTGGGGCCAGTGATTGGCTGCAGTGGTCACATGTTGTTGATCTGATGTTACCGTTGCAGCATAGTAAGTTGAGTCTGGCTGGGAGAACTGCAGTAGTGTTACATAATCCACCAGGTAAGTATCAGGCCTTTAGGCCTTCTGTCAGGTGGATCCTGACAGACTTTCCAGTTTCCTTCTGAAACTGGGCAAGCCCTTTAAAGTGTAATAATGCTAAAATTTCAATGACACACATTTCCATTAATTCAGTAAAAATGACCATGTTAAATTTTTGGTGGGGATTCTTTCTAATATCCAGTGTAGAAGAAGAATAGCTGCTGCAGCGGAGATGGAAGGTAAAAGAAAGTAACTGTCACATATTTGACAAGCAGTGTTCTTCAGAAATGTGATACAGGACAAACATACAGGAAATGTTTTACAGTTTTCTTCCTCAAACACTAATACTTTGGATACAGTATGCAAAGTTGGCCATGCCAGTTGGTCAGGTTCTGTGAGTTTTTTTTTTGTTTTACCAACTGAATATCAATATAAATGTATTCTGTGCAGTGTATTATCTGTGAACCATTTTGTATATCTTATCAGACGGCAATATACTTTATAAACTCCCTAGATTTCCGAAGGCTATGGTAGCAGTTGTCTGAAATATGCGGGCAACCTTGTAAAAGTCAATAAAATGCTGGAAGGCCCAATTTAATAAGTGTTTGGACATATCTGGCTCAGGTGGATTTTGTGCATCTTAAAGCTGGAAGATAGAGTTTAAATCCAACGTCTCGAGGGATATCAGCACCTGAAGTGATGGGCTACCTCTAGACCTCACAAATCAATGCCTTGCTTCTGGGTACTGCAAAGTAGAACTATAATATACATAGTGAAAATGAGCACGTAAGCAACAATCACCACTTGTTCTTAAATCTGTAAAAATGAATACAAAGCGAGCATTGAGTTATTATTTGGTCAATATATCTTTGAATACATGAGCGTGTTAGGACCCCACTGAAGTATAAAGCACTTGTTTACATCTGAGCTATATGGAGGATTGTGTGCTTATCCTGCTGATTGTCTGATGGTCATGTAGCACTCTTGAGATTATGGTTTTCTTTTCTGGAGCATGAGTAAATTAGGAGGATTTAGTCTCAAATTTGCTAAATAAGGAGCTTGATTGGAATCAGGAATTGGTAAAACCAGACGCTCAAGGTCGTCCTTGCACGTAACTTTCTTCATATAGAAAATTTGCAGCAATTAGCAAATATACAGTGTGTTTGGAGAGTCTTCAGACCCTTTCACTTTTTCAAATCTTATGTTGTGGCCTTGTGCTAAAATAAAGAAAGGTTAAAATTTCTCCTCATCATTCTGCACTCATAATGACAGTGTGAAAATACAGTGTTCGAAATCTTTGCTAATTTATTGGGAAAAAAAATCCTATTAACCTAAGTATTCAGACCCTTTACTTAGGAGTTAGTTATAGTACCTTTGGCAGCGATTACAGCCTCTAATGTTCTTGGGCATGATGCCACAAGGTCTGCGCACCTGGATTTGGAGATTTTCTGCCATTCTTTTCTGAAGATCCTCTCAAACTCTGTCGGGTTGGATGGGATTGTCAGTAGACAGCTATTTTTAGGTCTCTCCAGAGATGTTCGATTGGGTTCAAGTCAGGGCTCTGGCTGGCCCACTCAAGGACATTGAGTTGTCCCTAAACCACTCCTGTGTTGTCTTGGCTGTTTGCCTTGGTTCATTGTCTTTTTGAAAGGTAAACCTTCGGCCCTGTCTGAGTTCCAGGGCACTCTGGAGCAAGTTTTCTTTAGGAATATCTCCACGCTTTGCTCTGTTCAACTTTCCCTCAATTCTGACCAGTCTCCCTGTCCCAGCCTCTGAAAAGCACCCACACAACATGATGCTGCCCCGACCATGCTTTACTGTAGGGATAGAATTGAGGCCAAAAAGTTCAATCTTTGTTCAATTATATGCTGCCTGCAAACTTTCAAGTGTCTTTTTACTGAGGAGAGGTTTCTTCTTGGCCACTCTGACTTATAGCCCAGTTTGATAGAATGATGTTGATGATTGACTTTCTGGAGGTTTCTTAAATCTGCACACACGATCATCCAAGGTGACCACTGGGCTCTCTTACCAAGGCCCTTTTCCCCGATTACTTAGTTTTGTGGAGCAGCCAGAGCTATAAAGAATCGTTGTTATTCCAGACCCCTTCCATTTAATAAATATGAAGGCCACTGTGTTCATGGGAACTTTCACTGCAACAGATATGTTTGTCTCCTTCTCCAGGTCTGAAGACTTTCTGAATGCGTTGTATGGTAATGGAAATGTTTTGAACGGTTTTAGAACTTTAGAATTCTCAATCGCACAGTTACTTATCTTGGGGAGATGTAAATTTTTACACTTCACTTCATCTTTGGGAAAGAGAGTTTGTGTAATATAATAATCGCAGTTTGCCACTGCCTGGCCCTGTCGACCAAAACTTCCTGGTAGGGGCTGGCCACAGGTATCTTAACTTGGGAACAGAGTTGCAGAAGACAGACTCCCTTTAAAGTTTTCATGTTTTGTATCAACATTTTTTATTTTTAAAATTATTAAATTTAGAAACATACAAGCATACATTAGACTGTGTAGAAAATATATTGTAAGGAAAAATAATTACATACAGACATATAAGAATACTAGCAGAAGGACCCGGCTTCGCCAGGGTATATTTCATCTATTTCATTTAATGTTTGTGTATGTGTCATTAAAAGATATCGAGAGTGACCTCCACAGCAGCCTGCCCCTTAACAGTAACATCCACAGCGCCCTCCCCTTTAACTGTGACCTCCACAGCAGCTAGGGTGGCCACTGTCTTCATCCCAGAAAGCCGGACCTCACCAGCCATGCCCCCAAACATGAAGCCATGCCCCCGATCCCCATGAAGCCACACCCCTAAACACGAGGCCACACCCCCTCGCTCAGTGACGACATGGAGGAGAAGCTGTCTGAGCGTGAGCTACTGAAAGGGTGGACGTCCCCGCGTCTGTCCAGGTACTGCGCCGGATGGAGGACAAGGAGCCAGAAAAGCGGACTGTCCAGCCTAAAACCAGACTTCTGGCCACCCTAACATCAGCCTGCCCCTAGGGTGGCCAGAGGTCCGGTTTTAGGCTTGACAGTCTGACTTTCAGACTCCCTGTCCTCTGTCTGGTGCAGGGCCTGGACGGACACAGGGATGTCCTTTTGAACAGCTCAGTAGCACTGTGCAGTCTGAGCATGAGCTGCAGGGAGAAAGTCACCCTCCCTCCCACCCCTGCAGCTGACAGAAGGTGATTTTTACCTTCATTTTTTCAATCTCCGTTGGCTGTGGAGTGGAAGGGGCGTGGCCTGACCTAGCTGGAGGCGTGGCTTAGCGGGGCCTGGGGGTGGGGCTTTTAAATCCTTTGAGGGTGGCGTGAATTACAGATCGATGCCATAGTAATTTGAGGAAACACTGTGGTTAGCAGTGGAAGAAAACATCTTTTATTACTACTGAAGAGTAAATGTGTGACATTTACATTACATTAGGTAATGATTGATGATGAATTAGTCTAAAACATAAGTTATATTTATGGTAACCGGAATACCCCTTTAACAGTGTCATCCACAGCGCTCTGCCCCTTTAAAGCAGACCTACAGCAGTGAAGGAAAATAGCTAGGTTGTTTTGGAAACCTGTTATGTGGGGAGACTAACGGCCTGTGAGCTTCTATTGGCTGATAATGGTCATGTGACCAAGCTTCTATTGGCTAATGCATTTTTTGGGAATATCTCAGGAACGGTATGTCCTGGAGACCTGAGACCCGTTCTAAAACCTTCCCAGACACCTGATGTATCTGTATGCCAAATTTCGTGATTGTAGCTGCGACGGTGCGGATTCCTTTAGCGGACATACGCACATACATACATATATACACACATACATATATACATACACTCAGCTTTATATATTAGACTAGCAGAAGGACCCGGACTCGCCCGGTTATATTTCATCTATTTCATTTAATGTTTGTGTGTGTTGTTAAATATATCGAGAGTGACCTTTACAGCCTCTAACAGTAATCTCCCACAGCCCCCACCCCTTAACACTGACCCCCCCCCCCCCAACAGTGCCCTGTCACCTTAAAATGGGACCTCCACAGCAGCCCACCCCCTTAGCTTGACCTTCACAGCAGTCTGTCCCTTTAACAGTGAGTTCCACAGCACCTCACCCCCTTGACCTCCACAGGGGCCTGCCCTCTTAAGTGACCTCTACAGCACCCACCCCTTAACACTGATCATAGGTTACATTTCTCTTAGCTGACCTACACCATTCCTGACCCCCTTGACAGAGACCTCCACAGCGACTACCCCTTTAACAGTGATTGTCACAGTACCCCGCTCCCTTAACAGTGACCTTACAGTACCCACTGCCCCTTTAATAGTGACCTCCACAGTCCCCTCCTCCCTTAAGTGACCTCCACAGCAGCCTACCCCCTTAACGGTAACCTCCACAGCGCCTTCCCCTTTAACTGTCACAGAACCAAGCAAGGAAAACCACAATGAAGTGCACATCTAACAATGGTAAAAGCAATAGAATAATTTTATTGGACTACACAATTATACATACATCTGAAAATTGTATTTAGGTGTATGTATAATTGTGTTGTCCAATAAAATTATTCTATTGCTTTTACCATTGTTGTATGTGCACTTCATTGTGGTTTTCTTTGCTTGGTTCTGTGATTGTTTCTGAATCACTTGTGCACTCCTTTTTTTATTGTTAGTGAAATTTACATTATATTAAGTAATGATTGATGATGAATTAGAATAAAACATAAGGTATATTTATGGTAACCGGAATACCCCTTTAACAGTGTCATCCACAGCGCTCTGCCCCTTTAAAGCTTACCTACAGCAGTGAACTGGCTGGGTTGTTATGGAAACCTGGTGTGAAACTGTCATATATGGAAGCTAAGGGCCTGCGAGCTTCTATTGGCTGATAAGGGTCATGTGACCAGGCTGCTATCGCTAAGGCCTTTTTTTGGGAATATCTCAGGAATGGTACATCCCAGAGTGCTGAGACTTGGTCTAAAACCTTCCCGGACACCTGATGTACCGGTGTGCCAAATTCCGTGATTGTAGCTGCGACGGTTCGGATTCCTTTAGCGGACGGACATACATACACATACACATACACACACACACACACACACACTCAGCTTTATATATTAGATGGCGCATAAAATATAATGCGTATCCAGCGATACAATTACAAGAGTTATAATCGTTTTATATAGGGTAGAACAAAGCTAAATCAGGACCGAAGTCTTTTAGTCACATTTAATACTAAAGAAAGAAGAGAAAAAGTTCAGAAAGACCACGGCAAAGAGTTATTTGACTCTAAAATGTATACGAAAATGAATAAAATGAAATGTAAGTTTTCATGTTTTGGACTGCTTATATAGTATTCTTGAATGCACACACATAATTATAGCAGTACGTTTGTTGTTTTTGTCCCATCTGCACCTCCTAATAATTGGTTGCATCTTTTGCCAGTGTGCTTTGTACCAAGACTGATGCATGAAACGCCAGTCTTTTTAGTACACTAATTGACAGATCGAAATGTTGGATTGCTGCAAAACTCTGTAAGCAGTTATGTCCCAGGCAGATATGTAAATAAAATAAAATAAATAAAACTGCTTCACACACTGCCTTATAAAAAGGCTCTCAGAGGCTACTTTTGGGTAGTGTACTTCTTGGTGAGAGATTGTTGACTGCTAGACATGTCTCTACGACTGCATGAAGATTTTGTTGACAAACTGTGAGGGGGGTGCATCACTGGACTGAGAGAAGCAGGATGGTAAGTTTAATTGCCCACCGACTGGGCTGTCCTGACCTAGCGGTTGAAGGTGTTGAAAGCTGTGGTTATGTGAGGACACACACGGTGAACAGCCTCTGGATGGCCCAGACAGACCACCAGTTGAGAGGATTATTTTGTTTGCCAAGAAGTATGAGCTGCTCCCACAGTTTCGTTTCCACCATCCAGACACAGGTGGCACCTTCGTTGCACACCTCTGTCTATGCCAAGACCATTTCCAGGCTCTTAGAAGGATATTTGGCGTCACGGCACCCATTACATGTCTTGCCATTGACAGCCACCGTTGTCTTCATTTGCACTGGTGTTCTATTTCCACCAGATTGGAACCCTTCCTTGGCCTTCCCGGTCACCAGATTTATTTCCATTCGGGGATTAGGGGACCAACTGGGGCACCAACTTCAACCTACAAGTGTGAAGTACCTACAGGCAGAGCAACATCTGTGGGTAAATGTGCTGCAGGATACCATACAGAGCCTGTATACCTCCATGCCCAATCGTATCTCATCTTGTATCCCGGCTGGAGGCAGCCCAACAGGGTCCTAGAGCCTCCATTCCATTGCACTATTTTCCCAAATAAATGTATCTTTTCTCTCCAATATTGTAATCACTTACACATATATCATTACATTCACACACATAGTGTGTCATTCATTTCCGACAACTCCTTCTTCAAGCTTTTTTTTTTTTTTTTTCTTCTTTTTGTCAGTGACAGTAAATCATACCTAATGCTTCTAGGGAGCGAACCTCCATAATACAAAATGCAGTGGAATGCCACAGCATTTCTTTTCACAGATTTATATGGCATATACAGTATAAATATGGTAAAAAAATCTGATGGCTATATGGTCTTAGGCCCCTTTCACACGAGCGGGAGACTCGCATGTCTCCCGCAACGCATCTACAGGGCTGGACTCGGCACGGACAGGGATCACATATAATGCTATGCGATCCCTGTCAGTGCGGAGTCCAGCCCTGTAGATCCGTTGCGGGAGACATGCGAGTCTCCCGCTCGTGTGAAAGGGGCCTTATGGTGTAGATATAAATCTGTATAACATCGCTCGATTATGTGGCAGATGCCTAAGTGGTCTTAGTTTTATTTTTTTGGACTCCCTATATATTTCCTGTACAGCTATTCTGTTTGGAAAGCATCAAAAAAGTACAAAGAAATATTTGGAAGTCATGCAGGTCGTTTTGGTCATCAGAACTCTGTACAGTTTAAAGCTGGCTATTGGATGATCTGTTTTTAGGGGAAGCAAGGTCAACCTGACCTCCTATCTTTCACATGATGTTGCAGTGGTGATAAAAGCTCCTTCAACTATTTAGTGCCGGAAGATTGAAAACATGCTGCCGTATCTTTTAGAACTTCAAAATAACTGCATAACTTCTACAGTCAGTCAGAACTTGGTTATTGAAATAATGGGGTGGTTTTACATTGGTAACGTGTATGGTTTGTTCACTTGTTTGTTCCCTTTTTAACTGGATGTTTTGCAGCGAATTCATACTGGGCAGCAGGCACAGTGCAAGGCTGAAGGAAGAAACGGATAATGAGCCTGGCATGCCGCAGGTGTTCTTTCCCCTCACAAATTTATAGAAGCCAGAAGAATAATCCTATGGGTGCCTCTGTATGAAATCGGAGGTGCACAGAAGTAACACCTGAGCCTGTAGGCTTTTACAGATCTGTACCTTACGAGTCTGCTATATGCCCATTTGCTACAGACTTCACCCCCCTACATGGCAGCAAGTAAACCTGACTGAGGGATTCTCTGGGATTTTCATATTGATGAAACTAAAACTCCCAGCATTCTCCATTCACTTCTATGGGAGTTCTGAGAACAGCCAAGCAAGTGTGCATGCTGGGTGTTGTAGTTTCACCGCAGCTGGCATGCTGGATGCTGCTGATCCCTGGGATAGGTCATCAGTATGAAATGGGTGCGGCCGACTACCAGCCCCTACGCCAGTCAGCTGTTTGAGGAAGCAGCAGCCCTCACATTAGTTCTGGTGAGCGCTGTAGCGTCCTCAAAGCTTACCAAGCACAGCGCCTTCCATTGGATAGTGTTGATGTTGCAGCTCACCCTCATTCAAAGTAATGTCTCTGAATCTTATACATACTGTATAATCCAGTAGGCCTATAGAAAAGTAATCGCTGAAGAATTGGGGAACTCCTACTCTATACCTTTTATTAATATACATTAAAACCCACTTTCAATAAGGACATCAAATAACCGTAGGAAACTTTTTTATGGGAAGGATTAGAAGAGACAAAAGGGGCCCTTGACACCCAGATATTATCACAAATAGTGATTTTTATTTTTGTGGTGACTGTCTGTTGTGGCTCTCGATATGGATGACCAGCTTTTTTAAAGAAGAACTCCCGCAAAAAAAAAAAAAATTCTTTGACCTGTTCAAAAGGTACATAGGTAGGTACAAGGTATGTAATCTGTAGTGAATGTGATCTTCTTACCAGTGTCTGTATTTATGAGTTATAACCTCCCTTCTGATCCTCAACTGTGTCATGTGACCAACTCTCCGATCTCCAGCTGACACATCTTATGTGTGGACAGGAAGCCAGTTTCTCTATGTATTCCTATGGGAGCCTCAATGTCAGTCTCATAGAAATGAATAGAGACGTAACGACCCATCCTGTGTCAGTTAGAGATCAGAGAGTTGGTCACATGAAATCACTTTCTAGCAGGTCAGAAAATAAAAATTTTAGCGAGAGTTCTACTTTAAATATGTGAAGCGTTTGACCAGCTCTCCTGGTATGTGAGGATTCTCGGGCTGGGATACTTTCACTTTCATCTTAAAAAGTCAATGGAGTTATTGATAAAGGACGTTCAGGCACAGCGGCCATCAATATCAAAATCCCGGAGAACCTCTTTAATAGACTGGTTTCAGAAAATCACTTATGTTTAAAACCATTATTTGATGATTTTTTTTTTTTGTGCAAAACAGTTCTCGTTTTAGTGTGGTATAGGGCTCATTCACACGGCTGTAGCATTTTGCGGTCTGCAAATTGCGGATCCGCAAAACATGGATACCGGCCATGTGCGTTCTGCATTTTGCGACTGCACATAGCCGGCACTATGATAGAAAATGGCTGTTCTTGTTGGCAATTGCGGACAAGATTAGGGCATTCTGTATATTTTGCGGAGCTACAGAACAGATGCGGACCCATTCATACAGTCGTCTAAATGAGCCCTTACTGTAAGGGTGGCTATAGGCTCTACAGATACGGTTATTACCTTAAAGGAGTTTTCTGGGATTTCCATTTTCATGACCTCAGGATAGGTCATCAATATCTGATCAGTGGGGGGTCTGAATCCAGGCACCCCTGTTTATCAGCTGTTTAATGTGGGTCACATGGCCGCTGCATCCAATGGCTTCCGTTTTAACACGTGTTATGTGGACACTGCAGCCAATGACTGGCAGCAGCAGTGACGGCACAAGTCACTGGGTCATTTGACACACAGGAGACAGGTCACTGCCTGTTTCCTGTGTGTCACATGACCCAGTGACTTGTCGCGTCACTGCTGCTGCCAGTCATTGGCTGCAGTGTCCACGTAACACCTGTTAAAACGGAAGTTGACACGTGCAGAGCGGCAGAAATCAGCGGCGAACAGGTAAGTATGCTTTCCTCTGCAGGAATGGCAGAGAGGTCCTCCCAAGTGAACACCCCGTTAAAGAGGCTCTGTCACTAGGTTGTAACCTATGTATTTAAATACATAGGTTACAAGGCCTAGTGACAACTTTTAAAATCATACCTTTGCGCACTCCCTGGACTAGCAAAGTGACGGCGCGTGCGCAGAAGAGAAGACAGCGCTTGCAGTGTAGACACTGCAAGCGCTACTGCGCATGCGCCGGGAAAATTTTAGGGCGCATGCGCGAGAGTTCAGCGCTAGACTTACTAGTCTAGCGCTGTCTATCAAATACAGAAAGGGGCGTGATTAGAGACAGGGGACGTGCCTCGGGCCCGGGGGGGCGGTGAAGGAGCGGTGCTCCAGAGGAAAGAGGCCGCCCCCCGGTGCTCCGATGGCTCATTTGCATACTTTTTAAATTTCTACGCGACCGCTGCGCAGAACTCTGCATGAAAGGTATAATTTTAAAAGTTGTCACTAGGCCTTGTAACCTATGTATTTAAATACATAGGTTACAACCTAGTGACAGAGCCTCTTTAAGAAAATAGTCTGCCCTCCACCCCTGTAGTCTCCAAAAATAGAGGAACCACAGGCTTTATTAATAATCTTAAGCGCTTCATGTGATTTGTGACATTTTGTTAAACCTATAGAAGGTCTGTAGAGATCTGGAAGTTTCTTTGTACTCTGTTGTGTGTGCGGAGTGGATGGGTTATTTCAGGAGAACATGCTCGTCTGTTTTGCTGCCTTGGAAAGTGTCCAGCTGGTTCTGCTTATATAGATTATTTAGATAAAGATCATTTATTTGATCCTGCAGAGGAGGATTTTAAACTTGTAGAGCTTGCTGCCCTTATGTCTGCACGAAAGCATGAAGTGGTTAGAGGAGAAAGTGAACGTTTTACTCCTGAATCTGCAAATGGCTGGGTCTTTAACCACTACGGTTTTGCATGACATTTGCATGCCTGCTTTTTACAATCTTTGTTTGATTGGCAGTAAACTGAAAAATGGCCTAATTCCGCCGAGGCAGGTCTGTTGCAAACAAATGTGAGAATGGGTTTTTGTAAAATGTTGGCTTTATCACGCCCATTATGAACAATTGGCCTATAGTGCATTGATTGCTTTACGTAATCATACGTGTCTACTTTTACAGGAAATCTATCACCTTATTTTATTATATACTTAAAGGGAACCTGTCATCTCCGAAACACCCCGTGAACTAGAGTAAGCGGTGTATAGTGTAAGTGATGCTGAATCCGAATATGTAATTTTTATCTTCATACTCCCTTCCATTCTGACTCTGTGCTCCCACAAACCTGCAGTAAAATGCACTCAGTGGACTCCAGTGCTCACTCACATAATGGAGAGGACTCAAAGAAGAGTCTAGTGAGTGCATTTTACTGCAGGTTTGTGGGAGCACAGCGTCAGAATGGAAGTGAGTATGAAGATAAAACTTACATATTCGGATTCAGCATTACTTACACTATACATCTCTTACTCTGGTTCAGGGGGTGTTTTGGAGATGACAGGTTCCCTTTAATTATATAATGGTTGTCCCATTACAACAACTTATCACCTGTCCACAGGATAAGGTATACGTTTCTGATTGGTGGGGATCTGCCTGCTGGGGCCCCTGCCGATCACAAGAAGGGGGCCTGTAGAGCAGCGATTGCTTTACATACTTGTCTACTTTTACAGGCAATGTATCACTTTGTTTTATTTTTATTCACCTTAAAGGGGTTATCCCATTACAACAATTTATCCCCTGTACAAAGTATAGGGCTGTGATGGCTAACCTCCGGCACTCCAGCTGTGGTAAAACTACAACTACCAAGGTGCACACTTGCTTGGTTGTTCTCAGAACTCCATAGAAATGAATGGAGCATGCTGGGAGTCGTAGTTTCACCACAGCTGGAGTGCCGGAGGTTATCCATCTCTGGTATAGGGGATAAGTTTCTGTTCTGCAGGGGTCCGACCCTGTTCCATTCCATCTATGGGGCTGCCAGTGATGGTGCTTGTACTTTGCTATCTCAGGAGGTTCCATAGAGTGGAAAGGAGCTGCAGACATGCATGTGTGTCTGCCACTCCATATAGGGGAACAGGTGCCCCCGTTCTTGTGATCGGTGCGGGAAAGAGCGATCAGACCCCCCCCCAGCGATCTAATGGATAGGCGATATGGTAAGTTGTTGTAATAGGGCAACTGTTTTAAGTTGCCTAAGACAGTGATTTTCAACCAGTGTGCCTCCAGCTGTTGCAAAACTACAACTCCCACCATGCCCTTCTGTAGGCTGATAGCTGTAGGCTGCCTGGGCATGATGGGAGTTGTAGTTTTGCAACAGCTGGAGGCACACTGGTTGAAAATCACTGGCCTAAGAAGTCACAAGGAGGCTGACTTCCATGGGAGAGTGTTGTGGACATCCTTTGTGACCTGGCATAGGTCTATAATGGGTTGCTGTCTCCGAGATCTTTTGGAAATGTTTGATCCTGTTATTTGCCCTCATCTTTATAAGGGTGGGTTTACATGCCATTTTTTCAAGAACTCCGCATGCTGTAGGGCTTGGCCTTTTCATATCCCTTCCTCATAGGGGAAAATGGCATGAAAAAAAGGCTATTAGTAAGACACACTGAGTGACATTTGCGAATCTCTTTACACCATTGTTGTGGTGTAAAAAGAAAAAAAAAAGGTTGCAGAATATGGTGCACCATAATTTGCAATTTTGTAAACTTTAGAAAAGTGGTGAGAAAAGGGACAGTACTTTGTGGGAGGAAGGAGGGGGGGCATAGCATTGCCCACCGAATTTACTATAACCTGCCCCAGAAACTGGTGTAGACTTCAGTTTCTGGCACAGGGCAGAAAGGCGCCCAATTTATTAAGAGGCATCTGCTCTGCGTAACCCATGCCAGCGCAGGGAGATGGATAAGCCAGTCTTCATAAATGCCTCTCACTGTTGGCAAAAAAAAAGTGACCGACAACGCCGGTGGTCAAATACACGCTTTTGCAAAATACGCCAGACAAAATTTGTGTGTATAGGAACACTTATAGAGGTGGAACCATTTTAGAGTCCTAAACACTGAGGATGATGTTTAAATAGTGGCCAGTGTAATATTTTAGTTTTCTTCTTCTTCTTTTTTTTTTTTTTTTTATATATAGATAGTAAGGAGTAAAGTAAAAAAAAAAAATATAAAATGTGTCACATAAAAACTTGATTTAAACTGTGTCATTTTCAGAACTATAAGTAGGCTTTTTCATTTTCATTATTTCAGTATGTACCTTATTGCACTGTTCACTTGAAATTTGTGTTCGTTGTGTTCCCACTCCACAGCACCTCTGTTTTCTTTTTCTTTAATATCAAGTTACAACTTTTTTTCTTTTTTCATTAATTTCATGTTTTCTTTGTAACGGAATGAGCGCTTTTCTGCACACTTCATAAAGAAACCTAATTTCTTAGCTTCAGTTATTGAACCATATTTATTATAAGTTCTAAAGCATTGTTGAAAGAGTATTATTTCTGTCAAGTAAGCTGTGCTTGTCTACCCCTGCAGAGCGTGCCGAACAAGCAGATTTGTGGCTACTGAATAGTTGTACTGTGAAGAGTCCAGCTGAGGACCACTTCAGAAATTCCATTAAGTGAGTAATTATATTTCTTTTAATAGCTATGTAAATGTCCTCCCTTTTATCATATACTAGCAGAAGGACCCGGCTTCGCCCGGGTATATTTCATCTATTTCATCTATTGTTTGTGTGTGTCGTTAAGATATCGAGAGTGACATCTACAGTGCCCGCCCCTTTTACAGTGACCTCCACAGCAGCCTGCCCCTTAACAGTAACATCCACAGCGCCCTCCCCTTTAACTGTGACCTCCACAGCAGCTAGGGTGGCCACTGTCTTCAACCTAGAAAGCCAGACCTCACCGGCCATTCCCCTAAACGTGAAGCCACTCCCCTGGTCCCCCATGAAGCCACAACCCTAAACATGAGGCCACTCCCCCTGGCTCCATGAAGACACAGAGGAGAAGCTGTCTGAGCGTGAGCTACTGAAAGGGTGGACGTCCCTACGTCTGTCTGCGCCAGATGGATGACAGGGAGCTAGAAAACCAGACTGTCCAGCTTAAAACCGGTCATCTGGCCACCCTAACATCAGCCGGTCCGGTTTTAGGCTGGACAGTCTGGCTTTCAGACTCCCTGTCCTCTGTCATACGCAGGGCCTGGATGGACACAGGGATGTCCTTTTGAACAGCTCACTCTCAGACAGCAGCACTGTGCAGTCTGAGCATGAGCTGCAGGGAGAAAGTCACCCTCCCTCCCTTCCCTGCAGCTGACAGAAGTTGATTTTTACCTTCATTTTTTCAATTCCCGTCGGATGCGGAGTGGGAGGGGTGTGGCCTGAGTCAGGGGCGTGACTTAGTGGGACCTGGGGGTGGGGCTTTTAAGCCTTTTGAGGGTGGCCTGAATTACAGGTCGATGCCATAGTAATTTAGGAGAAAACACAGTGGGTAGCATTGGAAGAATGCTAAATATGTGAACGGTAAATATGTGAAATTTACATTATATGAGGTAATGATTGATGATGAATTAGTCTAAAACATAAGTTATAGTTATGGTAACTGGAGTGCTTTAACAGTGTCATCCACAGCGCTCTGCCCCTTTAAAGCAGACCTACAGCAGTGAACTGGCTGGGTTGTTATGGAAACCTGGTGTGACTAACTGCCTGTGAGCTTCTATTTTCTGATAAGCGTCATGTGACCAGGCTTCTATTGGCTAATGCATTTTTTGGGAATATCTCAGGAACGGTACGTCCTGGAGAGTTGAGACCCGTTCTAAAACCTTCCCGGACACCTGATGTACCTGTGTGCCAAATTTTGTGATTGTAGCTGCGACAGTGCGGATTCCTTTAGCGGACATACAAACACACACACATACATACGCTCAGCTTTATATGTTGGATATGTATCTTTTTAAAGTAAATATGTTCAATTTTCTGTGTTGCTGTTAGTTTTGTTTTTCTAGTTCTGAGTGCCATATAAACTAAATACTTATATATATTTCGAATACTCACTCGATTGGGCCATCATACCTGAGAAGTAACTATTTTTAATTTTCAATATATAGTCCAGCTCTGTGCTGCACCTTTGTTTCGATGATGCTAGGGCTTTCAGTGGGCAGGATTACTATGTAAAGAACTACTTTTCCCATTATTCCTCTCCCCTCTTTCACATCACTTTTGTTTACAGCTTCCTTCATGACACACTATTACCAGGTATAGAATAGTTCTGTTGTTACTCAGTGTTCACACACCATACACATCTGCTAATGACACTATCTGTTGCAAAGCATGTGACACATGGTCCCTCCAGAGACAAAGCGGGAGGGTGAGAGCCAGGGAGCAGAGGAGGTAGACATGTAAGGTTACTTTCACACATGCAGCACAGCAATCCGACAGGCTAAAAATGCAAAAACTCTAGCGTGTGGCAATTGTTGACCGGCTAAATCCCAACTGGTTCCCATTATAGTCAATGGGTTTCAACAAGCACGTAGCACTATCCAGCTATGCCTAATCCAGGGAACTCCAGCAGGCTGTTCTCTGCTGGAATCGCTGTCCTGGTTTCTGTGCCACATGTGTTAAACTAGCCTAATTTGTGATGTCCCATACATAGTGGATAGGTCACCAATACAGACAGGCTGAACAACCCTTTTGAGGTCCCCATACAGATTAGTGTATTGTTGGCAGAACTCTTTTGGATGATGGATCCTCTTGATCTCCTGGGATATAGGCTACTGCCAGAGGTTTCTTCCAGGGGTTTCTCTCTCCTAGTTGAAAACACATCACGTGGTTCTGCTGGGGCAGTATCTTGTGCTGCCCTACAGTATTGCCGCCGGTATAAAATATATACCGGTTTTGGACCCGGTGTGGTATTAATGTTACTTTGGAATGTACCTTGTGTATCCAGAGCTTCAGGCACTTTTAAATGTATATTATTTGGAAATTTTACTTTTACTTATTTATACCTGAAGAGTTATAAGCCTAAATGTTATTGTAGAGACAGAAGACATCTGAGACATTGATATACTTCATATCATCTTTCAGTTCCTAAATCAGTTACATGTATCAGATGTTTGAGCCAAAAATGTAGTTGTTTCTGAAACCCTTGATTTTTTCACATTGACAGCATTACAGTGAGGTTTTCCATTGGTCTAGGGGTACCTGCACACGGGTGAGGGGCTCAAAACGGAAAATCTGCAGTTTTTAGTGTGTATTTCTGTGCGTATCTCCACCAAAAACAGCATATGTTAATTGCGTTTTTTGGTGCAGATTTGATGTGGATTTTCTTGTATTGAAAAATGCGATATCCATAAGACTCACTTTTTGTTTGTACCCCCAAAATTGGAGAAAATGGCCGAGCATCTTAAAGTGAATACCAGGGAGTGCTTCCATTATGGAAGTGCATACTAGTACACAGTAAGGGTTCATTCAGATGGCCGTATGCTGTCCGCAAAAATACAGATCCCTTTTTTTGCGGACAGTTTAGCATGTCCGGAAAAAAACGGATTGCTTTCCGTATTTTTGCGGACCCATAGACTTCAATGGGGCCATGTCCTGATTTTCACTGACAAGTATAGGACGTGTTTCAGTGTTTTTGCGGAGCTGTGGAAGGGAAAAAAGGGCCCCATAGAAGTGAATGTGGCAGCATCTAATCCGCAAAAAAATGGATCCGTATTTGTGCGGATAGCATACAGCCGTCTGAATGAGCCCTTAGACCTGGTCTTCTCTGGGCGCTGCACTGTCCTGACTGAGTACAGGTCTGGTGAAGATTGGGGGTCTAATCTGAGGTTTCATGAGGATTGGGGGGGTCTGATCTGTGGTCTGATGAAAAGTATATATTTTTTTATTTTCTTCCTCTAAATCCTAGGTGCGTCTTTTGGAGCAAAAATATGGTATGTTCTGCAGATGTCAAAATCTGCACACCAGCAGGTCAATTTCCGTACAGAAAAAAAATGCAAAGTGTATATGAGATTTATCTCTTCTCATTCACTTGGTACTGTATTACTCTGCGGTTTTTCCACACGCGAATCCACGCAGAAATAACCCCAAATAATTTGTTATACGTGTGCACGTAGCCTTGCACTACTATTATATCCATTAGTTATGGCCCATGCACCAACTGTTAATGTTTTGCGGGCCGCAAATGGCGGATCCCGGCTGTGAGCATGCTGCTTATTTTTTCTCTCGTCTAAAGAAAAGTCCTGTTCTTGTCCTCAAAACGGACAAGAACAGGACATGTTCTATTTTTTGCTGGGCCATGGAACTGTCTTCTGAATGCTGTCTGCATCTTTTGCGGCCTCATTGAGATGAATGGGTCCACATCTGCTCTGCAAAAAAAGTGGATTGGATGCGGACCGAATCTACGGCCATGTGCATGAGGCCTAATTCAGTGTTTCATTTGTCTGTCTGTAAAAGTCATTCAACTGTTAGGGCTTATGCACATGAGCAGTATTAGAGTTTATGCACACAATGCGCTGTGTAATACAATACCAGCAAACTTATTAAAACTTTCCAAATTTGGTGCAAATTTTGATGTGATGTGCAACAGAGCCACACAAAGAAAAAACGACTGTGTGTGTGGTTTTATTGCATTTTTCATGTGGATTTTCCACGTACAAATCTGCATTGTGTGTGTGTAACCTTAAGATTTAAAATTTGCTTAAATTTAAGATTCTGATCAATGCATACAGTCTGTGTGAATTTTATGTTTAAAAGAACTCCCGCAAAAATTTTTATTCTCTGACCTGTTAGAAAGGTGCATGATATAATCTGTAGTGAATGTCATTTTCTTATCAGTGACTGTTTCTGTGAGTAAAAACCTCTCTTCTTATTGTAGCTGGGTCATGTGACCAACTCCCTGACCTCCAACTGACACAGGACAGAAAGCCAGTAACTGCTCTATTCATTCCTATGGGAGCCTCACTTTCAGTCTCATAGGAATACATAGAGAATTAGACTTCCTGTCCACACATAAGTCTATGTGTGAGTTGGTGGGTCTAATTGCTGGTCACATGACACAGATAAGAAACTTCAGGATGATAGAAGTCAAAAATTCAGACACTGGTAAGAAAATGACATTCACTACAGATTACATCATGTACATTTCTAGCAGGACATGGAATAACATTTTTGTCGGGAGTTCTTCTTTATGTAGGGGAACAATTTCAGTGTGGCGTCACTCTGAAAATGTGGTCTGAGCTGAGGGCAGAATGTTATATATCAGGAAAAATTGAGCACATTGATGTATAGTTTTGTGGTAAAAAAAATCACGAAAACTTGTATTTCATTCATTTAAATTTCTGTTCATTCTCAGCTTTGGAGTCAGGGAGCGGTCCTGGCAGTGATTGACAGTCTTTCCCTTATGACTGTGTATACAGAGAGAACTGTCAATCACTGATAGGACTGCCTCCTTGACTTCAAAGCTAAGAATGAACTGGCATTTTAATAAATGAAATACAGGGTATTCTGAATCTTTTCTCATAAAATTATATATCAATCTGCACAGCTCCTCTTGCTCCGTAACACGCTGCCTGCAGATTACTTTGCATTTTCATGGTGACAGGTTCCCTTTAAGAGTGGGCAGTCTGATGTTATGCCCATGATGAAGGGGTTGGCGCCATTGCATCAGGGAGTTCAGATGGGTAATTAATTCATGCGTATACTGTCTTTTTTGTTGCACTTGCACTTTATTTATATCAGCTATATGATTGTGATGATTGTCTAACCCTGCTGTGCTCCCTTATGTGATGTCGTCTTCTACCCTGTATCTGTTTTCTTCTTTTGACATATTTTATCTTATGTATTATACTTTAATAAAGATCGTGATATTTATATGTGGTGCGGTCTGACCCGTTTCGTTCTTTTTTTGTTATTGATTTGTTGTGGGTCATAGGCATTTTGATTGAATGCTATACATGGGACGGACATATTGTGTCCCTTTTGCAAAGCTACTGTGGTGTGTATGCCCATGATGAAGCAGATGTGAAATTCAAGTTGGGCCATCCCTGCAATGGGAGTGTTTTATAAGCTGTGATTTTAACAATTTTATTCCATGAGTATAATAAATCTTGCATGTGTTGTCAAGTCCAGCTGGTGCTTCACTATTTGCATTCCCATTGGGCAGATGTATCATAGACTGGCTGCGTACACATCGTTATAAATTAGGCAGAGCATCTAGCAGTCCGTGTGTCTATACTGATAGGGGCTGGCGTAGATTTTGGTGTTTTGGTGTTCTTTTTGGCCCCACCCCATCCCCTCCTAAAATCCAGGCTAAGGGTGCAAGAAGACGTCTAGTCACAAGGAGGCTCATAGCTGGCCCATTATATTTTTATATTATAGTTTCAGTCATAGGTTATTATTAGAGATGAGCGGACGTGCTCGAAACGAGCACTGTGCCGCTCGGCTCCCCTGCGCTCGCATGGGCGCAGGCAGCCGCTTCCGTCCTCCTGAGGAGGATGGAAGCGGCTTCCTGTGCCCATGCGAGCGCAGGGGAGCCGAGCGGTACAGTGCTCGTTTCGAGCACGTTCGCTCATCTCTAGTTATTATATATTTTAACCATTTGCTAACTGCCCACACACTATAAACAGCCAGATGCTTTGCACTTATGCAAGGGCATTTTACATATCTCTTAATAGTATAAAAATGAGTGTCTGTCTGTCTGTCCGTCTGTCTGTTCTCTATGCGCGACCAAACTACTGGACTGATTTTCACCAAATTCGGCACACAGGTACATCAGGTGTCCGGGAAGGTTTTAGACCAGGTCTCTAGGACGTACCGTTCTCGAGATATTCTCAAAGTATGACCTGCATTAGCCAATATTAGCCTGGGAGCTTTGGTTTTAACCCTTACACTCCCAGTGCCGTACATGTACGGCGCTGGGGCGATGCGGGAACATGACGCCCGCTCGCACGTGTGGCGGGCATCATGGCCGGCAAGTCTCTGCTGTTTCAAACAGCAGAGACTTGCCCCTACTTACCGATGTACCCGATCGGTAACTAAAGCTAATAGATCCTGTTTTTTATTTTTTATTTTTGAGCAATCAGGGATTTTAAATCCTTCATTTAATATCCCTTTTGCTCATTTCTTAGCCTGGCCTGCCATCTAGTGGCCAAACTAAGAATTGCACATTGAAAGCTGTAAACCTCATCAGCGATCCCTGATTGCTCAAAAATAAAAAACAGGATCTATTTGCTCATATGTGAGCCTTAAAATAATCACAAAAATGTAAATTGTTTAAAAAAAGATATAAAAAATATTAAAGTTTAAATCACCCCCCTTTCTGTATAATTAAAAAATAAATACCTAAATAACAATAAATATAGACATCATTGGTATCACTGCGACCGAAAACGCCTGTACTTTTAAAATATAAAAACAATTTCCAATACGGCGAATTGCGTGACGAAAGAAAGCGTCAAAATGGCTGATTCTCTTTTTTTTTGTCGCTTTTTTTTTCTAAAAAATAAAAAAGGATCAAAATACACACCCCAGAATGGTATCAATAAAAAGTTCAGATCGCCCCGCAACAAATGAGCCCCCATACAGCTCTGTACACATAAATACCAAAAAGCTATAGGGGTCAAGATATGACGACAAAAAAAAAAAATTCCAACATTATAATTATTTTATCACTATCAAAACACAAGAAAAACTATACATATCAGGTACCGCCGGATTCGTACTGACCAGTAGAATGAAAGTAACTGATCAGTTTTAATGAACATCGAACACCGTAAATAAAAAACCCGCAAAACTGTAGCGGAATTGCGGGGTTTTTTTTTTTTTGCAATTACAACCGGTTTGGAATTTTTTTTTCCCGCTTCCCACTACACCTTATGCCATATTAAATAGTGGCGTTGGAAAGTACAACTTGTCCCGCAAAAAATAATCCTCCATACAGCAATGTGAACAAAAATCTAAACAAGTAAAATATTGGGTAACTCTGACATAGAAAAGGACCTAGGAATTTTAGTGAACAGAAATCTAAGCTGCAGAAACCAATGTCAGACAGCTGCTGCCAAGGCCAATAAGATAATGGGCTGCATCAAAAGAGGCATAGATGCCCGTGATGAGAACATAGTCCTGCCACTTTACAAATCACTAGTCAGACCACACATGGAGTACTGTGTACAGTTCTGGGCTCCTGTGAACAAGGCAGACATAGCAGAGCTGGAGAGGGTTCAGAGGAGGGCAACTAAAGTCATAACTGGAATGGGTGGACTACAGTACCCAGAAAGATTATCAAAATTAGGCTTATTCACTTTAGAAAAAAGACGACTGAGGGGAGATCTAATAACTATGTATAAATATATCAGAGGTCAGTACAGAGATCTCTCCCACGATCTATTTATCCCCAGGACTGTGACTGTGACGAGGGGCCATCCTCTGCGTCTGGAGGAAAGAAGGTTTGTACACAAACATAGAAGAGGATTCTTTACGGTAAGAGCAGTGAGACTATGGAACTCTCTGCCTGAGGAGGTGGTGATGGTAAGTTCACTAAAAGAGTTCAAGAGGGGCCTGGATGTATTTTTGGAGGGTAATAATCTTACAGGTTATAGTTACTAGAGAGGGGTCGTTGATCCAGGGAGTTATTCTGATTGCCTGATTGGAGTCGGGAAGGAATTTTTTTCCCTAGTGGGGAAAACTGGCTTCTACCTCACAGGGTTTTTTTTTGCCTTCCTCTGGATCAACTTGTAGGAAAACAGGCCGAACTGGATGGACAGATGTCTTTTTTCGGCCTTATAAACTATGTTACTATGTTACTATGTTAAGGAAAATAGGGAAGAAAAATGAAAATGCAAAACCGAAAAAACCTCCGGTACTGAGAGGGTTAAACCCCAACTGCCATTCTCTGCACAGACACACACAGAGAGGTTTCCATAACAACACAGCCAGGTAATTAGCAGCCAGCTGAGGAGCTCAGTTAAATAACAACCCAGCCATTTCTATTCACTGCTTTAAAGGGGCAGAGCGCTGTGAATGACACTGTTAAAGGGGTATTCCGGTTACCAGAAATATAACTTATGTTTTAGACTAAGACCAGTAGTAATAAAAGATGTTTTCTTCCACTGCTAACCATTGCGTGTTCTCATAAATTACCATGGCATCGACCTGTAATTCGCGCCACCCTCAAAAGAAGGACTTAAAACCCCTGTCCCAGGTCTCGCTAAGCCACGCCCCCTCCCACTCCGCAGCCAACGGGGATTGAAAAAATGCAGGTAAAAATCAACTTCTGTCACCTGCAGGGGTGTTAGGGTGAATTTCTCTCTGCATAGACACACAGAAACAGACTAATTTTAGACTATGACCATTCAGTAGTAATAAAAGATGTTTTCTTCCACTGCTACCCATTGCGTGTCCTCATAAATTACCATGGCATCGACCTGTAATTCAGGCCACCCTCAAAAGAAGGACTTAAAACCCCCACCCCAGGTCTCGCTAAGTCACGCCCCCCAACAGTCAGGCCACGCCACCTCTTACTCCGCAGCCAACGGGGATTGAAAAAATGAAGGTAAAAATCAACTTCTGTCACCTGCAGGGGTGGGAGGGTGAATTTCTCTCTGCATAGACACACAGAAACATTAGATGAAATACACTAAATATACCCGTGCGAAGCAATGTTTTCTTCCACTGCTACCCACTGTGTTTCCTCATAAATTACCATGGCATTTACCTGTAATTCAGGCCACCCTCAAAAGGAGGACTTAAAAGCACCGCCCCCCCCCCCCGGCCCCCAGGTCCCGCTAAACCACAACCCTGACCCGGTCAGGTCACACCCCTCCCACTCTGCAGCCAATGGGGATTGAAAAAATGAAGGTAAAAATCAACTTCTGTCAGCTGCATTGACTTTCTCTCTGCAACGACACACAGAAACATTAAATGAAATAGATGAAATATACCCAGGCGAAGCCGGGTCCTTCTGCTAGTAGTATATAACTGAGGTGATGCCACTTGAACAGGCAAAGTAATGTCGGGGAGGAATTACATTTTGCTGCAAATCACAGCAGTTTTGTAAAAATTGTTTGCCTGTGTGGTTTTTACAGGTACTACAGTAGTTTAATCCGCAAAAGCCATTTTTTTCATAATTGTGAAATCTGAGGAAAATATTTATTATTTTTCCACTTTTTTATTTTCATGTTTAAAAAGTTACATTTATAACCTTATTACACACTTTAAAAGCCATATATGTTTGGAGAAAAACAAGACCAAAGGCAGGTAGGTTGGCAGAGGAATAGAAGAAAGGGAGTCTGTCAGTATTGTTGATGGGAAAACTGCTCACACATAGGTAGGGGCAGGGGACGAGGTAATACAAACCTCTGTCCCTACTTTTAATCAGCAAAGTCCTGTAAAAATCAACTTTTCCCAGCTCTGTGCTGTTTAATGTGCCTGGAGAACTACTTTAAAGTATATAGAAAATCCCTGGAAGTTCTGCATACTCAGGCCCAAATTTATGAATGTGTCTGCACCTAGAATTTGTCTAAAGTAGCACAATTTGACTATGGACTCTACAGGGAAAGGCAGTGGGCCTAAGATATGATGATTTACACCACAGTTGCAGCATAATTCTGTTTCACGGTAAGGCCCCTTTCACACCTGCGGTGCGGGGCTCCGGCAGGCTTTTCCAGTGGGTGATCAGCCCGCCAGATCCGTGCTGCCGGAACTGCGCTCCGGTCCCATTCACTGTAATGCGGGCGGGCCGCGGATCCGGCCGCAGCAACCCCTGCCGAGAGTCGGCCAGAACGAAGATACAACATGGAACAGCCTGCCGGAGCCCCGTGCCACAGGTGTGAGAGCAGCCTAAGCCAACCAATAGTTGATATAGACTTAAAGGGGTATTCCGGTAAAGTAATTTAATTTTTGAAAAACTGCATTAAGGCTGCAAGCTGTGATGCAACCAGAACCCATACCTATACATTGAACCAGAAATTCAATTTACCTTGTAATCTATTGATCTAGCGCAGAGATCTCAAACTCGTGGCCCTACAGCTATTGTAGAACTACAACTTCCACCATACCAGGAGAGCCTACAGCTATTGGGGCATGCTGGGAGTTGTAGTTTTGCAACAGCTGGAGGGCCACGAGTTTGAGATCCCTGATCTAGCTCATGTGTGAGCCTGCAACACACTGAGTATCATGGCTCCTGATCTTCCCTCACAAAACTACAATCCCTAGCTTCCTGCTGTGAGTGTTGATGTTTATTGATTGGTCAGTAGAGGGGGTGTGTCTGGGCTGAAATATCAGGCAACCAATCGCCAGCACACTGACACTCCCTTTGTTTCACAAGACATTTAGCTAGAGAATTGATAGCAACACACTGAGCATGCTGACCTGACAAAGGCTCGGAACTACAGGTCAATGCCATGGTAACTTATGAGGAAACACAGTGGGTAGCAGAGGAAGAAAACTACTTCTAACTAGTGAACGGTAAATATGTGAAAATTACATTATATTAGGAAATTATTGATGATGAATTCATCTAAAACATAAGTTATATTTATGGTAACCGGAATACCCCTTTAAGGCCCTTTTACACTGCTCAATTAAGCAGATGATTGGCTGGACTGAAGCATTCCTATCTGACAATTACCTGCTAGTCAGTGAATGAAACCTCTATGTTTAGATGCAGCGATCTCCTCCATGGTATGGGGAGGAGCGATTGCTAATGCCAAAGCTCGTCTCCATACAGAATCATTATTTGCCGGCAGCATTGCTGTTCAGGTGGTACGTGTTTTACTCATGAATCAGGTAATCGGTGGCACCTTTACATCTGCAGATCATCTTTAACTAGCCTTCCTACAAATGCTTGCTGGTGATCATCTGCCCGATGTCCAGGCAGTGTAAAGGCTCCTTTAGACAAAAGTGTCTAGCCTTGCACCAGATTTATCATCCAGCCTGAGGCCTATGTAAAGCGTGCTGGTGTTCGCCTGAAGAATGGTTGTTCTTTGGGCCACCAAATTGGACAAAGAGCAACCTGGATACAGGTAGGTGTTACAGCAGCTGTGATTATGATGGGGAGTCATTCAACCTTGTCACTCAACCTTGCCCATGCTGAGCTTGTTATAAAGATGTATGGAGGACAACATTGACAGTATGACTATTAGCAGATCTTTAGCAGATCTTTTTAGGATCCGCTAAACCAATACTCATCTGTCTATGCCGATCTGGATCTTGTCAGCAAGCACAGATCAAGGATCTGGGACACGACCCTAGAGTTTTTGGTTGGGCCTATAGTCTTGTTTTTTTACTTGATTCAGATATGAAAGGCAAACTTCACTGAGCCCCGATGAAGACGTTTCTCTGAAATGTTTTAAAAGAAGACTAGAAACCATGATGAAATATTGTCTCCTTGATAAACATTAAACTAATCCCCATTTGACTGCTGCCAGATAGTGTTTTTTTTTTTTTTCCTGTAACATTTCCAGTTTCTGAAGGAGACGGTAAAGAATCACTTGTGTTGGTCTTCAGTATCTCGATGGCCTTGAGTTTGATCACTGCATGGTTCCTTTTGAAACAATGACATTCAAACCTAATAGAGAAGGAAAAAGTGTTTTTTTTTTCCATTAAAACCTATGTGGAGTGGCAGCATTTGATATCTTTACCAAAGCAAGCCTTCAAAATGTCTCTTATAGATATAACTTTGTATCTCAGTGACCCCAGTAGCTTTCAGCTTGAATATTAGAAAATGGAAAGTTATTAAAGCTCTTAAGATATGAGCTATTGTGTTGTTTATAAGAGCTCACATGAAGGGCCAGCCTCGTGCACTCGCCGACTTTGTGGAAATTGTGTCCAGCTGTTGAGGTTTCAAGAGAGTGGGAGCAAGTAGATAGTGCAATGTGCATTAGTACTGATATAATAGCCAAGGACTCTCTGTTCCAGGCTGCATCTTTTATGTCTCTCACAATAGAAAGAACTTTTACAAGAACCTACTGAATAACGTACAGCAAGCTCTTTGCCAAAATGCATTTTCACAGAGCAGTTTATTTTTGTTGTAGTGCCTTTCTTGTCATCATTTGTTTAGTTTCTTTTACATCGCTTCTGTCATTTAGTGGTAGAAAAGTCTAAATGGACATTGCTGTTTTTAAAAAGAAAAATGAGAGAACTTCTTGCACTAAAGAGTTTGTCCAGCTTTGAGGAGAGCCTCCCCATCCCAATGGCGGTGGACCTGCTCCCTGCCGCAGAGTTATGACTCCTTCAGTCCCCCGCAGTCGCACTCTCATGTGTCACATGGACATAGAGCGTGGTGGACACGTCATCACTGTGGCCAGCCGTTGGCTGCAGTGGGACACACGAAACTGGCTGTCAACGAGCGGGACCAAAGTGCAGCAGTGGGGGATTGAAAGAGTTGAAACCTGGCAGCAAAGAGCAAGTATGTGTCCTTTCCACCGCAGGTCCAGTGACATTGAGATTTCGGACCGAAAGGCTCCCTGAAGGTGGAGAACCTCTTTTAAGGTCTCTAATATTACATTTTTAAAGTGGCAACCAATCAGATTCCACCTTTCATTTTCCAAAGGAAATGTCAGAAAGGAAAGGTGGAATCTGATTGGTTGCTACAGGCATCTAAGCCAGTTCTACTTTACTCCAGTTTGATAAATCTCCCCCAAAATAGTATATATTTTTATTTAATTGCCAAATTCATAGAATTTACTTCGGCAAATCTGGACCATTTTCTGATATGAACACTCCAATAGGCGTTTGGCCTCTAGGCAGGCTTCTTGAAGGTCTCGTAGAACAGTTTGAGTAAGTGCACGCTTGTGGGCCAGCTCCAAAGAGGCGACTTTACGAAGGGCTATTGAAAGGCTATGAGCCTTTTCCCTCTTGAGCCGGGTCCCATGCTTGACAAAATGCCTCGTATAACACATTTAAGAGCCTCCCATTGTGTAGGCAGGGGAGTAGCATCTGAAAGGTGATCAGAGAGAAAGTCGGTGATCATCTGAGACACCTCAGCTGGACAAACAGAATCAAGAAGGAGAGACTCATTAAGCTTCCAGGACCATTATGTTTTACATGAGCAGTAGACTGGGGTGTGGTCTGACCACAGAATGGATCCAATCTGAGTAGTGTCTAACCAAATGAGGGCATGGTGCTAGAGCAAAATATAATATATACGACTATAGGAGGAGTGTGGTGGGGAAAAGAAAGTATAGTCCCTATCTGCAGGATGTTGTATGCGCCAGGGGTCACAGAGTTGTAACTGTAGAAAGGCTTTCATAACTTTTTTAATCGCTGCATAAGATATGGCAGCTCTTCCGGAAGAGTTATCCAGAGTGGGTCAAGAGTGAGGTTAAGATCCCCACACAGAACAACTGTTCCCCTAAGTGAGGGAAGGACCTTATCTACTAGGTCTGTCAGAAAAGCAACTTGATGTTGGTTGGGGGCATAAACATTTAAGAATGGAAACAGATAATGTGTACCTTTTGAAGATGAAAATGGTGAAGTGTCTGGTTTCGTTTCTGGGTAGAGTTAAGACGTTTTGCGGGGGGAGGAGGAAATAAAAGTCAAGCTCCTAAATCAAAAAGAGGTGGGTAATACGCCTAAGTAAGGGACCACTAGGTCCAAAGAGACAATCACTCGTGGGTAGAGTGCTCCTAAAGGAGAATCTCTAACTAAGTGGGAAAGTGACAGTCAGGAAGAGGAGATCCAGCTGTCATCCCTGCAGAAACTTAACAATGGTGATTAAACAAGAACAGCGTTTCCTACTATGAAAAACAATTGAATCTATGGAAACGATAGATATGGGAATATAATGAGCAGTGAGAGTTCAGGGACATCTTCAGGTTCGGTGAAAGTGTTGAGAATTTCGTAGATGTCCTTCTGAGCGTCGGTGACGTCCTCTGAGAGAGCGAGAAGGCAGTCCTTGGGAACCTCTTGTATATGTTTGGGAGGAGAGCCTTCGTTGAGGAGTAGGATTCACCGGGGAGAAAGTGGGCCATTGATCCAGTTTTACCAATGGTAGGTTGAGGCCTTGGAGAAATCCCGGGAGATCACCGCTGCAACGGAGAGTGACTGATTGTCCTCTGTGACCAGCTATTAGAGCAAAAGGGCAGCCCCATCGGTAAGGTATTCCTCTGTCTCGTAGTAAATAAGGACAGGTTTCAACGCGGCTCTTTGGGCTAATGTATAACGGGAGAGGTCTTGGAGGATCATTATGGGCGAACCCTCATAAGACAGGACTTCCTGTTGTCGGGCTTGGAGGAGAATGTGTTCTTTCACAGTGTAAAAGTGGATCCTGCAGATGACATCACTGGGTCGTGATCCATCAGGTGCTGGCGGGCGTAATGCCCAATGAGCTCTGTCTAGTTCAATTGGGGCTGTGCGGGGTCTTTCCAGAATGTTATTGAATATGGAGAGGAGAGCAGGGAATAGATCAGCAGAAGTAACAGATTCCGGAAGGCCTCTGATACGGATATTGTTGCGGCGTCCGCGGTTCTCCAAATCACCTAGATGTTGTTGAAGAGCATGTCTTGTGAGAGTGGGTGTAACTTCTTGAAGGGTTTTAACATCTGCAAATACCCCCCTATGAATTTGAGTCCACTCGCCCTGTAAGAGTAGATAGATCTGTACGGAATTGAGCAAATTCCTGTTTGCATTCTTGTAAGATATTAGCCGCAAAAGTGGAAAAGTCCTCCTTAGAGGGTAGAGAGCATATAATGGTAGGTGGTCTGGTGTCCTCGTTGGTCACTGCCAGAGTCGTCTTGGAGTGTTCAGGCACTTGAACAGCAAAGTGTTGGGATTCTTGGTTGGGGCGGCTGGCTCCCCTGGGTTTGGATGTATGATATGCCAGCAGCTTGAGGATGGCCAGAGTGTGTGGCCCTAGAATCATCCCAGGAGGACGACCCCGTCCACCAGTGCGGTGACGCAGCCAGAGAGGGGACAGGAGAGTCTGGCGGTGAGAGAGGGGGATGTCGCCCTGTGATATCTGGGGCTAGAGGTGGCTCCTGATGTTGTTGGTGGGCCAGGACACCAGTATTGTGCCTCTGGGTGTCTCCCTCTATATTTCCCACCAGAGGGGTAGATAGGACCCCTGGGTGGGTATGTAATGGGGGGGGGGCAAATGAGGGCTGCGCATTAGGCCTTAACGCAGAGTTTTGAGGGGGAGAGTCAACGGGGCGGGGGGGGGGGGGGTATGATGGGACAGGACAAGAGTGTAGCTGGAGGCTTTCCTGTGCACTTGTATAGTCCCCTTTCTGTGGTCCACCTAGGGTTGCGCGATATACCGGTGTTGTCGGTATACCGCGGTATTGGGAAACAGCGATATGGCGATATCGCTGTTTCCTAATAACCGCAGTATTATGTGACGTCATCAAAGCGGTCAGCACAAAATAAAAGGCAGCACAATCCAATGTCTTATCAGTATACAGTACTTACCCACAAATGGGGAGTCAGTCCAGGAGAGCCACACACCCCAACGCACGTTTCGGCCCCTCGCCTTCCTCTGGGGCCGAAACGTGCGTTGGGGTGTGTGGCTCTCCTGGACTGACTCCCCATTTGTGGGTAAGTACTGTATACTGATAAGACATTGGATTGTGCTGCCTTTTATTTTTGGTACTATTTGTAGATGCACAGGGGGACGATTGATACACCACCCGTTCCCTTTTTGATATTGATGTGCACTTTATTGATTTTATATAGGTCAGTTAAACCAAATGTCTGTACTGCCCAAATATATTACATAAGAGGGGATATGTTTAGTCTAGGAGAGTCACACTTTTGTTTGTTGAACTCTTCATTCTTACCTCTTCTTATCTGTATTTTTTATGGAATTTTCTTAATAAAGATTATAGTTTTAATCATGTAGACCATTGACCATGTTGTACAAAGCTGAGGAGCAAACTAGAAGTAGGAGGGATATTGGTATTAACTGGAGTTTATAAAGGTTTTCTGGTTTGCATCAACGCACTATAAAAATAATCATTTATGAAGGTAGCTATAATTTTGTAATGTATTTTTTACGGTCATTGCTCTTATCTTCCGTTCTGGGCTGTGATCACATGACCATGTCCGTACAATTTCCTGTTCTATGTCCATACAATTTCCTGTGATATGTCCATAGGCGTGTCCAAGCAACAACCAGTTAATGGTAGTGGGTCGGCACTCCTGTGTCTAAGTGATCCGGTGCTCTGTGGTAGAATAGCATGAAAACTTCACAGAAAGACCACAGCACTCAGTATTATGATATGCAATACAGACTTGATTTATTCCATCCAACTTGTATATGTTAACCTTTGTTACTAGCTCGGTGGGAGGAGCTATAAACTGCTGGAGGTGTGGCAGAGAAAGGAGAAATGCATCATGGGTTTGGTTGCATACAATAGGAGGTGCTACATACAAGATGTAAACCAGAGCGGTTAGTTTGGTGAAAATGAGTCAGGAGAGTCCAAATTGAAGATAATAAATGCATTGGAAACATGTACATGAGGTAAGCAACTACATGAGTGATACTTTTTTCTCCTAGAGCAAGGCTTAAAGGGGCAATGCCCTCCTCCATGATTCAAAGAATATTAAAGGGGCTATCCAGGAAATGAGATATTTGACTTCCTCGGGATAGGTCATCATTAGCAGATCTGCAGGGGGGAGGGGTGACCTGATCAGCTGTTAGAAGAGGCCTTGAGGGCCACAGACTCTTCCTAGGCCGGTGACGTCACTGTACATCGGTCAATGGGGCTGAGCTGCAATACCATGCAGTGCCACTACATGATGTACGGTGCTGTCCTTGGAAAGCTGCTGGGAGCCTGCATCACTCAGCAGAGCTCCAGTGAGAGCAGCAGCTCCCTGAAACAGCTGATCGGCGGGGGAGCGGGGACTTGGACCCCAGCGGATGTGATAATGATGACCTATCCTGAGGATGTCATCGCTATCTTTTCCAGGATACTCCTTCTAGTCATGCATCCATCACTTTAGGCCCTGCGAATATACCAGAAATTCTTCAAACAACTGTGATTGTGTATTAGCACATAGAACAGGATGCCTGGTGCTTGTTGGGTAGTAATTTGAACATTCATATCAGTTTTCTGATGCTGCTAATTTTTGCCATCTTCACCTTGATGCAGTGATGCAGGGGTTAAGCAGAGGAGACCAGTGGATAGCAGCTGGCGGATAGCCGTGCATATTTCTATATATATATATATATATATATATATATATATATATATATATATTTGCTGGCTTTCTGGTTGAACCTGGGTTAAGGCCTAGTAAAACGTGTGGGAGCTTGTTTTAGGAGGATTATCAGAGGGAGCGAGAGACATGATTTCAACTTTTATTTATGAATTTTTAGCATGGGTTTAAGAGAGACTGTTTCTCGTTAGGGGGCTTCGATGTGATTCACATGCATGAGATTTTTTTTTTTATTGCAATGAAAAGAAAATCAGTTGTAATTTATATAAAGGGTTGATGTCACTGTTGACTAAAGAGGCTAAAATCAGATTCTTCTTTTGTACTGTGTTCCACAATGACAAAATTCAGACAATGTCAAATGTGCATCACGTTAGGTGGGGTATTCGGCAACTTTTTTTTTTTTTTTTTTTTTCTCCACATCTGTAGCAGCAATTGTGGCAGACAGCAGCCTCAGCTTGCCAGAATTCTCCGTATCCGGTACTGCCAGATGCAACTGATTGCAATATGAGATCAGGCCGCAATCCGGAAAAAATGCGGAATATTGACCAGACAGAAGCACACCGCTGTTTGTGTCTGGCCGATTCCTGGCATTCTCTTCTAGAACTGGAGGCCGGACCACCCTGCTGCAGATGTGGAAGTAGCCCAATAAGCCAAGCTTCGGGTTGTTCTGTTTCTCTGCTTGTACCGACAGTTGAGGTGACGGTTTGGTTCTGAATTCCCAGCAGGAAAAGTTTTTTTTTTTTCTAGTTCACATCTTTTGAGCTCCCATCTGCCAGTTCATAGGGGCAGATTTACTAAACCTGTCTAAGTGTGCCTTCACATGTGGCAGATTTTGTAGAGGGAAATTCTGCAACTGAAAATAATTTTTTTTTATTTTGGCGGTAAGCACATGAATTTCTACAAGTCCTGTACAAATGAATGGAACTGGATGGAATCTGCATCATGTGAAGGCACCCTTAAAGGGGTTCTCCGGGCTTTTAATATTATTGATGACCTATCCTCAGGATAGGTCATTAATATCAGATTGGCGGGGGTCCAACACCCGGCACCCATGCCGATCAACTCTATGAAGGGAATGCGCGTGCAGTGTGCACATGTCTTCTCCCAGAGGATAGGTCATCAATATTAAAAGCCCGGAGAACCCCTTTAATCTAATACTGGATGATGAATTTGGTACGTCTTTAGACCTCATGCACAGTGGCGTAACTACAACTAACTGGGCCCCACAGCAAATTTTTGAATGGGGCCCCCCCAGAAACTTCTTCGCAACCCCCAACTCACATGCAACCCTCACTCTTGTGGCTAGTCAAGATTGAGCTCTCCCAGACAAGGCCTGACAGCCGCTCCATCCGTTTCCTATAGTGTCACTGTATATAATGTCATTGTATAATACTGTTGAGGGGGCCCTAACAATAAAATCTTTTAGTCTCCCTCTTGAGGGGCCCCCTTGTGGGTCTGGGCCCCAAAGCAGCTGCTTCCCCTATTGCTACGCCCCTGCTCATGCACAATCCGCATAGTTTGTGGATTGGATGCGGACCCATTCATTACTGCATTTTGCAAACAAGAATAGGTAGCTCTAACAGAGAGCAGGACATAGCGATCCGCAAAATGCGGAACGCACACAGCTGGCATTTGTGTTTTGTGGATGCATCGTGTGCATGAGGCCTTAACATGAATTTTGTGAGCGCATGTTTTGGTTCACATGGATGCATTCAATCACCATAGTTCACTGTCTAGCTGGCATTGGTGATGTGCCCAATCACAGTGTTGGCGACGTGCTAGGATACGGCATGTGACCACTGCAGCCAATCACTGTTCATGTCACAAACACTGTGACGTGCAGAGTGCTTGGGTTCAGCACTACAGCCAATTATTGTCCTCAGTTGTGGACAGTGATTGGCTACAACGGTCACACGCCGTATCCAGACACGTCACTGCTGCTTTTTTTTTTATAACCTTTATTTATTGCATTTTTGAAATATTTTTTTCAAAGGAAACCAAAATAAATCATATACAACAAAGTGGATACTTAGCCGCAGATACGTAAGCAATTAGCGTCTTTACAGCAGCATAACATGTTGTTTTTACAGCACTATCGTTATTACATGCGTATCCAGGTCAGTAGAAAAAAACGAGAAACTTCAATACACACCCCTTAAACATCCCCACCATAACCTTCCCGTGCAGTTTCCTCTTCAATCCCCCACCATCATTCGGTCCACATTCCAAAACTCACACCTAACCCAGGCATCTATAGAGTCTGGAGTCACAGCATATAAGTTATCGTAATCGTCATCATGAAACTTTGTCTCCCTAAGTCACCTTTAAGTTCACCCATCATATACCATGCAGTCTCTTTATATGGAGTCATTATAGTACGAATCTCTGAATCTGGAGTATACTTTAATATATAACGCCTCCAAATGCGTATCAATCGCTTGCCCAACACCTCAGGTTGTTTCAGGGACTCTAGCCACTCCAAATGAAGGATCTTGTCCATCAGTGCCCGAATCTCCATCATAGTAAGGATAACTGGCTCTAGCCAGTGGTGTAATAGACCATTGAAGAATATGGCCAATTGGGTTCAGAGATCTATCTCCTTCACTATCTGAGTTCCCACTCCCTGTCAAAGTGTCAGCATGCAATATAACCAGCGCTGGAGACAGCGTCCCTGAGAATTTACTAATCATAGATAAGACCTGACCCACCTGTAGCCAATAGTTACTCAATTTCGGGCACTGCCATAACCCATGCCACAGGTCTGATCGGGGTTCTGCACATCTTGGACATGTGGTCAGTCTGTCTGGGTTCTTTTCAGAGGTTGGATAGTTAGGCATATACTGCATGATGGAGAATTTTAATATGAGTCTCCCTCCAGGTTTCATTCACCACTGCTTTGTACAGAGCTTCAACCCCAGTGCTCACTGTTGGAAGGACATCGTCAATCTCGAGTAGTTGACCCCACTTCCTGAACAAAGATTTGGGGTCCACAATTGACAGTCTGTCCCGTACGGTCAAATAGAGCCCTGATATGTTCTGCTTGCCTGTATGTTTAATAAAATAATCAAAATCATTTGTGATCCACTCCTGGGACATATCTCGAACCTGACTATTTACATAGCGTTTGATTTGAAAGTATTCGAAGAATCCCCCCTTTCCCAACCTCCACCTATCTATCAACTCTGTTAGAGACATCAGTCGGGATTCCCTGTTATGAACAAGGTCTCCCAGTACCTTGATCCCCTTTTGATTCCACTGTCTAAAACATTTACTCGTTGTTCCCGGCGCGAAAGAGGGATTGCCCCTCAGGGGTAGATGTTTAGATATCTGATAGGGCAGACGAAAAGCCTTCCTTAATACCTTCCACGCCACAATAGTGTCTCTAAAGACTAGATATTTTTTGAAAGGCGGGGGTATTTGTGCGATTTTGGTGTGTAGTAGGGCAGCCAGGTTCCATGGCTTAGCCAAATGTTGTTCGAGATTGGTGTTTGAATAATAAGAGGTATTGTTGACCCAATCCAATAGATGTCTGCTAATGCAAGCCAGGTTATACCCTCTAATGTCCGGGAAATTGAGACCTCCCCTATATTTAGTTAGCTTCAGTTTCCTCAGTGCTATTCTTGGTCTCTTTCCCCTCCATAAGAACTGTATGAATCTGCGTTCCAGCAGCTATATATCCGCATGACGCAAGAGCACTGGAATTGTTTGAATCGGGTAAAGCAGACGCGACACACACATCATTTTGATTAAATGACACCTCCCTGCCAGGGACAGTGGCAGATTTTGCCACCTATCCAAGTCCCCAATGATCTTTTTAAACAAAGGTGGGTAATTCAGCTGATAGAGTGGGGGGATTTCCCGATCTTAATTTCAAGGTAAGTAATATGCGATTTGACCATCATCTCCTGTCCCCCTGACTCCAGGTCCCTGGTTTTGTGCTAGGAGACCCCAGCAGCAGGAGTTCACACTTAGAGGCATTGATCCTGTAACCTGAATACTCTCCAAACTCACTAAGGGCCTTAAAAATGTCACCCAGATGGTTTCTAGGCTTAGCCAGAAACAGCACTACATCATCCGCAAAAAGCGCTATCTTTACTGTCTGGTGTCCCACCCTAATTCCCTCAAACAAGGACGACTGACTCAGGTAACGTGCCATGGGTTCCAAAGCTAGGTTGAACAGTAGGGGAGATAAGGGGCACCCCTGTCTTGTTCCCTTTTGCAATTCTAATGGCGGAGACAAAAATCCCGGGGTGGTCTATGGTACAACTTTGACAAAAATGTCCTAAAAGCACCCGCGAACCCCATAGTGGTGAGCACTCTATCAAGCCATTCCCACCTGACATTGTCAAAGGCTTTTTCCGCGTCCAGCGTTAATAGAGCCGGGGTGTCACCGCTGGTTGCTGTGACTTACATGGTCAAGAACCGTTAGGACCGTTCGAACATTGGTCACCGCGGATCTGCCCTTGACAAAGCCAGTCTGTTCTGGACGTATCAACAAGGGGAGCAATAGAGATAGTCTGTCCGCCAGAATCTTAGAGATCAACTTGGTGTCTACATTGATGAGGGAGATAGGTCTATATGACCCAGGCGACATGGAGTCCTTACCAGGCTTGGGAAGTAGCTTTATATAGGAAGTACCCTCCTTGTCAGGCATTGCTTGACCCTTAAGAATATCATTGAACCACTTCACCAGGATAGGTGTCACACGAGGCGACAGTGCTTTGTAGTACTCCCCGGAAAAAACATCCGGTCCCTGCGCCTTTGAGTTTCCCAGATTCTTAATGGCAAATTGTACCTCCTCTACTGTAATATCTGCATTTAGGGAGCACAGTTGCTCATCGGTCACCCCTGGGAGTTTTACATGTTGCAACAGTGTGTCCGTAAAGTCAGCCCTTGGTACATCCCTATAGAGGGATTCATAATAGGACCCCAGCAAAGAGTTAATCCCGGCTGGGTCGTGACCATCCTGCCCGAGGGATCCTTAAGACCAGCAATACAAAGATATTTTCTCTGGCCTTTCGCCAGATTGGCCAACAAACGTCCCGATTTATTTCCAAACTTATGCAATTGGGCCTCAAAGTAGGTATGTCTCAGTAATTCCCTCTCCTTCGCCCATTGATCATACACCTTGCGGGCTTCACACCAAGCCCTCCTATTTTCCTCTGAAGGGGAATACTTGAAAGTGGTGAAGGCCTGTCTAACTAACTGACTCGCTTTCTCCAACTGCAGAAGCGATTTCTTATTGAGGCCAAATACATAGTTCATAATTCTCCCCCTCATGACCACCTTTGAAGCATTCCAGAGGAGATCAGCTGTATCAGAGTGGATAGCATTATTAGTACAGTATTCCTCCCACCAAGCCTCTAATTTATTGGTAAAATCTAAGCTGGAGAGGAGATGAGATGGAAACCTCCATAGATAATCGGGACCTCTGGGGAAGGTATCAGTAAGATGCAGCAAGACATGAGCATGATCAAAAATAACTAGTTCCTTAATGTCCACAAGCTCTACTCTGGCCACCAATGAGAAGTGGACAAAAATATAGTCAATTCTAGACCAGGAGTGGTTGGCATGTGAGTAGAATGTAAAGCTGCTATCATCCGGGTTATGGGTACGCCAGACATCCACCAATCCAGTGCTCTGGAGCAACGGACCTAGCACTTTGTCATGTGAACTCACCGTGCTTGGTGGCCCAGAGACACATTTCCTGTCTTCACTGCACATCACCACCGTATTAAAATCTCCTCTCACTATTTTGTTAGCACAGGAGTCAGCCAAAAGACGACTCTCCAGGTCTCTAAAGAAGATAGTATTCCCATCGTTGGGGCCATATATATTATAAATGCTATATTGGAAACCCTGAATGACAACTGAGATATGTACCCATCTCCCCTTATCACATGCAGTACTCAGAAGTTGGTAATTCAAATGCTTAAGTAGGATCAAGACACCAGCTTTCCTATTGCACGAGGGAGCCCCTACCACCTGTCCAACCCATAATTTATTCATCCGAATGAAATCCGCGGTCTCCAAGTGTGTTTCCTGCAAGAGGGCGATGTCTGGTTTGAGCTTCTTCAGGTGACGTAGCACCATCCACCTCTTATGGGGAGACCGCAGCCCCTTAATATTCCATGGTAGCACTCTCATAATGTGATATCCGTAAAAGCAGATGAAACTCACGACAGCGGACTCCATTCACCCCTGTAATAGGATTGAGAGGAAACTGCACACCTCTAAATAGTAAACCCGTAACATCTCTCCCAACCTCCAACAATCAAGACCCTATTTACTTCTACTCTCATCATTACGGGCTACCTTTTTTCTGGGTTACGTCCCCTCTCCTCCCCTTCATCACGTCCCATTAACGGCCCAAGTGACCATAGATCTTAATACAAATCAAGCAAAGTAAAATAAGAACCCTAGTCTTATCCCATCCACGGCCGCATAATATTGGCTAAGACATGGCTCAGGAAAGTCTTGAGGCTATAACAAATATAGCAGTCGGGCGATTTAAACGTAATAAACAGAATAACGGTTGCAAATACTTTAGCAAGAAAGGATACATGTCCCGAACCAGCGTGTAGGTCCTGCTAGGTAAAGGAGACAAGATAAACAAGTCAATAAGCTGGAGGAACCTCACAGTCACGGTCCCTTCCTGGATGAGCGTCTGTCTCTCGGCGCCAAGTCACAGCCGGAGGTATTAGAGGAGTCCCCTGGTTGGCTAGATCTCCAATCCGGACTACGCTCCTGGGAGCGATCATGGTCCAGGGCATGATGCGGGTCCTCTTCCTCCCTCCCATCGGTACCGGACTCTTGATCTTTTAAGAACTCCTCTTTCGCCTTAGGGTCATGGTAGGTTGTCACTTTCCCATCCTTATGTGTTATCCTGAGGCTGGCCGGGTAGAGAAGCTGAAATTTCATCCGCCTCTGGAAAAGTACGGAACATACTCGGCTAAATTCCCGCCGTTTCTTTGCGACGGACGCTGAATAGTCGGCAAACAAAAGGATATTATGTCCTCTCAGCTGTAGTGGGGTCTTTCTAGAGCGGTACGCTCTAAGGATGGATTCCTTGTCTGTAAAATCCAGATAACGCATGATGACCTGGCGTTAAGCCAGGGTGAAGGCCCGGGTGATGTTGCTGTGTGTCTCGAGGGGGTCCCACCCGGTGAACTCTTTCCACTTTGTGTTGGCTACGCAGCCCCCAAGGCCTCCAGGAGCTCCGTCTTGCAGATGGTCTTCAAAGCCTGCGGCCTAATGACTTCAGGTAGGCCCAACAGCCTCAGATTGTTCCGTCTGGAACGATTTTCCAGGTCCTCCACCCGGTCCCTCAAAATGATATTATGGGTGTGCAGCTCTTGCACCCGTCGGTTTGTCTTAGCCGAGTCCTCTTCCATCATGGCCACTCTTTGCTCGAGTTCATCAAACCGCACATAATGCTGGGTAATGGCCTCATGAATCTGCTGCAGCGACGCCGACAGCGTCTTAGACAGGGTTTCCCTGATATCTGGGGCTAGATACTTGGCCACTTCAATGGCCAGCGTTTTGTAGTCTATGCTGTGCGGGCCAACCATGCTTCCCACCTGTGAGGAAGGTTCCGGTCGCTCCTCCATGTAGTGGACAGGCGATGCAGGGCGGGAATCCGCCATCTTGCTAAGCATGGTCTCCGTGACCATTTTGCTGCTGCTTGTGTTTTTCCGTCTCCCGCTACGTAGGAGATACCGGTCCATGAACCGGTGTGACTAGAGGAGCAGGGGGTACGACCAGGTCAGCAATACCCACTATTTGACAGTTTTTTCGGGAGAGGAATGCAGGTAATAGGGAGATAGGAACGGAGCTAGCTCACCCCGTGGCTCGCATCCCAGCGCTGGAACCGGAAGTCCACTGCTGCTTTTTTATTAACAAACAGTGCGAGAAGGACCGGACCAGCGCCACAGAGAACGGATCTGGAAAAACAGGCAATTATCGCTTGTGTTTTTTTTTTTTTTTTTTTTTTAAATTATTTTAAGTTATCCTAGGAGTTGTCTGAAATTTTGAGTTATCTCGGACAATCCCTTTATTAAATGTGGTACAAAACAATGTATGGCAGTTTTGGGCACAGATTTTGTCAGAATTCTGGTGCGTTTTGGTCGCTACATCTCCCTCGGGGTCTCTACAGCATTATATTATTTGGTTCCTGTGAAGTAGTTAAAATAATGTTTAACTCCTCTATTGCAGTTTTGGTGGATTCCTTAGCTCTGTATTATATACAACATTTCTAGTTTTAAGTAACAGGGCATATAATTTGTTAAAGCCAAGTCAAAACTGGTCTTCGTAAAAGCTGGCTACTAAATGAATGATGTTACCTTAAGCGTCTGTCTGATTTCCTGAACAATCTGTTCCTTTTTGCTTCTGTATTTTTCATTAGTTTCCTTCAGATACTTCAAAACAAGGTACTTATTTTTTAATTTAATTTTTTTTTTTTTTTTTTTGCAAAAACAAATTGTTGAGTTGTGTTTCAGTTATTTTCCCCTGGTATAACAGTAGATGTCAGATGGAGAGCCAAGGCTGGGACAGGTGGTCCTCCTTCACCCTGCACATTTATTCTGTGTTTCCTCTTTGTGTGCACTCTTTGGACAGTGAGAAATCAGGTCTTGGTAAAGATCCACACTGTTGTCGATTGGTTTATATTCGATTAAAACTTCCTTGTATGCCATGTTTGTCCATTATGTTATAATCAGTTCTATTGATACCACTCAATATTTTTGTTTGCTCAAATGTGAGAAAAAATGTATTTTTCGCACCATAAGACGCACCTAGGTTTTAGAGGAGGACAATAATAAAACCTTTTTCATTAGACCTCAGGTCACACCACCAATCAGACTCCCCAATGTTAATCAGACCTCAGCTGACAGCCCCAGTCAAACCCCCAATGTTAAGTCCTCAAATCAGACCCCCAATCAGACCTCAGATAAGAGCCCCATATGCATCTCATCAGCCCCCATTGTCTCATATCAGCCCCCAGCCATAGAGCAAATAAAATAAAATAAAAAACACTTACCCCTCCTACTCTGGACGCCACTACTCACCTCCAGTGTTTTTTTTTTTCCTGCCGTCGGCTGTGCTGTGACCTGATGCGCACAACGTGAGGTCACAAAGCACCCTCACGCTGTTCAAAGCCACAGTATAGCCGAGGGCCAGGAAACGGTGAGTACAGAGCCTTAACCGCGTCTTGCTTCAGCTCATTAGGACCGATACTAATGAGTGCTTCCATAATGGAAATGTTTAGATGCAGAGGGTTTTACAACATTTTTGAAAATTGCATGTAGTGACGACAGGTGGCTGTATGGAACAAGGGGAACAATTTAGACTTTTAAATGTCCCACCACTCCCCTGCTACTCTGATTCTGACTGCACATGCGGCAGTCACATGCTGTTTGTGGTTCACGTGACCACTGCAGCTAATAGCTGGCCTCAGCAGTCTCATTCCATTCATTCATATGACTGCTGAGGTCAGTTATTGGTTACAGCAGTCCTGTGAATGATGAACGACATTTGAACTTTAGGGGCCAGAGCAGCGGGGCACTTAGAAGGTTAATGAGGGTTTTTTCTTCGTTTCACACAGCCCCTTGCTCTCTGGGATTTTTTTTTTATGTTAGAAAACCACACTTCAGCACTACTTGCCAACATACCTTTAGGCTGCAGTCACACATGTATTTTCAGCAGCAGATACGTGATGACAGTTTCCCTTCAGGTCTGTAGAAAGTATTATGTAATATGGGACATTGATTGGGATGGACTTGCAGTAACAGACATGACCCATGGACCAGAATAGTGCGCTTTCTGAAGAACGTGTTTTTTAACCTCATATAACCACTTAATACCTATTTTTTTCAGAATTGTGCTGGTAAGTGAAAATAAAGCCTATGAATAAAAAGTTATTGAATTATAACCTGCACTGTATATTGTACAGTAATGCTGAACACGTGCACTGTCAGATCTGTTACTGGCTGTTTGTCTCACGTTTAACATGTACGTTGGAGTTAAAAAGGATACGAAAGTGTAGCACACCAGAGCAATAGCCAGCACAGCTCCTTCTACACAGCCCAGGGAGTGGACGGCTCCCTGCTTCACCATTACAGTCAGCTGTCTCTGCGTCCTATAAATACAGAGACAGATGAGAGAGATGCATAGCTCACCCGAGCTGCATCTAACAGAGCGCTAATACACAGTGGGGACAAGTTGAGGGTGAGGACGGAGGCAGTAAAGGGGGAACAGTGGAGGTGGGGGAAAGGCAGTGCAGGACTGTGGACACAGGAGAGTGGTGTGCATATAATGACCACCCCTGTGGTAGAGGTTATAGGGGTTTTACGGTGGGCTGATAAGTTGCAGTCAAATTGTGACGTATTAAAACATGTCACCGATGTCATGTAGGTGCAAGTCCCACCTCTGAGACCTGCCCATATCTCCAGAATAGGCTCTCCTTTTAGACTTCTGAAATATAGCTGAGTGAACACACTTGTCAGTTTTTGGAGTGTCCAAAGAAATGAATGAAGAGCGCACCACGTTCCATTCAGCTCAATGGGACTGCTGGAAATAGCTGAACCAGCGCTTGACTTTTTTTGGAACTCCCATAGTTCCATGTGCGGCTGCCCTCTGTTCACTTTGGAGTTTCCGTACTGGAGACAGGCCAGGGTTCCACCTCTTGGGCCCGCTCCTATCTGACATTGGAGGCATATTCTAGCAATATGCCAACGATGTCTGAGGTTAGAAAACCCCTTTAAAATCCTCAGCCACTGAGTTGTCAGACAATGGTAGGTCCTTTTACCTGGGCAGATCTGCCTGTAACAAATGCCAATCTGTGATATAGCAAGGTGATCAGTGATCATTTAACTTCCGTTTCCATGTGCCAGTCATCGTGAGTATGCAGACTGTTTTGGGATGATTTCGTAGTCGGCAGCACACACCCTATTATATTCACAATTGCCTGTTCGCTGATCACTGGACATGCTGATGGGGTGATGATTGGTAATGAATATTCGTTCTGCCGATCATTGGCCGAACTAAAGGGCCTTCAAACTCTACTCAACTAGCCACACTCCATGCACCAGTAGCAGTGTTAACCCCATCTACTTCCGAATTCTTAATTGCATAAACCAGGCCCTCTACCACAGCATTTCTCTCCATTATACGTAGCCTATTTTCTATGTGTCCAGTCAGTGTTGACATACTTTGTCATAAATATCACATTCTGTAGCACTCTTCTTAAATGCTACAAATGATGTTGCCGTATGTGAGTTGTCAGGCGACCCCTGCGAATGGGCTGCAATTTATCGGAAACTTAACATTCCTGATAATTGCCTGATCACATGAGGAGGGGAGCTGTATTTACAGGCAGCAATCTTCTCCTCTGTGTGGGGACTAGCGATCGCTACTGCAGTTTCTCACCCCATACAGATTCATTGATTTGGACAGCAGATCCCTATTTACTAGAGTGATCTATTGCCGAGAAACCATGATTTTTGGTCCCTTTTTATTGGGCGATCACTGACCTATTTAGAGCATTTCTACAAAGGCCTAGCCCTGATAACTGACCCAATGATTGTCCTGTGTTAAACCACCTTAAGGCCTTATTCACATGACAATATTTTTCATCCAGGTGCTGTCTGCATTTTTCTAAATATTACACTGACATATCCATATGTATGGGGCCATGGACACATACATGTTGTGTATTTTTTTTTTTTTTTTTTTTGAAGATCCGTTTTTCGGTGCTGTAGGTCATAAAACATATCCTATTCCTGTCTGTATTGCAGATGAGAATAGCCCCTTCTTTATTGATGAATGTGAGAAAATTTCGGAATTCACATAAATCCAAACATGGCCGTGTGCGTGAGACCCAAGTCTGGCTCATGTACTATGTGTTAGAATTAATGAGAAAAGCATATTTTATATAGAAGCTGGCTTACAGGAAAGGATGTTTGATGCCGTGCCATTGTTTTCTGCTTGCTATTTTTGAAAGTACAACACACCAACTATGATGTGCCTAAGGGCCTATGCATATGGCATATTGTGGTCCTTTATGGAATCAGTGTACCGCCATATGGTGGTTCTGTGAGGCCCAAATTCTACACATAAAGCACACAATGGTACAATATGTTCTGACTTATGGATCGATAATTTGGCGTTTTGTTTGGGACCTTAAAGGGGTTGTCCGAGTTTTTTTTTTTTTTGTCCTTTGTATGTTTCTAACTAGTCAAATACAACAGCTTTTCCATACACTTTCTGCTTCTAAAGTTGCTGGTTTCTCAGGTTTCAATGAGGGTCACATGACCTGTGATGTCAGCTTGCCTCTCTGCTAATCTTGCATTCGTGCACCAGCAGATTAGAACCTGTACACGAAACGTCACTGTGCTGGCCATGCCCCCTGCTTTGCAGGGGCTGCTATCTGCTCTCTCCCTGGATTCTTTCAGATAAAACATTAACCCCTTCAGCCAGAACACACTGAAGGCTTTACAACAGCAGCTGCAGATGTAAAGAGACACAGGATCTGCCCTCCTCACCCTACAGACACAGCCCTGACTGGAGCTGATCTGGAGGAGATGCAAAGTATTGTATTGTACAAGAACAGGTAGGGGGAAGACCCTGTGTGTATCAGCAGTGTCATTGTACAGCTGGGACTTGTAGTCCTACACATACAACATGCTGCAGAGCATTCCAGCAGACATGTCACTTAGGCCAGCTCTTGTATTCACTGCCTCTGCATAGCAGGAAGGGGGAGGGGCAGAGATTGTTATTACTGGATGTAAACAAAGACCAGAAGAGAACCAGGGAAATGTGGAAATATAGATTTTATTTTTGCTTAAAATTTGCTTAACTAAGCTATATATTACTGCCCATCAGATTTACAGTACTATACATTTTTTTTTTCATAACTCTGACAACCCCTTTAAATTTGATCTTGAGCAATGGATATAGTTGTGGTAAATGTGTGACAGTTGTGGGTCCCACCTCTCTGGCTTATTTTCCCTGCACAGAGGGACCCTGTATTTGATATGGTAGTGGACTCCACAGGTTGGGGCCCACCGCTATTAGATATGTATGACGTATCCTATAGATATGCCATAAACGTCCAGATAGGAAAACTTTTTAAAGGGGTTATCTGGATCTTTAAAATTGATGAGCTGACCTTAGTATATGCCATCAGTATTATGCAAAACAACATCCACTTACAGCGCTCACCTGCACCTCTGGAGCACAAACAAAGCCTGGACTCGGCTGTAATATATCCAATGGAAGCGAAGAAAAAAGTTCAGCTCCTTAAACCGTCATTTGAAATGTAACTTGTCATGAGTAAGGACCGAAATTGTGGGGTCTAAAACGCATAGACATATACTGTACTCCTGATGGATTTTACCACTTGAAATAAAGAAGTTGCTATTTAAGGAGCTGAACTTTTTTCTTCGTTTCGATGCGATCAGTATTAAATAAGTAGGGGGCTGCGGTGCTCTGGCTGATGTCATGTTGTCTTGACGTCAGCTCCATACTTTTATTAGTCAATGGGGGTCATTTATATACAATTTTATGCAAGTTTCTGTGCCTGTTTAAATGCCCTTCTGACAATATTTTGTCATTCAGACATTTTACACCATCCTCACCACTTATTTACTTAAATTAACACCAGTTTTAGGCATAAAGTAGCTGAAAAACTATTCTACTCGGGGACAGGCACACAGCAGGAGGATGTGCCAGCGCAAAGGGGAAACAGAGCGGCATAAAAAGTTAGTCATTGTAAATGACCCCCAATGTCTGTTATTGCAGCTCACTGCCATTGACTTGAATGGGAAAAAGCTGTACTAAACTGCAGTACCAGACACAGCCACTATTAAAAGTATGGCGCTGTGCCTGGTGAACAGTAGAGGGGACGCTGCTCTCCTCAGAGCGTTGCAGCCCCTTCACACCACATCGATATAATATTGAAGGCCTATCTTTAGGACAGGCCATTAATATTAAGAACATCTTTTTCATTATTTATATGCACACGGGCGCTTAGTAAAGCAGGATTTTGAAAAATGATTCACTAAATGAGCTAAGCCTTCTAACTCGTTTTTAAGCAGTAGATAAGCTTGGTATCGTAAAGTGTTATTCCAGTTCCTAGCTGTTAAAAGGAGATGGAGTGTGTTGTGCCTCAGAAGTAGTGCCAGTTGGCACGCTCCCCCACAGCCTGCCTTTAGCCTTCCCGCCCCCTCATCATTTCTTTCATCCCCTTTGGAGCTACCTGTGGGGACAGATGGTGCAGGGTGGGGACAGCACGGCTATCCTGTGTTCACCTACAGATGGAGGCAGGTTCACCAGATGCACTGTGTTTACCAAGAGGCACCAGGTTTCTGGAGGACACGTGTGCCCTCGTCGGATGTCTTTGATCATTCTGGGGTGGCAGAGCAGCTCACTAGATGGCCCTTTCAGTTTGTCATCCAGATACACAGCAGTGATTAATTGTCCCGATAGCTAGTGCTTACAAATGGCCAATAGTGAGACTAGTGCAGGCTGGATGACAAAGAACATTCAGGAAGTGGGTATATTCGTCTAATCATTAACTTTGTTTTAACCTGTTATGTGATTTTCTTTTTTTTTTTTTTTTCTTCATTTTATGGTTGTTTTTTTTTCCTCTTTAAAATGATAAGTACTCCTGGCTCTGCATTAAACTTTCTGTAGTATACTGAAGTCCTAAAAATAAAGTTTTCTCAGATGTCTGACATCTGTGGGGCGTTGTTAATCTCTGCAGAACAGATGCAGGCTGGACCAGAGACAGGTACATCATGGTACTATGAAACCCCCACAAGAGCTGCTGATCACATCAACTCCAGTTTTTTTTTTTTTTTTTTGCCTTTTACATTGCCGTATAACTGTTGCCTAATTAGTGAACCAAAATGAAAGTAAAAAAGTAAAGCCGTGTTCTGAAGCCATGTGCAAAGCTGCATCAGTAAACCGTACGAATATAGTGCAGCTATTGTATGTTCTCCCATTAAAGGAAATGTCGCCAAAAATATTTTCTGCCAGTTAAAACCATAAAGTGCTACTTATCCCTTTTTTCCCCCTAATCTGATTTTATTTTCTGATTACAGATTTTTTTTAAATTCTATTTTCTGAACATTATTATGGGGGCTGCCATCTAGCCTGAACTGTTCTTAACAGCATTTACACAGTATTAAGAAAATTGCTTTACGGCAGCCCCATGGTCCATACACATGCACAATGGTCTGGAGGGGAACTCATTGACTTCTATGGGAGAGTTTTTTAGGCATGCTCTGTGACCTGTTCAGAAGTCATTGTACAAGGAAATAATACAGGGGGCAACCTTCGGCACTCCAGCTGCTGTGAAACTACAACTCCCAGCATGCACACTTAATTCTTGTACCTCCCATAGAAGTGGAAGGAGGATTCTGGGAGTTGTAGTTTCAGAACAGCTGGAGTGCCGGAGGTTGCTGATACCTGGTATAGATTAAGAAATGGCACCTATTATTAGACTTAGGTGGAGTTCATATCTGCATTGTAAACTTGGGTGCTGTAATCCGTTCACTGTATCCGGTGTACATTTTTTGTTCGGCCGAAAGTCAGCATATATGTCTGAAAGCGGACGGATTACCACCGAATCCCATTACAGTGAATGGGGATCCAGAGGTGCACGGTGGTATCAGGCTATGCCAGATACAGTGAACTCCAGCAATCTGTTCCTCCGCTGGAACACAGTGCCGGCATTCACAGCGTAGATATGAACCTAGCTTTAGTGGCCAGTGCGAAAACTGCAGGAACTTAAAGTTTTTGTTTAAATATAAAGACATGGAAAATGAAAGAGTAACTAAACCTTTATATAAACTTTTAATATGTTCATCCATAATAAAACTCTAATATACTTTATTAATGAATTTTCTATTTTTATTACACTTTTTTTTTCAACCTGAAGCTTAAAACTCTGTTCTCTGTACACCGCTGACAGCTCAGCAGTGTACATTTCATCAATGGGCAGCAGCAGTGCTGTGAGTACGGGTAGGAGCGCACATTGCTGCACCTGCCCATGCTCCCGGACAATTACTAACTCTTGGCATAGCACATGGGTACCATGTGCCCCACAGAAGATTGCAGACACATCCCAGACATACCTGTGTGCACTGTGTGTGTGTATTCCTCGTTCAGAAAAAGCACTTTTATTCTGCAGGAAAACAGCTCCCAAGTGCCCGACTCTGCTGCTGCAAGTGCTCAAAGCAAACCAGACTGAAGAGGGGAGGGCTGCTTTAGCTGCTCATATCCCGGGATTGGTAGCAGATAGAAAAATGACGTTTTTTTGAAAGCTGACATTCCAAGCTTTAAAATGATACCAAAATCACAGCATTATATCCAGTATATCAGAAGATATAGCTGTTAAAAAATCAAGTCGGGAGAGAAAACTGTTTTTAGTTTCACTTTCAGCCGGGCACTTGGGAGCTGTTTTCCTGCAGAATAAAAGTTCTTTTTATGAACATGGAATACAGACAGAGTGCACACAGGTATGTCTGGGATGTGTCTGCAATCTTCTGTGGGGCACTGCTGTTATATAGGTGAAAATGAGGTGACAGACTCCCTTTAAGGGTACAGTCACACTTTTTTTTTTTTTTTTTTTTTTTTGTTTGGCTGAGGTTTTAAGGCAGATCTGCCTGCAGGATTTTCTGCCAAAAAACTGTGTGGCCATACCCTAAAAAAAAAAAGGTGTGAATCCAAACAAAGAATTACGGGATCTCTGATTCCCACAAACAAATTTTTTAGGCTACTTTCACATATGCAGCGTTGCGATCCGGCTGCCAGTCCCAGCACAGAATGGCGGGAATCGGCCAGACACAAGCCACAGTGCGCAGGAGTTTCTGTCCAACCAATGCTTGCCCTTTTTGCAGGATTGCGGCTTGAGCTCCACTGGATCCCTTTATAGTTAATAACTGCTGCAGGTGTGAAACTAGCCTTACTATGTTGTCTTTTTATGCTGCACAAAATGTGTCAAAAAAGCCACAAAACCAGCATGTGTAAATTTTCTTTGACTGTAACGAACAGATTCTCTTGCGGGGAATGTTTGCCTCGGAAAATGTCAGTGAAAGTACTCTATTTGAGGGTAGTGACCCACAGTGACCTCTTCATAAACAGGACATACTTTCCTGTGTAAAACTGCATTTAAAACTGAGCTCCAGTGTGTTTATTAAACTTGCTGTAATTACGAAGTGCTTCGTATGCCAGTATAAACCAGTATAGAGATTATTCATGTATATGCTGTGATGCAATACCATAAACACTGTCCTCACAGCCTAGTACAGTACATGCAATACTTTCCCCTGCCGTGAATTCTCTCAAACCAGTCCAAGAGCCTGGCCTACGCTCTACATTGTTTGCTCAAACCAGTCTTGCCCTATTTCATATATTTAGTAAAGAATTAAACGACTATAAATGCGTGATGCTCAAACAGGATTAGAGTGGCAGGAGTTGAAAACCGTTGGGGCAGATTTATAAACCTGTCTAATAATTAGAGAGTGTAAACTTAAAGGGGTTCTCAGAATTAATAATCTCGCACAACCCCTACAGTGTGAAAAAAAATTATATACTCGCCCGTTTCTCCAGCGCCATTCTCTGACAACGGTACGGTGCAGCCACTCATTCCTCAGTGGTCTACAGCTGAGAAAAGTGATTGGCTGCAGCAGTCATTTAAATGCTCCATCATTACAACATATAAAATAGTAAATGAGCTCAGATCGACTAGTTCCAAATTACAATCGACACCTTTATGATCAACTCGCTATATCTTGAATAAATTACCCAGAGAAAGTTAAAGGATCATTTTACTGAATTGTCTTAAGGCCCTTGCACACGACCGTATGCGCTCAGAGACATACGGTCCGTGAGTGGGCCATATGTCCCGGAGCCGCATAGATCGTGGGCACGGGAGCACAAAGCATCATAGATTACTTTGATGCTGTGCACGTCGGGCCGCCTGCGGGACTATTGTCCCGCACTCATAAGATCATATGAGTACGGGACGATAGTTATGTCAGTGTTATCCAATACATTCCAGAACTGTACGGGTTACATAGCATCATAAATTAATATGCTATGCCACCCGTCGGTGCTTGGAGGTCAGGATGGGTGCTCTCGCTGTTGCACACTGCGAGTCCACCACCTGGAACTCGCTCATGTGAAAGGGGCCTAAAGGTCCTTTTACACAGACTGTTGATCAGGCCAATTATCAGACGTGAGCTTTTGTATAAACGCTTACTCCTAATAATTGGCCTGTATAAAATGTCAGCAATCACCCGAGTTATAGTGTCACTCTGCCAGCACCAAAAATCTCTTCCTGTGCAATAGGTTGAGCTGTGTAACCAGCAATCTACTGCCCAGGAACAATGATTTTCTATGAGAACAAGTGATCGCTTGTCCCCATACAACGGAAGTGATTGCTTCATGTAAATGCAGCCCTCATCTCCGCTGACCATCAGGTAATTATTTGGAACTTCTTCAATTAATTCCCGATAATTGCCTGACTTATCAGTCCATGTAAAAGGACCTTAAAGGTACTACCGATCACCCTATGGAGGACCTTGCGTATTGAGTGAAGACATTGCTGGTGTAGACACCTAAATCATCATTTCTGGCCACAGATTGTCCTGTCTATACAAGGACTGCCGGCCAGAAACTATTAATGTGTATGGGGACAAGTAATCGCTCGACCCCATACAGCATTGTTAATTTCTGCATGTTTTCACCTGAACAAACGGTTCCTGATAATTGCCGCCTTTGTAAAGGGGCTTTAGCCTGTTACTTAACCACCTTCTTCTCTAGCACTAGTGTCTCCTTAGCTCCTGTCAGCTGCTGCTCTTCGTTCTATATCACAGCTGTCTCACCTGCCGCTTGCTTTTTCAAGCCCTGTGTTAATGCTGGAGGTGCGTGACCACGAGTACTTTGTTTGAGATACAGTTGCAGTAAAAATACCTGAAAGTTTTTATTTGCTTTCTGTTGAACTGCTTCAGCACCTGTCACAGTAGACAAAAAATGCTAAAGCCATCTGTTATGTAAAAAGGTCCACCTCCCTCCCGTCCACCTGGTGCTCTGTACCTTTGGATTCAGTAGCATTACCAGCCCTGCGTCCTGTGCTTGGGTTAGAGTACCCTGACAACTTACAGGGTACACTATTACCCTGTATGAGTTGTATGTAAACCTTTGTGGGTTTCTGTTAGATGTGGCCGCCACTAAGAGACCGTATCCGGTGGTTTCATACATTCTGATTTAGAAACCAAAGCAAGGAGTAGATAATAAAGGGAGGGGGAATTCTATACGAGAGATTCTACAAGGTCATTGTAAAAGTGTCAGGTTGTTTTGAGCATTATAACGCTGTTGTAACGTACTTGGGTCATGTGCTGGATTATTGCTATCGTTGTGTATGTTATGTCAACACACAAGTAGCAGCAGAGCAATCAATTATAGTGTAGTTGTTGTGGGAGCAATGAAAGAAATAACCTGTTGGGTGGATCAAGAGAACAGCCTTCACCAGTTAATATTCTGCTTAAACGCTCCCTGTTTATACCCTAAACATGAAATATTTTACTTTCAAACTCTGTAAACTAGCTTTGTGGAAAGTATCAATAGTCTTTGTAACCTGGCCAGTAAGCCTCAACAGACCGAGAGAGTGTCAATGACAGTGTTTACAGTATGTAGATTTTTTCATGTAGAGCTGCATTTTGGAAAGTATCAGACTTTTTTTTTTTACCCCTTTTTTTGCTGCTATGAAGAATGTCTGTCTTGTGTTTCTATCAGTCTTTCTGCACCTAATACTGCTATCTCTTAGCAGCAGTGTGTGTGACTGGAGGCAACTCAGATACCGTGGTCGACTGCAGCCATGCTATCTGAGGGGTCATTTAACTTCTGACAACTGAAAGGGTCCCCTGTAGCGAGATTGCAGGAGCTGTTCAGTTGCTATTGTAGCTAGGAACCTTGTAAAGTTCCTATTGAGCCTTGCTTCAGGTAGCGCTCAGTAGGAACACAGCAATTTTCCTATAGACTGCAGTGGTAAACTATTGTAGTTTATGGTAGAATCTATCCGATGATGACATGTTGAAATTCTCGGACAGGGGTGGGTGTGGGGGGACTTGGTTTCAATGAGCTGAAGTTATTACTTTGGAAAGTCTTGTGAGACTTTGGGTAACAACTTAATTAATTAAAGGAGTTTTCTGGGATTTTACTACTGATGACCGATCCTTAGGATAGGTCATCAGTATCTGATTGGTGGGAGTCTGACACCCGGGACCCCCACCGATCAGCTGTTTGAGAAGGCATCGGCGTTCCCATTAGTGCCGTGGCCTTCTCTTAGCTTTTCCTTAGCTAGGCCAGTGATGTCACGTTCATCGATCACGTGGCCTAGGAGCAGCTCAGCCCCATTTAATTGAATGGGGCGGAGCATGATACCAAGCACAGCTGCTATACAATGTACAGCGCTGTGAGAAGGTAGCAGTGCTCACAGGAGCGGCAGTACTTTCTCAAACATCTGATGGGCGGGGGTCCCGGGTGTGGGACCTCCACCGAGGATAGGTCATCAGTAGTAAAATCCTGGAAAACCCCTTTAATTTTTACTGTCAAAAACCTTGATACCGCACTCTCAGAAGACTGAATCCCTACCTTTCTTGAAGCACCAAACCTGTCACACAGGGATTGGAGCAGTAGATTGTGCAAAACTCAATGCAATAAGAATTGAACAGGGACGTCTGGTCGTTGTGGCAGGGAGTAGTGCACAGTATAGTGTACCCTATAGTCCTCTCTGTGATCTCTGGACACTGCGCTCCATACATAAACCATACAGGAAAATAGACCTCTCGAGGGTCCAAGGTACTTGCTTAGAAAAACTAGTAGCCAAGAGGCTAAACAAAACCCTGTTTCTGACCCTTATGTTAAAACATAACTTTCATTTGATTATTCTAATACCTAAACACCCAAAGGAAAAAAAAGAATTTTAAAAACCTGCTGTTTCTCTAAATGACCTTATGTTGATAGTAGTGTTAATAGAGTCTCAAAGGTCTATAGGATACCTGTTTTTATAGACCCTTGAGACTCTATTAACACTACTAGAGATGAGCAAATCGACTTTGGATGAAACTTCCAAAGTCGATTCGCATAACACTTCGTTCTAATACTGTACGGAGCTGGAGCTCCGTACAGTATTGAATGTATTGCCTCCGATGAGCCATTTCTACTGTAAAAAAACAGTTCCCGAACTTGGGAACGGTTCCAAGGTACCACCTTCATCCGAAGTCGATTCGCTCATCCCTAAACACGACTATCAAGATAGGATCATCTAGAGAAACAATAGGTTTTTAACGTTTTTTTTTTTTCCCTTTGGGTGTTTAGATATTAGAATAATCAAATGAAAGTTATGTTTTAACATAAGGGAACATAACATAACTGTATAGGAAGCTGCTGCTGTGTTCAGCGCGCTGGGGAAGGGTGTGTGAGAGGAGCAGCCAAATCTGCAGCCTCTTCACTAATAACAAAGCTTTGTTACTGGATCTTTCAGGCACCAGCAGTATTGCTGTGCAGCCTGTGCCGTTCACAGTGCTCAGTGCGCTCATGAATGGCAGTGAAATTTTCCTGCATATTCATACGCATTAGACATTTAATAGGGAGTAAAACTGCTTGTACAGGGGTCTATGACGATCTCTGTTACCAAGCACAGTGCCGTACATTGTATAGCGGTTGTGCTTCGTATCACAGCTCAGCCCCATTCACTTGAATGGGGCTGAGCTGCTCCCAGGCCACGTTAATGATAAAGTGACATCACTGGACTATGGAAAGCTGGGAGAAGGACACTGTACTACTGCGAGCACCGCTGCCTTCTAAAAAAAAAACACCACCGATCAGATACTGATAACCTATCCAGAGGATATGTCATCAGTAAAAAAAAAAATCATGGAAAAGCTCTTTATAGGAAATGTGTCATCTATGATTTTTTTTCTGCCAATTTAAACCAAAAAAATGACACACATATCCTGTTTTCTAATCTGTTTTTATTTTCTGATTGTAGATTCTTGTATGCCATTTCCTGAAGAGGTTTATAGGGCAGCCATCTTGCCTCAGCTATTGTTGACAGCATTTAGAGATCTGCTTTACACAGCCACCATGGGATAGACACAATAGACTGGTGGGGTGAACAGAAGTGATCTGTGCAGACATCAATGTACAAGGAAGGAGTAGATGAGCTCTGACAGCCATCTATTTTAATATTCTACAAATGAGTTTCTGTCTGTTCTCTATGCGCAACCAAACTACTGGACCGATTTTCACCAAATTCGACACAGGTACATCAGGTGTCCGGGAAGGTTTTAGACCAGGTCTCAGCTCTCTAGGACTTACCGTTCCCGAGATATTCCCAAAATATGATCTCCATTAGCCAATATTAGCCTGGATGCATTTCACTTCAAATCCCAACTGCCATTTTCTCCACATACATCGGTTTCCATAACAACCAAGCCAGGTAATTAGCAGCCAGCTGAGGAGCTCAGCTAAATAATAACCCAGCCATTTCTCTTCACTGCTTTAAAGGGGCAGAGCGCTGTGGATGACACTGTTAAAGGGGTATTCTGGTTACCAGAAATATAACTTATGTTTTAGACTAATTTTAGACAGACCGTTCAGTAGTAATAAAAGATATTTTCTTCCACTGCTACCTATTGCGTATCCTCATAAATTACCATGACATTGACCTGGCCACCCTCAAAAGAAGGTCTTAAAAGCAACCACGCCCCCGAACCCGGTCAGGTCACGCCCCCTCCCACTCCCCAGCCAATGGGGATTGAAATAAATGAAGCTAAAAATCAACTTCTGTCAGCTGCATTGACTTTCTCTCTGCAACGACACACAGAAACATTAAATGAACTAGATGAAATACACTAATTTTAGACTAAGACCGTTCAGTAGTAATGAAAGATGTTTTCTTCCACTGCTGCCCATTGCATGTCCTCATAAATTACCATGGCATCGACCTGTAAGTCATGCCACCCTCAAAAGAAGGACCTAAAACCCCCGCCCCAGGTCTCACGAAGTCATTCCCCCGACTTGTTCAGGCCACTCCCCCTCCCACTCCGCAGCCAACGGGGATTGAATGTAAAAATCAACTTCTGTCAGCTGCAGGGGTGGGAGGGAGGAAGACTTTCTCTCTGCAATGACACACACAAACATTAAATGAAATAGAATGATTAAATATACCCATGCAAAGCGATGTTTTCTTCCACTGCTACCCACGGTGTTTCCTCATAAATTACCGTGGCATTGACCTGTAATTCAGGCCACCCTCAAAAGAAGGACTTAAAACCACCCCTCCAACCCCTAAGGTCCTGCTAAACCACGCCCCTGACCCCGTCAGGTCACGCCCCCTCCCACTCCGCAGCCAATGGGGTTTGAAAAAATGAAGGTAAAAATCAACTTCTTTCAGCTGCATTGACTTTCTCTCTGCAATGACACACAGAAACATTAAATGAAATAGATGAAATATACCCAGGCGAAGCCGGGTCCTTCTGTATATATATATATATATATATATATATATATATATATATATATATATATATATCTCTATATCACTCATATGTGTGATATGTCATTTTAATTTTGCTTGTGATAATGAGATGACTGCTGAAAAGTGGTCTATACAGACAAAGAAGTGTTGTCTATTATCCGTCTTAGTGGATTAGTGGACAGCTTGACAACGACGTCTCTACTGTTCACAAGTTAACTTATTGTCTGCTAAGGCATGGCATCCTCTTCCTGAAGGGCGACTCACAGGTTCTTGGGTACAGCTCATCATATAGGTTTTCAATGGGATTCGGGTCTGGAGAAAGTGCAGGCCACTACATTTGATGTACCCCAGTCTCCAGTAGCCGTTCCCTAATGATGATACCTCTGAGCTGGCCCATTGTTGTCCATGAAGATGAAATTAGGCCTGTGTTCATGCAGAGGCACAATGACTGGATTAATGATGTCATTCAAGTATTGTGGGCTTGTCACTGTACCATTCACAAAGTGTAGGGCAGTTCTGTATTGACTAGACACATCTGCCCGCACTGTAACACCACCACCAAAGGCTCGTCTGGTGACAACTGGCTGATTCATAGCGCTCCCTTTGACGTCTCCAACATCATTCACTGCCATCATTTTTGCAAAGCGTGAATCGCCTTTCATAAGTGAACAGCGCTGAGGCCCACTGGTCCCTCCTCCAGCATAGGCGCTCCCTGTTCATAACGCCTGTGCCTGGTGGTGTGGTCAGGTACCCTTGCAGGTCATCCAGCACGCAGACCACGTTGATGTAAACATTTTCAAATGGTCTAACGTGACACTTGGGTGCCTCTCATCTCCCTTAAATGTGCCTGGAGTTGTGTGGCTTTCATCATCCTGTTCCACAGGGCATTGTTCACAATGACGCTGTCATCAGTGTGGGATATGGCCAAAGGACGTCCACTTCTATGCCTCTCTGTGACCCTTCCAATCTCTCTGTATCAATGTTGCAATCTGCTGATGACACTCTGTGACACTCTAAGTTCAGTGGCCACTTCTGTCTGAGAACATCCTGCTTGAATCCTCGTAATGGCGAGGTACTGTTGATCAAGTGTTAGGTGTCGTCTTGGTCTCATGATGTCAAAATGTGAACAGCATGATGAGGAGGACTGTTTAATACCAATTCTAATTGAACCAGGAAATTTATTGGGAGATTCATGGATCAAACCTGTTTTGAATTTTGCATTTAAGCTTCTTGTAGGAGAACAGCAAGTTGTGCAAAAAGTAATGAGACAATGAACAGTTGGACATGTGCATTCAAAAGTTTAGAGAAGATCACATTAAGTTCGCCTGAGAAGGTTAGAGTATTTTAGGTTCAATTTCACACACAAGCCAAATAACTCTAACTACTATTCGTGGACATACTGTATGCTAGGTCTGGTCTAATATTATTCAGGTTAATATTGCTGTGTAATACCAGACATTTCAGGGACCAATGAGTATTTCCTTCCAGCTTCTTCTGTTGATGCCGCTGATTTCCTTGATGACAACACCTCACAGTAATCGGTTGAGAGTTGCAAATTTCCAGTCCATTACGGCTCTTTCAAATTACTATAGGCTGTGGCTTTATTCCAAATCAAGCCGTGATTAAAAGTTCCCTTGTTTTTACAGCAGCTTTGCCCATTTCTGTGTAATTTTGATTGTCGTTAGTCTTACAGATCATTGTGGAGCTGTCACTCATCTGATGCTTGCCCGGAAGCACAATTGCAGTCATGGTTCTGGTCGTGTTTGCTGACTGTGTCTGCAAGAACCTGATAGTGTCTGCTTGTAACAGATCCATTATTAATGTATACAACATTATGATAAAGTGAGTGCAAACAGATAATGTTACATAAGAATCATCGCTTGCGGCATGTTTTTAATGTCATCATTATGAGTCATTGGATTTGTCCAGTAAAAGCAGGTTTCCATGGCTCCCTGTCATGTTTTTTTTTCTTGCAAAAGTATTTTTTTTTGTTTTGTTGATACCTTATTGTTATTGTTCATTTAATCCATGGTGACCTTCAGTATCACTGTATGTTATATTCAAACAAAATCCCTTTTAACCTTTCCACTTTAAATTCATTTTATTATTGACTATTGGGCTTCCTGCCGCAAAGCACTGATGTCCTAGTGCAGGGATCAGCAACTTTCAGCACTCCAGCTACAACTACAACTCCCAGCATGCACACTTTCTTGGCTGTTCTTTTAACTTCTGTAGGAGTGAAAGGAGGATTCTGGGAGTTGTAGTTTCAGAGTAGCTGGAGTGCCGGAGGTTGCTGATCCCTTTCCTAGTGGATACTGTAAGCGGGTATAGCGCACTCCCTTGCTAATGGCTGCAGCAGGAATTACAGTGCTTCTCTCTGCCATGTTATACTGGTCACAAACAGAGCTTCTATCCTCTATCTGCCCAGATCACTAACTAACCAGCCGGCGTAGACCTAGAGGAGAGACGTGCTGTCAGTAAGTGTGATGGAGAGAAGCAGTATTACTGCACATGGGGACATTTGATCCATCTAGTAGTGAACACTACTACAGAGAGCTTGACAGGGGCACATGTACAACACAAAACCCCAGCAGTGTAACAACATGATGGTGCTTTGGTCTACAAAAAGCTGTTCCCTTTAAAAACTTTCTGACATTTTTCATTAACAGCCTTTTAAACTAATCGTTTATGAAGTTAAAGCCCCTTTACATGGGACAATTCAGCAGGCGATTGTCGGGAAGGAACCATTCCTTCCTGGCAATCGACTGTACGTCAATGAAGGAGATTGATGCTGTTACATGCAGCAATCTCCTCCACAGTATTGGGAGCAGTGATCGGTAATGCCATCGCTTGTCCCCATACAGGCTTGTTGAGTGCCAGCCAACGACGATTTAGGTGGCTGCTCAAGCGATTGTTACCCGATGAACAAGCGTTTTGGTAATCAGCGGCACCTTTACACCACCAGATAATCGATAACGAAAGTTCCTATGAATGCTAGTTAGCAATTATCTGGCGGATTCTCAGGCCGTGTAAAGGGCCCTTTAACTGTTATTTTCTAATGTATTGCTTTAACCTTCATAGCTCCCATCTACTGTTCCTGGCTGTGGTTACATGACCATGCATTTTTTTTAAATTTCCTATGATGTCATGTCTTTAGGTGTGTCAAAGCAGCAACAGGGGCAGTGATCGGGTCGGGTCTATTTAGCTAGGTCAGTGGGAGGAGCTATAAACTGGGCGTTGTTAGGGGCGGTGTTGGACCTGTGGCAGAGAAATGCCTCATGGGTTTAGTTGGATACAACAGGGGTGCAGGGTTAAAAAAAAACAGTGTGATTGTTTTACGTGGTGTAAACAGGTCAGGAGAATCCATATTGAAAAAAAAATGATGGGGATGTTAAGATGTACATGAGATGAGCAATAGCACGAACACATCACCTAGTAATCCTAAAAAAAAACCTTTAAAGCAAGCCTTTTCGGCGTTGCTTTCTTTCATGCCGATTGTACCACACTTTTCGATGGGGGCAGATTTATCAAAACTGGCTTAGTTGCCCATTACAACCAGTCGTATTCCAGCTTTCATTTTTCAGAGTTCCTTTGGAATTGAAAGGTGGAACCTGATTGCTTGCTACAGGCAACTAAGCCAGTTTTCCTTTTCATCAGTTTTGATAAATCTCCCCCAAAGTTCTCCATAAATGCAGTTGATACGCAGGAAAACTTTGTACTGACAGTTGTACATGTTCTTGCCAGTCCTGTTCTAAACCTTTGGTTGTGGGAAACAGAAGGTTTTTATTAATAAAATTTTAATGATTGTAGCATTATGGCAAGTGTGCTGTGCTAACCTTGCTCAATCAATATGCATGGCAGTTGCTCTGATACGTATAGCTGTAAGCTAGGGAGATTATTTTTCTTTTGGAAGCTTCACAGTTGAGTTTAGACAAAGCTATATTCAAACCAGGATGGGTGGATTCCATCTATGGAAGGATGAACTGTTTTCCTTTAGGGAATTCAGTTATTTTCAGGCTTAGCTCTGTCAATACATATTGTGCCAAAGCCTAAAACAAAGTTGGCTTTTGTTCTGGATTCTTATTTAGTGAGGTCCACCTTTCACTCAAAAGCAGGTTTGTGACCTTAGGACAGTAGTTTATTTATTGTACTCTTATATGGCACTGACATATTCTGCGGCACTTTACCGACATTACCATTGCTTGCTGTCTACAATGGCGCTCACAATCTAAGTAGTTTATGTACGTTGAGAATTATAAGCTACAGCACATTTAATCATTTGTGAGTGAACATACAATTACAAGTCTGTTTCTCAATTTTTTTTTTTATCCTGCTCAGGTAAATGTTCGTTTTTGCTCATTAAAAGGACATGTTCACACACAGCAGATTTTTTCCACTCTGGGAGAGGCTCCAAGTTAGTGTTAGGCCTCTTTCACACGTCTGTGACGAAATCAGTGACAAGATAGTCATTGGTGAAGATTTCCATGAAGAATCCAAATTTGGTCCGTATATTCCACTGGCCCTGCTAGGCTGAAAATTAATTTCCAGAGCATCTCCTGTCAGTGGTCCGTAAAAATCATGGATACAACAGTGATGCCTCTGTGTCGTGTCTTTTGTATTCATAGACCTGTAGACTGGGCCAGGATTTAAACTGATGATAAAGCTGTGTGGGACACAAGTACATGACACTATTGTTACCTTTGTTTCATTTGTGAGAGGCTCCAAAGCGCCAAAAATCAAGTTTTAAAGGTATGCTAATGAGCCATTGCAAGTGCCCAGGCCCCCCAACCCCCGGCCTTACTCGCGCCTAACTCCTGCCCTGTGTTTCCTCCTGCTAGCCCTATATGCTTGCGACTTCATTCTTTTTCTGCAGCCAAAATCCGACGCCTGCATGCATCACCTTTGGGCCTTGAGGTTACTTAACTGGCATGTCACTATGCTTCTGCCCACAATGGGCGATGTAATGTACAGGCGCTAGATTTCGGCTGCAGAAAAAGAATAAAGTCGCCAGCATAAAGGGCTGGCTGGAGGATACACAAGGGAGGAGTTAGGCGCGAATAAGGCTGGAGGGGGGGAAGCGGTGCACTTGCAGCAAACGTGTTTCCCCTGGGCACTTGCGATGGCTCATTTGCATATTTTTAAAACTTGATTTTCGGCACTCTGGAGACTCACAAATGAAACAAAGGTCACATTAGCGTCATGTACTTGTGTCCCACACAAATCGTGGCCAGTAGGTGACAGACTCCCTTTAAGTCTACCGGTCTGTGAAAACAAAAGACACGGCACGTGCATAATCCGCAACATGTGCAGGTAAAACCACAAAGCTGCACTCATCAGCATGTCAGTGGCTGAGCACTTTTACCGGTAACACTGCTGAATCGTGTGATTGTTTAAGGACATGGCTGCCCACTACCTGCAGTCATTAAGAATCAATTGGAAATCGGGCTGACGTGCTGTTTTGGTTCATTCTGGTCTAGGTTGCTTTGTGACCATGGATGGTGAGGCAACACTACAGCATCTCCTCAGTTGTGCTCCCTGAGTTCTCTTCTTGGGGCCACAAGTTATTCTATACAGTTTTAGCCTTCTCGTCGGTCCCTGGATAAGATCTGAATAAAGACATTTCAATAGAATTTCTGTGAATTGCACATTTGTCAAGGTTACATCTACTGCTGAGATGAGTAAACTTTCTGTTTGCTGTAGTTTCAGTGTCTCTCTGTACTTCGAGATTTGCAGCCTCGATTCCTCCTGTCTGTATATCGATCGTTTTTCATAATGAAGTTTAGGCTGTTTCATTAGGTGCATTACTGCAATTAATTTACCATTTACTTTGTGGTAGTAATTAAATGTGTGCAGAGTTATTCAAGAAGACACTTGTGATGAAAAGAAAATTGCTTCATATAAAACATCCATAATTTACTATTAAATATTCAAAATGCATGTGGATTTATTAGATTACTATGTTTTAGAGAAGATGCGCGTGTATTTATGTGCACTTATTGTCTATGTAAGGGAATTTTGTTGCAGACATTTTTGGCAAGCTGCAGAAACAACTCCATTCAGTTGTATGGAGCAGATTTGCGCAATAAATCTGCTGCTTTTGAATTGTAGCCTAAAGATATCGTTACATGAACCGATAATTGGACAAATTATCGGGAATGCGCCTTTGTAGAAATGGTGCCAGGACTTTTAAAGGCTATGGACACCTTCGGGGCAATATTTTATGATTTCATTTTACTTTTTTGGGGCTAAATGTCCTTTTTTTCGATAGGTCTTATCATAAAAACTCATTGTAGCTAAACTCTTATCAAACTGATAAGACTATGGCTTAAATGAGTGTTTTTGAGGTCAGGAAATCGGAGAGAAGGCTTCACATGAGCAGTCAGCTGATCGAACTCAGGAAATAGACTGAAGTTTCAGCCAATGGTGGCTCAATGGTTAGCACTGGTGCCTTGTAGCACTGGGGTCCTAGGTTCAAATATGACCAAGGACGAGATCTACATGGAGTTTGTAAGTTCTCTCTGTATTTGGGAGTCCTCCTGCAGTCCAAAGACATACTGGTAGGAAACAGATTGTGAGCTGCACTGGGGGCAGCACGTGATGGCAGTGTGTAATGCCTTACAGAATATCGCAGTGCTATATCAGTGAGTAAAATAAAAAAATAAAAAGTAAACCCCACATATCCCAAAAACTGCTGAAGATTTTTAATAAAGACAAAATGAAAAAATGACTTTTAGCCCAAAATGCATAAATTTGCAATCATAAAATAAAATTGCCTTGAAGGTGTCCATAGCCTTTAAGTCTAACACAATTTGCGTGATTGACTCGTTCACTGGGATTGTTTTAGGGTCTTTTAACATGTAGAGAAGATCTGGGAGATTATGGGGAACACAGCAGACGCTCCTCCTGATCATCTGCAGAGATGAGAGCAGCATTTACATGTAGCAATCACCTCCGCTGTATGAGGCAAGTGATCACTTGTCCCCTTAGAGATGAGTTATTGTTGCGCAGCAGACCGTTGTTTAGACAGAACGATGCTACATAGGAACAATGTTTCGTTTTTTGTTTTTTTTTATGCCACCATGATCTCCCATTCATCAGGTGATTGCCAGCACCTTTCACACAGGTAGACTATTAGGAAGGAGCGTTTACTTAAACGCACATCCCTGATAGTTGGTCTATGTAAAAGGACCTTAAACCTAGGTGCACATCATGTTCAGCCATCACGTTCATAGCACCGTTTTCATATCTGTTGCCAAATGTATGCCCTCATATATGCAGCTACAGTACAAGTATAGTTTAGTTTAATTTTTTTCATTTTATAGTTTCATACTGTTGTATTGAGGAGTGTAGCTGACCATACTTTTGAATACAGTTGAGGCAAGGGTATAGTGATGTATCATTGGCCACATGTAGATACCATGGACAGGCCATGCTAACATTTTAATGTAGCAATGTGGTAGCACGGTGGCTCAGTGGTTAACACTGGGGTCCTAGGTTCGAATCCGACCATGGACAACATCTGCATGGAGTTTGTATGTTCTCCCCGTGTTTACAAAGGTTTCCTCCGTGTACTCCGGTTTCCTCCAACACTCCAAAGACTGATAGGGAATCTAGATTGTGAGCCTTATTGGAGACAGAGCTGTGGAATATAGCTTCACTATATAAATGCGTAAAATTTTTTAAAAATTACTAATCTCCTTCAGGTAGCACCTGTTCAGTTTATTTTTTTTAAAAAAACATGCTGCAGAAAAATGTCAATTTGTTCTTACAATAATGTTCATTACTGACTAAAATCTCTACCACAAAGCAGTCGTTAAGGCTCATTCACAGGTACATGTCTATTTTGCAGATGAAAAATGTTTTGCAGCGCCAGGGTCCAAGTACACGAATTCCACCCTTGTTTTGGTATCTATTTTTTTTTTAATGCAATAGATCAAATGAAAAGCAGACCACACAAGGATGGCATCTGTTTGTGGTGTTCATTAACCACTGAATGGAATTGGGTTCATTCTGTTCACAAAATGGACCACAGTAGTGTATGCGGTTAAGTTTTCCAGAGTAGACACAGACCTCTGAATACACGTTTGGTATTCAATTGAGGCAAATGACTAACGTGTGCATAAGGGCTCTTTCACACGAGCGGATGCCATCCGAGGAATCCGCTGGGTGACAGAGAGCCAAACCCCATGCAGGACAGCAGAGGCACGGAGTATTAACATGATTAATGATGCTCCGTGCCTCTGTGACCTTTTTACTACAAAATCACAGTGAGATAAAGTTGTCACTGTGATTTTGTAGTAAAAAGATCACAGAGAGGCACAGAGCATTATCAATCATGTTAATACTCCGTGCCTCTGCTGTCCTGCATGGGGTTTGGCTCTCTGTCACGCAGCGGATTCTTCGGAGGGCATCCGCTCGTGTGAAAGAGCCCTAAGGCTTGGGCTACCTGCACAGGTTGCGGATTATGTGCAGATTCTCATGCAGAAAAAATGAAGCATGATACAGCACCAACCAAGTGTATAAGATTAGTGAATTCTCATATACACTTTTTTTTTCCTTCCATGCAGAAATTGACCTGCCATGCGGATTTAGAAATCTGCAGCATGTCAGTTGTTTCTGCAAATATTTTGTGCTGATTTCACCCTTTTCAGGATGAAAACCACATCAAATCCACAACTAAAACCGCAAGTTACACATACAGTTTTTGGTGCAGAAATGCCCAGAAGACCCCATGGAAATCTGTTCCAGGCAAAAATAAAAGGCGAAACGCAGATGCATGCAGCAGTATTTTGTCTAGCAAAATGCTGGTATTCATGCTGAAACCTGATGGACCCCACTATAGTGAGTGCTCCTATGCCAGAACAAAATACCAGAATTATCCACCTCTATGAGGTGGACGCACATGCTCAGTTCCATCCTTCAACTGCCTCCTGAGCTGTGATAGGGAGAGAGCTGCAGCAGAAAGGACAGACCCCTGATCTGCAGCAGAAAGGAAACACACCCGAACTGTCAGCTTGGTATAAATCTAGCAGAGCAATTAGAGCTATGAATGGTGAGATCTTTGGATCCACATGAGGTACAGGACTGGTTCTAGCTTAGAGATTGTCATGTACTATATGATGTCTGATTTTCATTTTTTTACATTAATCATGGAATGACCCCTTTAGGTATTCAGAGTGCTAGATGTAGGCTTTATTAACCTGTTGAGCACACTGCCACTCACTTTCAATTGCTCTTAAATGCTCACCTGACCAAGAAGCAGACACCGCCCTGTTCCCTCCACTGTTTACTGTTTCCCAGATTATACCGTTTTGAGAACTTAATTTTAATGTGTACGGTAGAAACAAATAGTTTCTAAACACATTTATTTGGTATACAAATGCTGCTTTTTGTTGCCAAACATGTCTGCAAGTATCTCTGTCCTTAATTGTGCCTTATAACCTGCTCTGTTGTATCCACAAACCAATGTTTGGTTGTAAAACTGTTTTGTTCTTTCGAAGGCATTTAATAGTTCTAGATGGTGTATTTACCAAACTCTGTTAGAGACGCATGATATCTGTGGTTCCCACCTTTGGGACTTGCTCTTTTCTCTAGAATGGGGGTCTCCCAACCCTGTCCTTCCACACCCCATCCTGTTGGCCACAGCATCCAGGCTGAGAGAGGTGGTCAGGTTTATGGAAACAGCCAAGCTCGCTGTGCGGTGCTCTTTCTTTAATTCCCATTGAACTGAACATAATCGCCTGCTGATCTTTTGATTCATCAGTCGATATGATTTGGAACAGATTTCTGAGTAAGGGCTCATGCATACGTTCATAGGTTTTATCTTTGTTATCCACATTTTTGCAGATAACACACTGACCCATTCATTTCTATGGGACCATGCACACATCTGTATTTTTTGTGGATCTGTTTAGCTGATTTTTGAGTGAAAAGCATAGTATATCCTAACAATACTCATGACGAAGAGAGAGACCGAGTTCCAGACTTCCTAAACCTTAAAGATAGCGTACGTTTAGCGAGTCTGTCTAGACCTGCATCGGATTCATCACAGGTGCTCAGGCTGGATGATAAATGTGGTGTAGGGTTGAACATTTTTTTTTTTCTCACTCTATACAAGCTATGGGTCTGTACAATTGGGGGTCCAACACCTGGGACACCCAACGATCAGGTGTTTGAGAAGGCAGCGGCGTTCCTGTGAGTGCTGCCTTCTCTCAGCTCACCAATCACACCTCCGTACATTGTATAGCGGCGGTGCTTGGTATTGCAGCTCAGCCCCTTCACTTCTATTGGGACGAGTTGCTCCTAGGCCGTGTGACCAATAAAAGTGTCGTTACTGGCCTAGGGAAAGCAGAGAGAAGGCTTCAGTGCTCATGGGAGCGCCAGTGCCTTCTTAAAACACGGATCGGATACTGATGACCCCCACGGATCGGATACTGATGACCTATTCTATCCAGACCTATCAGTGTAAAACTCCTGGAAAATCCCTTTAAGGAGAGCAGACTATGCAGTGACGGACTGCTCTTCATTCATTGCGATGTAACTTCTGAAAATAGCCAAGCGAGCGCACCCGGCTATTTTTTTTTTTTCTTTTTAACTCCCATAGCGGTGAATGGAGGGTGGTAACATGTGTGCAGCTGGTCTCTGTTCACTTTGAGGGACCCTGTTATGGAGATTGTAGTGGGTCCCAGGCATGAGACTCATACCTACATGACATTGATGGAATATCCTACTGATATATATACTGAATATCCTACTGACTACTAACAAGTTATTTCAGATGTGGCACTCCTTTAACTTATTTTTATTGTATGGTTAACAACGAGGAAAAAAAGACCCCAAAAAATTAACGAAAGTGTTTTGTTTGTTTTTTTTTTTTAAATTCCCCCTGTTAAAAAAAAAAAAAAAATATATATATATATATATATATATATATATATATATATATATATATATATATATTCTCTTAATATTATAAAAATGAGTGTCTGTCTCTCCGAATGTCCGTCCGTCCTCGCGCGACCAAACTACTGGACCGATTTTCACCAAATTCGGCACACAGGTACATCAGGTGCCCGGGAAGGTTTTAGACCAGGTCTCATCTCTCTAGGACATAACGTTCCCGAGATATTCCCAAAATATGACCTGCATTAGCCAATATTAGCCTGACAGCATTGGTTTTAAACCCCAACTGCCACTCTCTGCACAGACACACACAGGGAGGGCAGGTTTCCATAACAACACAGCCAGGTAATTAGCAGCCAGCTGAAGATCTCAGGTAACAATCCAGTCATTTATATTCAATGCTTTAAAGGGGCAGAGTGCTGTGGATGATACTGTTAAAGGGGTATTCCGGTTACTATAAATATAACTTATGTTTTAGACTATGACCGTTCAGTAGTAAATCTTCCACTGCCACACATTGTGTGTCCTTGTAAATTACCATGGCACCGACCTGTGATTCACACCACTCTTAAAAGAAGGACTTACAACACCTGCTCCAGGTTTCACTAAGCCACACCTGACTCTGTCAGGCCATGCCTCCTTCCCCCTCCGCAGCCAATGGGGATTGAAAAAATGAAGGTAAAAATAAACTTCTGTCAGCTGCAGGGGTGGGAGGGTGAGGTTCCCTCTGCCCCTTTAAAGCATTGAATAGAAATGACTGGATTGTTACCTGAGCTCCTCAGCTGGCTGCTAATTACCTGGCTGTGTTGTTATGGAAACCTGCCCTCCCTGTGTGTATCTGTGCAGAGAATGGCAGTTGGGGTTTAAAACCAATGCTGTCAGGCTAATAATGGCTAATGCAGGTCATATTTTAGGAATATCTCGGGAACGTTATGTCGTAGAGAGATGAGACCTGGTCTAAAACCTTCCCGGGCACCTGATGTACCTGTGTGCCGAATTTGGTGAAAATCGGTCCAGTAGTTTGGTCGCGCATAGAGGACAGACGGACGGACGGAGTAGTTTGGTCGCTCATAGAGAATGGACAGACAGACAGAAACTCATTTTTATAATATTAAGAGAGAGATATATATAGATAGATAGATAGATACCCCTGCAACTTGTCTTGCAAAAACAATCATTTATGTAAAAATGTCATAGTTATGGTTGTATGTATATGGAGACCTAAAAATGGAAAAAATAAAATAAAACAAAAAGCCACAATACTTATTTGCTATTGCTGTATTCATACCGACCCATCAAATAACGATAACTAGTTAATTGTACTGGATGATAAACAGAAACAAAAGATGGCTCTTGAAATGCAATGATAAAAAAAAGTTACATCCAAAACTTGTTTGGTCTTAAGGGGTTAAAAATAATATATATATTCTCACCTTTAAATGCGGTACATCTGATACGCAAAGGTTTTAACTATTTCTCAGTTTATTACAATAGGTTGAACATAACTCCCCCTCAATAATGGGCTCTTCAGGCAGCAGTGGAATGGCAGAGGTCTGCCGCGAGGTTTTTTTTTTTCCTCGCCCTTTTAAAACCAGTTTTGTTTGCAAAACCACCACTGAGTCACTCCTGGATTATCTTCCAACGTGATCACAAGACTGTTACGCAATCACTGACAAAAACACCAGAGGCTTTTACATAGAAGCGTGTTCTCAGGCCTTGGTTATGTCCATAGACTGTGCAAGCAAATACTGTCATATTCCTCCTGAATAGATAGTGTATGTGGCTCTCTCCTGCATGTGACCCCAAGCTGAGTGATACCGGGAAAGACGTATTAGCACAAGCACTAGAGCACAATCATCATTTACTCATCTGCCTGTTCAGCATGGCTCAGTGTCACCTATTGTGCTTGAAAGTGACTTGTAAACTAGAAAAGTTTGTGATATTAAAAAGTAAGGTAATTACTGAACGGTAGATGGAACCTTTAGACTATAAGGCAACATGTATTGTAATGATAGTCTATGGCAGTGATGGTGAACCTTTTAGAGGCAGTGTGCCCAAACTGCAGAACAAAACCCACTTATTTATCGCAAAGTGCCAACACAGAAATTTAACCTGAATATTACAGTCCAATATAGTATATCTTCCATGTGCTTTATCATTTAGCTATAATAGCCTGCCTACATTCAGTGCGCTGCCTGTGCTGTTCATAGTGCGCCCTGCACTGATGAATGGCAGGGAAAGTCTAAGGCATATTGGTACACCATAGACTTTTTCCAGGGTGCAGGTGCCCACAGAGAGGGCTCTGAGTGGCACCCGTGCCATGGATTCGCCACCACTGGTCTGTGGTGTCGCACGGTGACATGCCTAAGGGTATGTTCAGATGTAGCAGATTTGCTGTTTGTTCATCACGGAAGTGCATGTGGGAAATCCACAGCATTGTACAGTACCAGCAAAGTGAATGATATGTAAGCAAATCTCGTCCAGATTCTGCGGATATTGACCTGCACTCCTCTCCCCTGGCAATCAGCTGTTTCAGGGTAGCTGAAACTACGCAACCCCATCCAGAGGTCATGCTACATTTTTTTACAGAAAAGTTAAAATACTCATCTTTACCATTTTTCAGAAGTATTTTTAGCCGTGGAGGAGTACGAAGGTTACAGTAATTCAAATAAATACGGCAGCCTTCATAATGTTAAAGGGATTGTGCAGGCCATATATAGATGACCTATTGTCAGGATAGGTGATCAATATCTGATTAGCTGTATGAAGCAGAGGCGGTGCTCCATGGAGCGCTGCTTCCTCTTCATTACACTACACGTCGTCTTCCCTGCAGCGGAGGCGCGGTGCAATCACTTGGATGGATCGAGTGCTTGTAATTACACTGCATCACTGAGACTTCGAGGCAACTTCAGCTTTTCCCTCCCATTCATGAGCACTGGTCCAGGCTTCTATCATGATTGTACAGGCTTTATTGCCATCTCTGGCCCTGTCTATTGCGTACAGTACATTGAAGTGCTGTAGTTTATAACTTCTTGCGGTATATAACAGACAGTGTTGTGTAATGACAGAATTGGAGCTACTCTATAGGTTGTATTACACTGACTGATATTTGCTAATGAGTGTTCGCATCTTGTAGTGTAAGGGGCTGTTCACATCACTGTTATGGATTCCATTTTTGTTTTCCAGAAAATAACAGAATCCATAAGATGGAAGTCAAAACAGAAGCTTTTAAGAGGCATTCCGTTTTGATCTGTCATAATAGAAGTCTATGGGAAATCATAACGGATCTGTCTGGTTTCCATTATGCAGAACGAAAAAAGTAGTGTCCTTTAAGAGGCATTCCGTTTTGACTTCTGTCTTATGGATTCCGTTATTTTCCGTTCTAATCATGTTATAATGTAAAACACAAACAGAATCCATAACAGTGATGTGAACCCACCCTAATACTGCCGCCGATTGTCCTATAAATGAGCAAGCGCTCGTTCATCGGGTAGTTCTGACCTTTAAGCACGCTTAAAAATCAGTGCTTACCGCCGGCAGATCGTGCGATCTACCACCTGCAAACCACTAAACAGTATGGGGGACGAACGAAGGCTTAACAATTGCTCCTCCCCATGTTGCGGAGGAAATTGCTGCATGTAATGGCAGCTGTCTCTTCTGTTAGCGAGCAGACAATTACCGGGAGGGATCGCTTCCCTTGCTAATCTGCATGTCTAAGGCCCCTTTCACATGGGCAAGTTCCACGCTTCGGACTCGCAGTGTGTGTCAGCGAAAGCTCCCGTCCTGACCTCCTAGCACTGACCGGGTCGCATAGCATTCTGCTGATTTATGATGTTATGTAACCCTTACAGTTCTGGAATGTATTGGATAACACTGACAGCCTTCTGTCAGTGTTAGGCCCCATTCACACGACCGTATATTTGGGCCCGCATTACTGCGGACCCGCAAATATACGGGGGCCACCCGGCGTGTGTTCCGCAGCGCTTGGAACACACACTGTGCGGCCCCATTGAAAATGCCTATACTTGTCCGTGCGCACGGACAAGTATAGGACATGCTTCAAAAGAGCCGCGGCTCCCGCCCCCATAGAGGTGAATGGGGCCGCATCTATTCCCGCATTTTTGCGGATAGATACGGCCCCATTCATACGGTCGTGTGAATGGGGCCTTATCCAATACATTCCAAAGGTTTACATAGCCTCATAAATCAATATGATGCTATGCGACCCGGTCAAGGTGGGAGCTTTCCCTGACACGCTGCGAGACTTAGACAGGCTTTAAACAGTTGATCTACAGAGTGCCGGACCACCGCTGTTATGATATTAAATAATAATTTTGTTATGGATTCATGGTAAAATCGCCAGAGGATTTTTTTCAGCTGAACCATGTGGATGTGCCCTGAAGGAAAGAAACACTTCTTCACAGTAAGTGTGTGTTCAGATGTTGCAGATTTGCTGTACTTTCTGCACCAAAAGTCCACAGCAAAACTACCGTAGTAGTCTCCACACATGTTGTTAAAAGTTTTGAACTTATCCCCAATCCACAGGTAAAGGCTATGGCCCTGATTTATCAAGCCCTCCAGAAAAGCTAGGTGCACCCCTGACCACCCAATTTATTACTCAGGGCCCCTATACTCTTGGTCAGACACCCACCGATTGTACGCTTATACCGTATCCTGTGCATACGGGATACATTAAATCTTGAGATGACTTTCTTTAGTTGCTTACATGTTTTTTTTCTGGCGGTTTAGTGCTCGATTGAAATAGTTTTTATTGCTTTGATATTATGAACTCGATCTAGAGGATGGTAATTTTTTCGTTTAGAATTTGATTTATTAATCTAATCATTACAATAATAAATAATTTAATCTTTGAAATATTTCATGTACAATGTCGTATTACCAATTGTTTTTTCTCCTTTCTATTCTCGATTTGCTTTTATGCAACGTGAGTCTTCTCACTGCGGCTTATTTGTACATTGCCTCCAAATTGGTGCTTTAGCCCTGAAGTCAGGTGTTTGAAATAATGCTAAAAAAAATAATGTAAATTGCCGAGCCTAAATTGGGTTCTAAGACATGTATCTGTCAGAATCCTAATATGCTGAATTTGACTGCCATTCGGGAATCATTATTAATGCTATAAGTCTGTAATTAAATCAGCACATTAATTCACCTAGCGGATGAAACGCGATTTGTCTCCCCACCTCTGGTTCGGATGCCAAATATCACCTAGAATACAGTAAAGCCGTGCCACAGCTAATCAGCCGAATGATTCCTTAAAGTATGCCCAAGTGATATCCTTTCTCGAATACCCTATGGGAAACAGTGGTGGCCTGAGCAGAATTGTGACAAATGACTGATTATTCAGTCTGATCACGCTCTCGTTTATTTGTCATGGTGAAAAAAATTTGATTTTTTTTTTTCCCCCTTCGCTTGGTCGCATTTCCACATCTGACTTCTGCTTATCTCTCGCTCTCCTCAGTGTCTGAACATACTTTGTGTGATTCTCAAAAAAAATTAAGCCCCCCTCCATTCCTTCCCCTGTCTGATAACTTTGATCTGTTGCTTGTTTAGAAAGTCTGAGTGTCGGTTTTTGGGGGAGGGGGGTAGAGAATATTGCGCCTAATTTCATTTCTTCAGATCCATGTCTTGTAAATTAATATTTAGGTTGCAGTAAATCTCCAGAATCTGTGTCCTTATGCAGTCAAAATGATGGTTCAAGGTAAAGTTCATTTAATTGAAGAATATAGAGGAAATGTATTTATTCTTTCCTCTTCGAGACTCCATGAGGTATTCTTCTCATTACCATTCGTGTTGTGAAGGATAAAAGCCTTTCTAATACCCATTCTGAGCTACCTTGAATTTTTAAAGAATCTATTATTTTGCCAGCCTTTGTTGTTTTGAAGAATGCTTAATTAATAATAATCACTTATAAGATTTTTTTCTTTTCCTACTAAATTTATTGCTTTTTATTTATGGTTGAGGATGAGGATTTTTTTTTTTTTTTTTTAACTCCTTTGTATTGGAAATGAGTATTTTGGGTGCCAGGATCACTCCTCATCTGCAACTCCCCCACCCAAAAAAAAGGATGGTCCATTGCAGAATAACAATATATAACAAAATAATATAAATAATATATTAAAATAACAAACACATCCATTTACGGTAAGTCACCTCAAATCCAATGCCGCTGCTGGTCTGGTTCCTGACTGTCTACGTTTGCTTCAGAGGGAGTGGTCCCATGCCGTTTAAGCTCATGACTGCTGCAGCCAATCAATAGTCTCAGCAGGAATACAGCCAATTGGCTACAGTGGTCACCTGCTTTGACAACATGTAACTACTGTCCAGAAGTGAATGGAGATCAGTGGGGACTGGATCGGCAGTGCATCTGGAGCGTTGCTATAAACAGATAATAGTATCCGTTCCTCTTGCTTCAGATAGCCTGATGAACAGTTTTGGAAACTAAAAAGCTGTCATCGCGCGTCACTCATCAGATATCTCAAGCCAAGAGTCCAGGTTAGGAAGGGCATATCTGCATGTTCTTCTGGTTTATGTAAAATCCGTGTAATCCCTGTACAATGGAAGGTTATGCAGGTGTCTCTAAACAAGCTCAAAGAAACTCACCGGTGACCACAGGCACCCATGGTCCTTCTTGTATGTTGGAAGGACATTCAATGTTAGTGCTCAGCGGTTCCAAAATGAGAAAGAAAACATATTGTAGAGAATTTCCGCTGCGCTCGCCACTTCATAAAATCATGCATTTATTCTATCGTGTTAAGATGGCAGCATATACAAAAAAAAAATTTAAATAGGACAAACTGTGCTTCTTCCTGGTCCTCTGAAGATGGCCCCCTAGTCCAACCAGTGGCGTTGCGTGCATTGTCAGCACCTTGGGCTAGCCAAGTATTGCTCCCCTATAGAACCATGCCCACAGTTTACCAAGACCAGCATTACCAATAACACTATATGAGAGACCATGAACACGTATTACCCCCTCAACGTGACGGAATATTACACCATACTGATGCTGCATATAATAAGTACATAGATAATGAATACAATGCAGGTAAATCCACTCACTTTCATGTGATATCTACTCTTACTGGAACTCTTTTCTTCTCCATACAGGCCAAATCTCCATGACTATTTCTTCTTTTATTTAAAATCGACTGCTTCAAAATTTTCTGAACATCACCATACTCCGACACCCATAACCTTTTTTTTTTTTTAAATGTAATTTTAATTTTTTTTTGTCTACATAGCTGTGTGAGGGCTTGTGTTTTGCGGGGTGAGCTCTTGTTTTTTTTTTTAATTTCGGGGTTCATATGACTTTTTGATCATTTTTTTCTTTGGGAGGGCCAAGGTGACAAAAAGTGGCAAATCACACATTTATTTGTGTTCTGTTACGGCATTCACCGCACAGGAAAAATGTTTATATTTTAATTGCTCAGACATTTTACAGACCTGTCAATACCTGTCTAACCACACAGATGCCGCAGTCAATATTGACTGCAGTATCTGAGGGGTTAAATGACTGAGATCAGCTTGATCTCTGATCCCCATCATAACAGCTGGGTACCAGCTGATGATGCAGCTCCATACACCTCTCGCACCTTGCTGATGTACTATTACATAAGGGGTTAATTAATCCATTTACAGTCCTCATTGAGGCTCCATGCCCCTGACCCAGCGCTACTGAGAGTGGTACAAGTAAAATTTCCCAGTCACCATTGGGCTGGCCAGGGGAAATTGCTTAATAATGATGATTACTGTAAATGGCCTAAGTGCAGTGTGCACAGCAGGCCCATGTGAATTTTACTATTACTCCACTAGACTCCACTTAGGCCTCCCACAGAAATAATCCCAATCCCTATTTAGGGACCTGGCAGCCTTCATGTAAAATTCCTGTGGCTGGTGCCTAGGCACTGGTGGCTGACCCTCCCTTATGAATATTCTCCCTCTGGGCCTTCGGGTGTACCTCAGTGACCGTGCAGTGACTGATCAGTGCTGCTCTTCTTGCTCTGCAGCCAGTAGCGCGCTGTGTTGCCTTGTTGCACCCCACAATTTCGTAGACCACAGGTCCCAAAATCTTTACACATCAAGGGGCAACAAGTACAATTTCCACACGCATAGTTCCCCTGCAGTACTGCACTCCCCTGCCAAGTGTGTTTTGCCTTTTGAAGGCATCTCTCAAGGTTCTACACCTCCTCAATGACGTAGTTGGCTTACCTCAAGAAAGCACTGCATCAGATTCCAACATGTATCAGTTCTTCCACTCTGCAGATCTGATTTTGTTGGCTGTTGGGCTAAATTGAAAAGAAAGATGTGCTGAGTTCTATGTAAACAATGCTGTTCTGCCGGCACCCCATCCCCATGGGAAGCAAAATGGCACGTTTACATGGTTTGCTTACGTGACCTCTTTCTCTGCCTTCCATGGCTGCATCCTCTTATGTGCAGACCCTGGACCAATTCAGTTACTGTGCAGCTCCTGTGCAGATCAGGGTGAGTAGACCATGTGATTGCTGCTATTTTACTCGCCCAGGAAAGGGTGATCGCATTGCTATTTAGGTTAGGTTCACGCTTGTGTTTAACGGAGCTGACAGGCTGTTTCGGCAGACGACGGAGTTCACCACATCCGGACTAGCCGGATGATGCTTTTCAGCCGTACAAAAAACGTCGGGAGCACATTATACTCAATGGGGTCTGGCGGTGAAAAGCAGAATCCGGCTAGGCCAGATGCGATTAACTCCGACAGGCTTTTCTCTGCCGAAACAGCCTGCAATATCCGTTAAACTGCAGGTGTGAACCTACCCTTAAATAGCCCAAAAACGGCTAGCAGGAGATTTTATAATAGCAACTCAAGTGAACGAGAGTATGCTGTGAGTTTATTGTGCCACAGCATGCACTATATGGCCACTTAAAGCAAACTATCAGTTTAATTTTGTTTCAACTTGGAAAACCCCTTTAAAGCTTGTTGACATCGCTTAAAGGGTTGTCCAGCTTTCTCATTTTGACCAGGACATGCTGTATATAAAGGGGAAAAAAAGCACACCTGCTCCCTGCTACTCCATTTCAGTCCCTTACGTTTCGTTATTTTAGCTGCTGCAGCCATTCACTGACCTCATCAGTGATGTGTCCCTAAGCAGAACTGGTGGGTTTCATTGCATAGAAAAAAAAAAACAATTCTGCCATTGCAGGTTTTTAGGTTTATTTTGTTTTTAACAATTTTTAATAATTTAAAAAGATCTTATAACTTTATTATACAGGTCATTACACATAGAGGGGCGCCTAATATGCATAATACTTGACAGCCCTGGGACTGTTGATTCTGATGTTATGACTAACGAGCATGGGCAACAGGAACCCCCTCAATCAGGACTTGGGGGGATCATCTATTAAGACCAGCGTTTTAGACGCCGGTCTTAATAACCCCATGTCCTAGCGGGTTCTAGGTAGAGCTGGGCGATTAATCGAATTAATTCGATTAATTCGCCAATTGCAAGCCTCACGATTTTATTTTTTAGGAAAATTGTGAATTCAATTTTCCTAAAATGGCGCCCGACATATACAATAAAAAAAATCTCTCACCTGTCCTGCGCCGCGGCTCCGCTCCGGTGTCCAGCGCTCCTCTTCTTTTCCGGGGCTGCACTGCACTGTCCTGACCGCATACAGCGTCAGGACGTAGTGCGCGCACTCTGACCTGATGCTGCACGCAGTCAGGTGACAGTGCAGCGCCGGGAGAAGAAGACTGAGGAGCGCCGGACCTGCTGCTCTGAGGTCTGGAGGGGGCACTTTGGGCTGCTCTGAGGTCTGGAGGGGGCACTTTGGGCTGCTCTGAGGTCTGGAGGGGGCACTTTGGGCTGCTCTGAGGTCTGGAGGGGGCACTTTGGGCTGCTCTGAGGTCTGGAGGGGCACTTTGGGCTGCTCTGAGGTCTGGAGGGGGCACTTTGGGCTGCTCTGAGGTCTGGAGGGGGCACTTTGGGCTGCTCTGAGGTCTGGAGGGGGCACTTTGGGCTGCTCTGAGGTCTGGAGGGGGCACTTTGGGCTGCTCTGAGTCTGGAGGGGGCACTTTGGGCTGCTCTGAGGTCTGGAGGGGGCCACTTTGGGCTGCTCTGAGGTCTGGAGGGGGCACTTTGGGCTGCTCTGAGGTCTGATGGGTCACAGTGGGCTAATCTGAGGTCTGATGGGTCACAGTGGGCTAATCTGAGGTCTGATGGGTCACAGTGGGCTGATGTGGGGTCTGATGGGGCACAATGGGCTGATGTGGGGTCTGATGGGGCACAATGGGCTGATGTGGGGTCTGATGGGGCACAATGGGCTGTTGTGGGGTCTGATGGGGCACAATGGGCTGATGTGGGGTCTGATGGGGCACAATGGGCTGATGTGGGGTCTGATGGGCACAATGGGCTGATGTGGGGTCTGATGGGGCACAATGGGCTGATGTGAGGTCTGATGGGGGCACAGTGGGCTGATGTGAGGTCTGATGGGGGCACAGTGGGCTGATGTGAGGTCTGATGGGGGCACAGTGGGCTGATGTGAGGTCTGATGGGGGCACAGTGGGCTGATGTGAGGTCTGATGGGGGCACAGTGGGCTGATGTGAGGTCTGATGGGGGCACAGTGGGCTGATGTGAGGTCTGATGGGGGCACAGTGGGCTGATGTGAGGTCTGATGGGGGCACAGTGGGCTGATGTGAGGTCTGATGGGGGCACAGTGGGCTGATGTGAGGTCTGATGGGGGCACAGTGGGCTGATGTGAGGTCTGATGGGGGCACAGTGGGCTGATGTGAGGTCTGATGGGGGCACAGTGGGCTGATGTGGGGTCTGATGGGGCACACTGGGCTGATGTGGGGTCTGATGGGGCACACTGGGCTGATGTGAGGTCTGATGGGGGCACACTGGGCTGATGTGAGGTCTGATGGGGGCACACTGGGCTGATATGAGGTCTGATGGGGGCACACTGGGCTGATGTGAGGTCTGATGGGGGCACACTGGGCTGATGTCAGGTCTGATGGGGGCACACTGGGCTGATGTCAGGTCTGATGGGGGCACACTGGGCTGATGTCAGGTCTGATGGGGGCACACTGGGCTGATGTCAGGTCTGATGGGGGCACAGTGGGCTGATGTCAGGTCTGATGGGGGCACAGTGGGCTGATGTCAGGTCTGATGGGGGCACAGTGGGCTGATGTCAGGTCTGATGGGGGCACAGTGGGCTGATGTCAGGTCTGATGGGGGCACACTGGGCTGATGTCAGGTCTGATGGGGGCACACTGGCTGATGTCGGGTCTGATGGGGGCACAGTGGGCTGATGTGGGGTCTGATGGGGGCACACTGGGCTGATGTGGGGTCTGATGGGGCACACTGGGCTGATGTGGGGTCTGATGGGGCACACTGGGCTGATTTGGGGTCTGATGGGGCACACTGGGCTGATCTGGGGTCTGATGGGGCACACTGGGCTGATCTGAGGTCTGATGGGGGCACACTGGGCTGATGTGGGGTCTGATGAGGCACACTGGGCTGATGTGGGGTCTGATGGGGCACACTGGGCTGATGTGGGGTCTGATGGGGCACACTGGGCTGATGTGGGGTCTGATGGGGGCACACTGGGCTGATGTGGGGTCTGATGGGGCACACTGGGCTGATCTGAGGTCTGATGAGGGCGCAGTGGGCTGATGTGAGGTCTGGTGGGGCCACAGTAGGCTTTTTTTATTTATTTTTTTATATTTTTACTAACATAAGAAAATTGAGATTTAAATCGTGAATCGTCCAAAATTTTTTTAAAAAAAAACAACTTTTTTTTTTTTGGCCGTATCGCCCAGCTCTTGTTCTAGGTTCCGCCAACGTTATGAAGAGACATAACGGCCTCTACATAACTTTGGCGCATCCAACACCAGTTTAAATCTACCCCAGCTTCCTTGCTGGCTGAAATTTAGACCATTTTCTATGTCTAAAACAGACGTAGAAAATGATAAATGAGATGGGCCTACCAGCCTGTCCCCACGCTTCCTTTATTTAGTCCTGCGTGAGTGGGGAAATGTCACAATCTGCCCCAGAAATACGCCAAAACTAGAATTTCTGTTAGTGAATGCCCCCTTAATGTGCAGAATCATTATGCCACACTCCTGCTGGCGATTGCATGAGGATTATTTTGTCCATGAATCTTCAACGTCTATCGACAAAAATACCAGCAACGTCAAGAGCTGTGAAGTGAAGGCTTTAAAATGAGTACTAGGTACTAATATGTGTCGGTACAAAGTGAAAGAAAGCGTCTCATCTGATTTTGTCTGCACCTAAATCTTTTCCCGTGTGAATAGTCTGCAGTTTGGAGAAGCTTTGTGTTATGGTAACTAGTGATTTCCTTCTGCAGATTGTTGCATAGCAGCTCATGTAATTGTACTTCAGTGCAGGAGATGATTTGCCCCTTGCTGGTCAGATCTGCATTATCAATATACCACTCCAGTACTAGGGTTAGGCTACTTTCACATCTGCTCTTTCCTTTCCGGTATTGAGTTCCATCATAGGATCTCAACACCGGAGGAAAATGCTTCAGTTTTATCCTCCTTTATTGTCAATGGGGACAAAACTGAACAGAACGGAGTGCGGCACAATGCATTCCATTCAGTTTTGTTGCGTTCCCATGATGCACACAAAGGCGCCTCAAGCAGCGGTTTTGAGTATGTCATGGGATACTGATCATGATGGATCCTGCATGAAACATAAGGTAAGTCAATGGTACCTGATCCATTTTTTTCGGACACATGTTCATTTAGGAGATAATACAACCGGATCCATTCTGAACATATGCAGATTATATACTAGATGCGTTTTTGCTGATCCCCTGACAGATTCAGCACAAACACAAGTTGTGAAAGTAGCCTTAGACTGATATCAATAAATGCATTGGGAGTATAAAGATATAAACATTTTCTGCAGGGCTCCAGGCTGTTACACATCTGTTCAATATTCTAGCATATTTATTTTTTTAACTATTCACTTTTCCTGTGTGTGTTTTGCTGGAATTTCTAGGTTGTGCTGTCCTTAGGAGTCTACCACCTAGCCATGTAAATGGGGAGGGGGAATGTGTTGGTCCTGTTGTGCTCGTGTTCCAAATTTGTGGCAAAATATTGCTGTTTTAGGCGTCTTTTTTTATATCAACGTTTTGTTATTTCCATTATTCTGCTCAGTCATAAGGGAGCAAACTGAGCCAAACAGACCCCATTGATTACAATGGGATCTGTTCAGGAGAATACTCTTTTTAGCTGAAGAAAGTCCTGCATACAGGACTTTTTTCTCTGTATTTTTTTTTTATTTTATTTTATGACTGGGGCCTTGAATGGAGCCTCTAATATAAAGTTAGGCTATTTTCACATCTGTGTTAAATAGTTGTTACTATTAAAATAAGTATCTAACAAATAATCACCTCTAAAGACAAATTCTTGACTCTTTAAAGGGGTTGTCTCCCTTCAACAAATAACAGTTATCATGTAGAGAAAGTTAATACAAGGCACTTACTAATGTATTGTTTTTATCCATATTGCTTCCTTTGCTGGCTGGATTCAGTTTTCCATCACATTATACTCTGATCATTTCCATGGTTGCGAACATCCTGCAATCCATCAGTGGTGGTAGTGCTTGCACACTATGGATCAAAGCACCAGCCTATTTGCACTCCCACAGCCCCAGCCACCGGAGAGGTTGGCGCTTTTTTCCTGTAGTGTGTAAGCACGACCACCAGTGGTGGATTGCAGGGTGGTCATAACCATGGAAATGAGCAGTGTATAATGTGATGGAAAAATGAATCCAGCCAGCAAAGGATGCAATATGGACAATCACAATACAATAGCAAGTGCCTTGTATTAACTTTCTCTACATGGTAAATGCCACTTACTGAAGTGAGACAACCCCTTTAAGAAAGATATAATCTCATCACAGAAAAACGATTGATCTGTGGTCTGCCATCTCCAACTCCTGAAATCCCTGGCAAACGGCTGATTTGCGTGAGGATAATGCGACTGCCCATTTCCACTGTACAAGCTTCTGCAGGGGAAATGTATTATAAAGCCTCATTCACACGTCAGTGATTTCCATCAGTGATTGGAGCTCCACAGACATAAGGTATAAGGGAAAGATCTGCACCTGGTTTTGGCTCAAAATCACGGATGGAAATCACTGACCGAACACTGACTGTGTGATTGAGACATAACATGGCGGCCAGTCTGAAGATAGAGGTGGGTCTTCAGCACCCGCTTATTCTGTATGATGTTTGTTTGCCCAAAATTAAACCATATCCTTTTTTAGTAGTGATATTTGACAACCTGTATGACTGCCATGTAATTACACTCACAAGGGTCGTCAAACGGCTTGGCACATTTACTTAGGTAAAGGGTTTGTCCCAAGTATTCCCTATCTATAGAGAATATAGCTGGGGGACCAACCACTGGATCCCCCTACTAATGCCAAGAACAGGGGTCCTGTTCCCTCGTCCTGATGGGGCGGCAAACTGAAGATGCGCCCTGCCACTCCATTCATTCTCTGTGGGACTGCCAGAAATAGCTGAGTGCAGTACTGTGTCTCCAGCAGTCCCATAGAGAGTAAATGGAGCGGCAGGACGCATGCTTTGCCTGTGGCTCCATCAAGATGGCAACGTGGGACCTTTGTTCTCGGGATCAGTGGGTGTCCCAGCGGTCAGACCCCCAGCGATCCGCTGTCCTGTGGATAGGGGGTAACTTTAATACTTGCCACAACCCCTCTAAGTAGTTGTAATGGGTCTTAAAGATATATACAGTGCCTTGCGAATGTATTCGCCCCCCAGGAACTTTTCAACCTTTTGCCACATTTCAGGCTTTAAACAAAAAGATATAACATTTTAAATTTTTGGTGAAGAATCCACAAGTGGGTCACAATTGTGAAGTGGAACAAAATTTATTGGATCATTTAAACTTTTTTTTGTTTTAATAAAACTGAAAAGTGGGGCAGTGAAAAATTATTCGGCCCATTTACTTTCAGTTCAGAAAACTAACTCCAGAAGTTCATTGAGGATCTCTGAATGATCCAATGTTGTCCTAAATGACTGATGAAGATAAATAGAATCCACCTGTGTGTAATCAAGTCTCCGTATAAATGTACCTGCTCTGTGATAGTCTCAGGGTTCTGCATCATGAAGACCAAGGAACACACCAGGCAGGTCCGTGATACTGTTGTGGAGAAGTTTAAAGCCGGATTTGGATACCAAAAGATTTCCCAAGCTTTAAACATCCCAAGGAGCACTGTGCAAGCGATCATATTGAAATGGAAGGAGTATCAGACCACTGCAAATCTACCAAGACCCGGCCGTCCCTCTAAACTTTCATCTCAAACAAGGAGAAGACTGATCAGAGATGCAGCCAAGAGGCCCATGATCACTCTGGATGAACTGCAGAGATCTACAGCTGAGGTGGGAGAGTCTGTCCATAGGACAACAATCAGTCCTTCACAAATCTGGCCTTTATGGAAGAGTGGCAAGAAGAAAGCCATTTCTCAAAGATATCCATAAAAAGTCTTGTTTACAGTTTGCCACAAGCCACCTGAGAGACACACCAAACATGTGGAAGAAGGTGCTCTGGTCAGATGAAACCAAATTCCAACTTTTTGGAAACAATGCAAAACGATATGTTTGGCGTAAAAGCAACACAGCTCATCACCCTGAACACACCATCCCCACTGTCAAACATGGTGGTGGCAGCATCATGGTTTGGGCCTGCTTTTCATCAGCAGGGACAGGGAAGATGATTAAAATTGATGAGAAGATTGATGGAGCCAAATATAGGACCATTCTGGATGAAAACCTGTTGGAGTCTGCAAAAGACCTGAGACTAGGACGGAGATTTATCTTCCAACAAGACAATGATCCCAAACATAAAGCAAAATCTACAATGGAATGGTTCAAAAATAAACGAATCCAGGTCTTAGAATGGCCAAGTCAAAGTCCAGACCTGAATCCAATTGAGAATATGTGGAAAGAGCTGAAAACTGCTGTTCATAAACGCTCTCCATCCAACCTCAAAGAGCTCGAGCTGTTTTGCAAGGAAGAATGGGCAAGAATTTCAGTCTGTAGATGTGTAAAACTGATAGAGACATACCCCAAGCGACTTGCAGCTGGAATCGCAGCAAAAGGTGGCGCAACAAAGTATTAATGCAAGGCGGCCGAATAATTTTGCACACCCAACTTTTCAGTTTTTTTATTACAAAAAAAGTTTAAATGATCCAATAAATTTTGTTCCACTTCACAATTGTGACCCACTTGTTGTTGATTCTTCACCAAAAATGTAAAATGTTCTATCTTTTTGTTTGAAGCCTGAAATGTGGCAAAAGGTTGAAACGTTCAGGGGACCGAATAGTTTTGCAAGGCACTGTAAGCGCAAAACATAGCAGATTTAGAAATTGGGAGGCTAGGAAGAAAGTGTCGCCTCTTGTGGGACTGTGGTGGTCATATTAGTTATCAGTCATCTTGCATGGAAACAAATTCCTGAATAACAATTTGGATGTGAAATAGAAGTTCAGTGTGTTCACATGGAGGAGGCCTTATCTTTAGAGGTTAATGCTCTCGAGTTCTGCACTCATAATGAAGTTTGGCATTCAGCTAAGACATGACATCAGCATAGATCAGTGCATGTCAAGCTGCTGAGATCCCCGACGACAAGAAATGACTGCTCAGTGGGGAGCAGAGACCCGGCTTTTACCACCTGCATCACCTTTGCATCTATTCTCTGTCCGGAATCAAAACTCGGTGATTGGGGCTAAGCTGAACTGCAATACCAGACATAGTGCAAGAACGAAGGTGGCGCTGTGGCTTCGAAATGCTAATGTAACTCCACTGGGAGGGAGGGTCCTAGCAGATCACATATCGATGGGCTATCCTAAACCTATTGCATCAATGATTACGCGTCTTGTCGAATGCAAGGAAAGACAGAAGCAGTGAACAGAGTATCCTTCATGCTTCCTCCCAGCATTGTAAAGGTGCTTTATATTAGGAAGTGTGCTACAAGAAAGGAAAAAGAAGTGTCTTGATGTGAAATGCACATGGTTTGTTGTTGTCGAGCTGGATGTAGAAAGGTTGCGTGTCAGCCGGATGATGCATGACAGTAATACTTGCAGTTATTATTGTGTTTGTAGTAGAAACATGTGAGCGCAGCGCTTCCTCGATTTTGCAATGATTCTACTGAGGCGGAGTAACAGGGTTTGGAGAAAGTAAACACGGCTTCTGTCATTCTTTCCACAGTCTTATGCTGGGTCTCAGTCTGCTGCCTGGTTTCTTCATCTACTGTAACTTTTTATGCTTATGATACCATACATATGGGTTTTAGGATCTTTTGGAACATATTGAGAAGGGGACTCCTGTAATCCAGGATAATCCTGTTAGATCCTGGACACTTGGGCCATGCTGGTATCACATAGCTAACCAGGCCTGAAAAGGTTTAAGTGCATTTCAGCAACCTTTTTTTTTCTTTCATTGACATGACTGTATGAGGCCTTGTTTGAAGTGAGAGATTTATTATTTTCTTTTGCACTGTTTGGGTTACATATAAATTGCGGTGTAATTTATACTCATTTATTTTTTTGTTGAGATAAAGAAAAAAGTTATTTGCGCTTTTTAATTTTTTTTTTTATGGTTGTGTGAATACCTTTTTTATATGTAGTTTTTTTTATTTTTATGTAACATGCATAAAAACATGTATATTATACTAAATAATGAAATTTTTGGTAGAATGTTTAACAATTTGATTACCGTACATTATTTAGGACATATTTTGAAATCTCATTGTGAGAGTACTATATTCCAACTTGAATTTACCATATTTTTCGCTTGATAAGATGCCCCTGGCAATCACATGCTCCTAGGTTTAAGAGGAGGAGAATAAGAAAAAAAGTCATCAGACCTCAGAGCTGACTCCTTATTGAGACCCCCAGTCTTCATCAAACCTCAGATCAGGCTTCCAATCTTCACCAGACCCCAAATCTTCATGAAACCACACATCAGACCTCCAGTCTTCATCAGACCTCAGATCAGATGAAAAAGAAATAAAACCGCTTACCTCTCCTACTTAGGACAGTGCTGCCACTTGGGTAGTTCCAGCACAGTCTTCCTCTAACACTACACTGTAACCTGACTTTGCGCAAGGTCAGGTCATAGTACTTGCTAACGCACACAACGTCCTGCCTCTATAAGCTATCAGGACACAGCATGGCGCTTGGAGAAGACCAAGGAGCGGTGATTAATACCAGCAATGAGCAGCATTATACTCACCGCTCCCCACACCTCCGGTGTTCTAATGACCGCATCAGTAATGGAAGTGCTCATTAGTATTCGCATTATAAGACACACTGCCATTTTTAGGGGGAAAAAGTGCATCTTATAAAGTGAAAAATACAGTATACTTGTAATATGGTTTGCTGGCGTACTCTTATTTGTCAATACATTTTACTCTGTCTCTGCTGTTAGGGCAACATTAAGGCTACTTTCACGTCTGCGGCTGGCAGAGAATGCTGTGTGCATTGGTTGTTGTCCTGCCGATTCTCTGCACATTTGCTGGGTAGCCGCCTGATCTCTCTTGGACCATATTATACTAAATGATGTCCCGCGGGTGGCAGTATCCAACATTGCCGGCTGGCTGTTCCTTGCCAGTACAGCCTGCCAGAAAGACAGCCGCAGGTGTGAAACTAGCCTTATATACTCTAACAGCAGAAATACTGAAAGTGTACTTGTCATTTCAGATATTTTTTGCACAATAAGCCACCGTGTGTAGCACTGAGTGTTAGCACTCTATTTGACCATTTTTCTCCTTAGCATGCTTAGCATCTCTAATTGTCATTAGTCTCTGAGCTGGTGGGTATAGACTAATTTTTATCGTGTCTGCACGTAGAGTACACGTGGACTCAAGGGTTCACTCAGAAGCACTATGTAGCACATTACAGAACAGTTCTGAACAGTATAAATGTGAAAAGCATTTGGAGTTGAGATATAACACTTATCTCATTGTTTCTTGCTGCACTCCCCTCCCCTCTCCATAAACCTCTATGGGGTGATATAACGAGATCCTTCAGTGAGCAGGCAGCCTATTTTGTTAAGCAAGACACATTTTTCAATGATTTTAGAGATAAAGTTAGTTTAGTGACCACTGAGCAGACAGACCTTTGTAGGTCTTCACTGCCGACTGCAGATATCTCCCCTCAGTATCTGTAAGGTCACTTGGAAACCTGGTGACCCAATCATGGGGGGGGGGTCATGCCACTGTCCTGGGCAACGGCTGTTCAAAGAAATGAAGCTGTTAGTACCAACATAGGGAGTCGCTAACCCCGATCTTCTGCAGCAATGGCAAAAGACGTTACTGAAGTCTGAGGAACTGCATTGCGTTCTGTCAAAAGATAGTGGACAGTCAAATGGTTAATGTAATTTCTCATTCGTGACCATGGGTAAAGCTGCTGCCACTAGAAGACAGACTCAAGCAAATATGCCAGGCTTTCTAATTCTTTTTCTCAATAGCAAAGCACCCACAAGGACTTCCACCTTCCAGATTTAGAACTGTATTATTACCACTGAAAACTCTCTTCACCTTCGTAATTATCCTCTTCTGTGTCACGATACAAAACAAGTGGAACTACATTACAAATGTTACATAAGAATCCTGAGAATCTCAGTTGTGCAAAGGCAGCTGGAGAAACCTAACAGTTGTGTGTTACGCTCTACCACGTTGGGGAATCTGTTTGATTTATATGTTGGGAAATACTCCGAGAGATGCCTCTGAAGAGTTTAAAAGGGTTTTCAAAGACTTTAATACTGCTGTCCTCTGTAACCCTGCCGATCAGCTGTATGAGAAGTGAGAAGACATCGGTGCTCCCCAAGCATAGCACTGTACATTGTATAATGGCTGTTCTTGGTGTCACAGCTCAGCCCCATTCACTTCTGCGCCTAGGCCACGTGATCGGTGAACGTGTCGTCACTGGCCTTGGAAAAGCTAAGAGAAGACCACAACGCTAGTGTGAGCGCCGCTGCCTTCTCGAGCAGCTGATTGGCTGGGGTCCTGGTGTAAGACCCTCACTGACAACATACTGATGACCTACCCTGAGGATGGGTCCTCCGCTTTAGGGCCCATTCACACGAGCGTGTAAATGGGTCTGCATCTATTCCGCAATTTTGCGAATAGATGCGGCCCCATTCACTTCTATGGCCGGGACGCGATCTTTCTAGCCGCGGCTCCGCAAGAAATTATAGAACATGTCCTATTCTTGTCCACAACAGCGGACAAGAATAGGCATTTTGAACGGGGAGCCTGGCAATTTGCGGAACACACGCCGGGCGGCATCCCTGGTATTGCGCATCCGCAATACTACGGCTGTCTGAATGCGGTCTTAAAGTCTCTGAAAACACTTTTTTTTTTAATTTGGTTTCTTTTAGGGCATATTTAGCTAATAATACCTTGGGAGACATTTATCAAAACTGGCTCAGTTGTGCCAATTGTAATCAATCAGATCACACTTTCCAAAGCAGCTCTGAAAAATGAAAGGTGGAATCTGATTGGTTGCAGTTTTCCCATACACCAGTTTTGATAACTGCCACCCCCCCCCCCCCCCCTCACTGTGTTTTCCAGACTTTAGACTGTATTAGACTGGCAGTTCTAAGCATCCTAGTGAAATAAAGCAGTGCTTGTTCTGTACAGCTTGTGCTGTGTCCTAAGATGTCTTGACCAGTGGAGAAGCAGATCCCAGACATGAACTGCAATAATCTGCGCAGCACTTCACTTAGTTCTGGCTCCAGTCCATGTTTTTGTTTTGTTTCCTTTAATAACATTGGACATAATGGCTTTTTTTTATGCAGTACTTTAATGCATAATAAATTTTAACTGTGGCCTAGAGTGAACCTAAGCGATATGATTGTGTAGAACTGAACCTTTTGGCATTGCCAGTCTACCTTTCCCTGGGTGTCCACTAGGTGGCGAGGTTGTAACAGTTTCCCCACTATTTGAGCTGCAGTTTTATGATTATGAACATCTTACCAGCTAGAAGGTGTTGAGAAAAGGAGATGTGTCCACGAGGCAGGTACATAGAAGCTGTATTGATAGAATGTTATTATTGAGCTTTATTTGTTTATAAAAAAAAATAGCATAATATTCTTAAAACAAGTTATAATTAAATATTATTAAAGGGGTTTTCTGAAATATTTTTACTGATGACGTATCCTCTGAATAGGTCATCAGTGCTTGATCTGTGCGCGTCAGGCACCCAGAACCCCCGCCGATCAGCTATTTGAGAAGGCACTGGTGCTCCTGTGAGTGCCACGGCCTTCTCTCTGCTTACCAAGCACTGTACATGCGGGCACATATGAACATGGAACCATCACAGATGTCTTCAGGTGCCAAGTGCACATGTAACAGGTCAGCCAGTGTCATAGGTACAAATCTGCTGACAGATGCCCTTTAAAGTTGCTTATTCACCAGCTATGCAGCTGAAAATTAAACTGCCAATATGCTGTGTCAAAAACCACATTTTTTTTTACAGTGGTTTTCAGTGTGACTGGAGAAATTTGTAAATCAAAAGTGTTTAATCTATGAAAGCCACAGTGTTATCCAAAACGTTGTAACCATGGAAAAGAGCAGAGTATACATAATAGAAAAATTAATCCAGCCAGCAAAGGAAGCAATATGACATTAACAATACATAAGTAAGTGCCTTGTATTAACTTTCTCTACATAATGAATGCTATTTGCTGAAGTGAGACAACCCCTTTTAATGCCATTTTCGATCTCGCTTCTAATGTACACAATGTTACTTGGGCATCTCATTAATATCTACGATACTCATGATTTTGGGATCAGATGTTCAACTTGGACTTTCCCCCTTTTCGTGGATATAACAGAACATTAGCTACAGTGTTAGAGTCAAGGCTCAGTCTAACACTTGAACACCAAACTTTGCAAACCATTTTAGACCATTGCTTTGTGCATGTATGTATTACTGTTCTTTCAGCATAATCTTTGAATCATGCATTTTTCTTAAATTTAATTGTAAATTGTAGCATAAACATTCTCCCTTCATTGGTGGTAAGGTGACTACCAAAAACCATTAAAAAGCTATCCTCAGTCAGTTATTCTCTGCAGGAAACCTTCTGCCATTCACCAAACCAAGACTGCTAGGGTTCCATGATCTGAGACCTGTATGGACTTTGAAACGTAATCCTTGAATTTCCGCTGTAAAAAGTTCTTATGTAGTCATCTGTCCCTTGAACAGACAGTGCAAAAAGTTTTTTTAAAAGAGCCGTGCAGCATCATTGTCAGAGATATCAGCCAAGCCATATCAACCCAATATTAAAGATAGAGGATGGGGGAACACCCTGTAGGTGACATGGGGTGGGGGGTGATTCAAGCACATTTCATGAGATAGTTCCAGGGCAGCCTGGCTGGGCCAACGGGGTAAAGCCATGAAAGATTGTAGAGATGAATACACACAAGCATGGCCATGACCAAGGTGCAAATAAGGGACTTACTATAAATCCGTGCGGCCCCATTGAAAATGCCTATACTTGTCCGTGCGCACAGACAAGTATAGGACATGCTTCAAAAGAGCTAGCTCCGTGCCGCGACTCCCGGCCCCATAGAGGTGAATGGGGCCGCCTCAATAACCGCAATTTTGCGGATAGATACGGCCTCATTCACACGGTCGTGTGAATGGGGCCTAAAGGAGGAACAAATTTGCCATTATACTTAATGGGGCCAGCGGGCATTCCGTTTGGATCTGGCAGCCCTGGATCTGTAGAATTCCAGCAGGTTGTTCTCTGCCAGAACAGCCTGCCGTAATCGCTGAGGCAGATGTGAAAGTAGCCTAGGGCCAGATGATGTGAAGGGCCAGATGATATGATGGTTACCTTCTGCTAAATGTGTAAAGCAGGGCAGCCACATGAATTAACTGTTGCCTGAGCAATCGTTTGGATGACACCCATGTCTCACTATCCACCCATATATACATATATATATATGACAGCAGCATATCTCCTGAGAAAGAAAGGATCGGGCAGTTTAAATGCAATTTCTCATCCTTATCTCCCCTGACATTAACTATCGAGTGAGAGTTGGGAGGCTATCATACACATTAGATGGTTAGCCAAACCCGCCAACACTCAGTGGGTCCATCCGACATAGATCTAAGATGTCGTATAAGCTCCCACAATGCATTGCTCTATGGTAACAGGAAACCAGCAGAACTCGGAATTTATCTTGATCAACCAATAAAACATTGTATAATTAGAAGCAGGACAAGATTGGTTTTACCTGAGATGGCTCTAAATTCAATGTAAAATCGATAAATCCAGAATGTTACTTCATGTTCTATAACTATATTTTTTTTTTTTATGTCTCAGAAAAGCACAAGACGAGAATAAAAAAGTTGTTCTGGCTGGATGTGTTCCTCAGGCTCAACCAAAGCAAGACTACTTGAAAGGCCTCAGTATAATTGGGGTAAGGTGACTGAATTGTGCGCTGGTCCTCTCCAGCACGTTGATAATTGACTTGTATAATGTCTTATGGATTCATAGCGCAAACTGTACCTTAATAAAATGGAAGTTATGATCCTATATATTATATTTGTACCCGAGGGCAGCAATTATTCAGAAAGTTCTAATTTTGTCAGCAGGTGTTTAATCAGGCATCATAATGTTGGAATTGTGTAAGATGCCGACTTTCTGACAAAGGAGCAATAACGTGTTATGGATATTCAGACAGCAAACCTTTTTTCAGAGTGCAGTTTGTATTATACATTGACTTTTCTTTGAGAAGAGCTCACAAGACTAAATTGAAAATTGCTCTTCTAGAGGACTTGTCATTCACAGATGTTGGTAAAAAGCAAACCAATATCAATATAATGCCAACAGGTTGATTGAAGACCTGAAAATGATAAAGAAACTCATATGGAATGAAGTATAAACCAAAAAAAGTGTTAAACCAGAATGTTTTTTATTTTAGATTCTTCAAAGTAGCCCCCTTTTGCTTTGACAGCTTTGCACCATCTTGGCATTCTCTCAATCAGCTTCATGAGGTAGTCACCTGAACTCCTTTTCAGTTAAAAGATATGCCTTGTCAAGTTGGTTTGCGGGAGGACCGTTCACCTGGAAAATTTAGAGAATTTTGCAGGTGTCCTAAAACATAGTTATGAAAACCATAAAATGCTATGATTAAACTGGCTCTCAGGAGGACTGCCACATGAAAGGAAAACCAAGAGGATAGGTTCATTAGAATTGCCAGCCTTAGAAACCACAAATTAACACCTAAAATTAGAGTCTGCATACATGTTTCACAGAGATCAAGTACCAAACATCTCAATAACAACTGTTCAACATGAACAGGAGACTGTAAGAATCAGGCCCTTATGGTCGATTTTATGCAAATAAGCCACTACTGAGGAACAACAACAAAAGTATTGCTTGGGCCAAGAAGCACCAGGAATGAACATGACCAATAGAAACTGTAGTTTGGTCTTATGAGTGTAAATTTTAGATTTTTTTGTTCCAACCATCATGTTTATGAGATGCAGAAAAGGTGAGTGCATGGTTTCTACATGTACAGCTCCCACCATGAAGCGTGGAGGAAGTGGTGTGATAATGTGGGGGTGTTTTGCAGATGACTGTTGTTGATTTATTCAAAATTCATCTTGGTTTTGCACTCAGTGGGACCATTGTTTGTTTTTCAACAGGCGCACTGTATGCTGTCTGCATTCTTATGTCCATTCTGTGGCCCTGCAAAAAACAGAACATGTCCCATTCTTGTCCGGATAGGACATTTCTATAGGGGACAGGACATTCTGTCCCGCAAAATGCAGAAAGTGCACGGCTATTAGCTGCTTTTTGATCCGCAATTTGTAGGCAGCAAAAACACCATTGGTCATGTGCACAAGCCCTTAGAGTGATGGAGTGCTGCATCAGATGACATGGCCTCCGCAATCACCTCACCTTAAAGGGGTTGTCTAGCCCTATATATTGATGACCTATCGTCAGGATGTTTGACAAGGAGGCGGCGCTCCATGCGATTGCCACTTCCTGGTCTTTACACTACATTTCATTTCCTTTGGAACGGTTACAAGTACCTGCCCCATTCACTTGAGATGAAGAGGAAGAGGCGGGGGGTGTAGGGTTTCAGACCCCCGTTGACCGGATATTGATGATCTATCCTGAAGATAGCTCATCAATACCTGTATCTATGGCTGGGCAACTCCTTTTAAACCAATCTGAGATATTTTGGGATGAGTTGGACTGCCTTAGAAAGAAGTGCTCAGCACTTCTGGGAACATTTGCAAGACTGTTAGAAAACCATTCCAGGTGACCACCTCAAGCTGATTGAGAGAATGCCAAGAGTGTGCAAAGCTGTCATCAAGGCAAAAGGGGCTACTTTGAAGAATCTAAAATATATAGTATGTTCTGGTTGAACTTGTTTTGCCACTTAATTCCATATGTGTTCCTTCATTAATTTCAGTGTTTTTTTTATACGAATCTACAATGTAGAAGATTAAAAAAAAGAAAAATCATTAAATGAAAAGGTGTGTCCAAACATTTGACTGGTGCTCTATGTAAAGTGAAAACTCTGTAATGGAAAATCTGATCAAGATAAAGTGGTGACTTTGGGGAGAGTTGACTGTGTAATGCTTTTCTTTACAGGATTTGGACTATATTGATGAAACCGTATACCCCATTTTTTTTGTTGTAACATACCGTATTTTTCACTTTATAAGACGCACACCAGATTTTCGAATAGGAAAGTAAGAAAAAAATATTTTTCATCCGACCTCATATCAGATCCTTATATCAGAGCCACCATAAATATCAGGACATCACATCAGTCCCCCTATCAGCCCTCCATGTCAGACCCCCATCAGACCTCAGATCAGCCCTTTCAGACCCCCATCAGACCTCAGATCAGCCCTTTCAGACCCCCATCAGACCTCAGATCAGCCCTTTCAGACCCCCATCAGACCTTCAGACCTCACATCAGCCCTTTAAGACCCCCCCCCCCAAAAAAAAAAAAAAAAAAGACCTCAGATCAGCCCACTCAGCCCCCATCAGATCTCAGATCAGCCCACCCGCCTCCATGAAAGTAAAATAAAAAAATTCTGTTACCTCTCCTGCACCACGTCTCCGACCTGGGTCCGGCGCTCCCTTGTCTTCTCTTGCCGGCGCTGCACTGTCACCTGACACTGTACAAGATCAGGACAGTGCAGCGCCGGCAGGAGAAGACAAGGGAGCGCCGGAGCTGAGCTGCAGCGCAGGAGGGTATTTTTCCCCGCTCCCGGCACCTAATAAATGCTAGTGAGCTCTTCCATAATGAATGCGTTCACTAGTATTCGCTTTATAAGACTCACAGCCATTTCCCCCCTACTTTTGAGGGAAAACAATGCGTCTTATAAAGTGAAAATACGTTACTGTAGTCTGAACAAATAACTAGGGAAACCTTTCCCTTCTCTATGTCTTGCTGTTCATTAAACTGAGACTTTTCTTTCCCTCTAACACACAAAAATCCACAAGACCTTTATGCACAAGTCCTGGCACTAGATGCATGGATGTTGTTTTGCTTCCCAGAATAAAAACTATATTTGTCGACAGTGCTGGTGTTCTTTTTATGCCTTCTAAAGGGCTTTTAAATAAAACACTAATAAATTCTTCCATAATAAGTGCCAGTTTAAGCCCCAGCCTCTGAAACACTTGCCATATGCTGTTCAGGCAGTTGGTATAAATAATTGCTTCTTATTGGCATTAGTGTCTCACACCTATGTCACTTTCATGTGGCCTGTCCTTGTTTGTGGATTGTTGAATTGAACATATAGTTATTATATGATATTACACACAAACCTTTATTCCAGTGTTTCTTTGATAAAGATGCATTGTCTTTGCAGTTTGTTTTTACTGTTGGGTGTATGACAGTTTTCTTTAAAGGGAGTGGGTCATCAGAAAATAACAAAATGGGGATCATCTACAAACAGTCCAGCCTTTCACATGCCAGTATTAGTAGAAATCCCGCTGACCAGTTCATTATCAAGTTGCTGTCTGTATGACGGAGAAGAAATCTACTCTAGTCAGGAGCTGGAGTAAATTTCTGGTGTAATATGTGACAGAATATGCTCCACTCACACTTTGGAAAGGTGGGAAGCGTGTTAGTACCTGATCCCCATTGTTTGAATTTTTTTTTTTTTGCATGCTAAGTGATCGGCACAGCTGAACTCATGCACGATTGTTGCCCCCATAATCACATGCAAAAATAGAATGAAAAAATGCTACTTTAAAGGGGTTGTCTCATCACAGACAATGGCTCAGCTATTTCCGTCAAGCCCATAGAAGTGAATGGGAGCGGTAGCCGGTCATGCGCTGTGCGCTCCCATTCACTTCTATGGGGAGCGCACTTGGTGGTGGCTCCTCCAGCCACTACTTTGCAGGGATCCGTTCCTGATATAGATGCGGGTCCCAGTGGTGGGACCCGCACCTATAAGACAATGGGGGCATATCCTAGCAATATGATATATAATGAGACATCTGAAAGCTTCCTAGGGCTACCTGCTGTACCCTGAAAACACACAGTATCCCAGCTGGGCTTATTTTTTTGCAGGATAAGTTGTATGGCACTATTTAATTTACTATGAAAAAAAATCTTTGTGGATTTAAATTGAAAAACCCCCACAATTCCACTTTAGTGCCCTAAAAATGACATGGTATCCTTATTCTTCGGCTCAGTACAATTATGCCAAAACCAAATTTTAATAGGTGTCTTTTTTTTTTTTTTTAGTTACTACTTTAAAAAAAAAAAACCCTTGGGGAAAGATTTTTTTTCACCATTTTCTGACATCTACAGAGCTGTATGAGAGCTTTTTTTTTTTTAGAGGGGCGAACTGTAGTTTTTATTGGTACAATTTTTAGGGTGCATACAACTTTTTGATCACTGTTCAGTTTTTTTTTGTTGGGGGGGGGTGGCATTGTGACCAAAAAATGGCGAATTGTGTTTTTTTTTTCTGTTACGGCGCACACTGCGCAGGAAAAATATTTTAATAGTTCAGACAATGTTTATTTTACATTAACAATAACACTTACATCCCTTAGGGGGAATAGAACTGGATCTTTTGATCCCTTGTCTCATTCACCATAATGTATTATGGTGAATAGAATTCTGCCGCTCTACCTGCTGGGCTGTGCCTTGTGCGCAGCTCAACAGGTAGATTACCATAACAGGCCTGAGAAGCTTCAACAGGTCCTAGGCTGTCATGGTAACCAATCGGGGGGCTCAGATCGGAAGGCAGAGGTAGCCGCATGTATTGGGAGCTCCTAACTCTTCCCCGCCAGATGATGTGAGGGTAGAGAAGTATCTGGCATTTTGTTATCCCAGTAGATAAACTGCCAAAGGTGTCTGACAACAGCTTACTCCTCTCCCCCATTGTAAACACATATCTGTTCAATCTAACCAAGAAAGCCCATGTATATGGGGGAGTCAGGAATGATAGTTGTCGGATTAACAAGACAACTGCAGTTGAAGTTGTAAGGCACAGCTCTTTTAGGCTCGTAAGCGCCTGTGAATGTGACATAAGAATAGTGAATATTAGGGAAACTGTAAGAGGTTGTCATCCTCCTTAACCCCTTAATGACCTATGGCATACTGTGTATGTCTTGATGGGTGTTAGTTACTACATCATGACGTACACAATACGTTATGAAATCAAAGTGTCACCGCAATTTTACATGTGACACTGGCATACAAACTGATCAGAGTAGTCTCTGCCTTTGGATTGCTGTGATTATTCATTCAGATCTGACTGACCAAACGCATCATGAGCCTGCTTGGCGGCAGGCTCAAATCCTACAGCGCAGCTCCGATCTCCTCAACTTGTCAGCGAGTTTTGAGCAGATGGGGGCTGCGCTGTTAGGGACTCCATGTCGCCCCGATGCTTTATGATGTAAACTGAAACAAAAAAATACATATTTGGCCTGGACACAACCTGCTCTATAAAAATAGCACATAATCTAACCTGCCAGGTGAATATCGTAGAAAAATGAAATAAAAACGGTGCCAGAGCAGCCATTTTTTTTTTTTTGTTACCTTTCCTCACAAAAAGTGTAAAATCGAGTGATCAAAAATGATATGTATCCCAAAATAGCACCAATAAAACTGTCACCTTATTCAATGATTTCCAAAATGGGGTCACTTTTTGGCATTTTCTACTGTAGGGGTGCATCAGGGGGCTTCACATGTGACATGGTGCCTAAAATTCAGTGCAGCAAAATCTGCCCTCCAAAAACCAAAGGTGCTCCTTCTGAGACCTGCCTTGTGCCCGTACAGCAGTTTACGACCACATATGGGGTGTTTATGTAAATTGCAGAGTCAGGGTAATAGATATTGAGTTAAGTTTGGCTGTTAACCCTTGCTGTGTTAGAAAAAAAAATGGATTCAAATGGAAAATCTGTCAAAAAAGTTAAATTTAGAAATGTAATCTCCATTTTCCTTTAATTCTTGTGGAACACCTAAAGGGTGAACAAAGTTTGTAAAATAAGTTTTGAATAACTTGAGGGGTGTCATTTCTAAAACAGGATAATTTATAGGTGGTTTCTGCTATGTAAGCCCCACAAAGTGACTTCAAAACTGAACTGGTCCTTAAAAAGTGAGTTTTGAAAATTTTCTTAAAAATTTTAAGAATTGCTTCTAAAATTTTAAGGCTTTTAACGTCTTTAAAAAATAAAATGACAATTACAAAATATTGCCAGCATAAAGTAGACATGTGGGAAATGTAAAGTAATAACTATTTTGTGAGGTATCGCTATCTGCCTTAAAAGCAAAGAAATTTTAAATTTTGAAAAATTAGTAATTTTTCCAAATTTTCTGGAAATTTAGGATGTTTTTATAAATAAAGATGGTTTATATCATTTCAAATTTACCACCAACATGAAGTACAATGTGTCACAAGAAAACGTTCTCAGAATGGCTTGGATAAGTAAAGGCATTCAAAAGTTATTACCACATAGTGACACTGGTCACGAAGTAGCAAAATGGCCCATTCATTAACCCCTTCAGCCCCAGCGCCGTACATGTACGGCGCTGGGGCGATGCGGGAACATGACGCCTGCTCGCACGGGCTTCATGGCCAGCAAGTCTCTGCTGTTTGAAACAGCAGAGACTTGCCCCTACTTACCGCCATCGGCGATGTTTGTGTAAAGGCCTTAGATGCTGAGATCACGTGAGATCATGGCATCTAATAGCAGTAAACCCCGGAAGCGCTTGCTTCTGGGTGTTGTGCAGATGCCCCGTGTGGCCAATCAAGGTGTCTGCACATGTAATGAAAGCTATAAACCATGCTGATGAGGTTTACAGCTTTCAATCTGCAATTCTTATTCTGGCCACTAGATGGCAGGCCAGGATAAGAAATAAGCAAAGGGGTCTTTAAAGGGGTATTCTCATCTTGCTATTTCAGCCTTACCAGCAGCCAGCTCTGCTGTTCACTTCCTGGTTTCCTGCTTCTAAGGCTGGGCTGGCTTAGGCAGTTTAAGTGAAGGGCTGCCACGCCTCCTTATGACATCACACTGAGAGCTCAGTCCTTGTGCTCGTGCATGTCAATAGTATAAGTCATCAGTCTCCTCCAAAAGTGCTCCTCCAAAAACAAAATGTGCTCCTCAGTGTCCCTATATTTTAGAATGCCTTCCCCCAGAGTCACTACATTTCATTGTGTCATCACCCCAGCCACCACATAATGTCCCCAATTTAGCCACTTTGTCCAACCTTCATAGTTCTTTTATATCATAAATAAACTGCTTTTGCAGGCAATAAATCGTTGGTGGATATAGTGGAGAACTTTTTTATTTACGATACTTACCTCAGTAGATGCGGGTCCTCTCTCGCTCCCGTCTTCAGCCTCCTATCCTCCGCGATGTCTGCGATCTCATACAGAGCATGCGCGGCTCTGTATGAGAGCCCAGAGAAGAAAGATACAGTGCGCATGCGCGGCGGCCGGCTGCTTGCGTGCTCCCGAGCCGCTGGCCAGGGGAATAAGATACTTACTGCGCAAGCGCGGCCCACTAGGTCTTCGGAGCGGCGGTGGCCGTAACCATGGGATACAGAAGATAAACAATGGGTGAGTGGGGGAAACATTTTGATACTTTGGCTACTTTTTTGGTATTGAAGACCATTTAGTAAAATAAATAACATGACCTAAGGAGCACAAGTAGACATGATTATTGAAATGAGAATACCCCTTTAAATTGAGTATTTAACATCCCTAATTGCTCAAAAAGAAAAAACATTATATATTTGCTTAAAATAATCACAAAAAATTTGAATATAAAAAGTTAAAAAATATATAAAAAATATAAAAGTTTAAATCACCCCCTTTCCGTATAATTAAAAAATAAATACCTAAATAACAATAAATATAGACATAATTGGTATAAATTAAATAAAAAGTGATCAAAAAGTCATACACACCCCAGAATGGTGTCAATAAAAGGTTCAGATCGCCCCACAAAAAATGAGCCCCCATACAGCTCCGTACACATAAATACCAAAAAGTTATAGGGGTCAAGACATTACGACAAAAAAAAAATTCCAACTTTATAATTATTTTATCACTATCAAAGCGCAAGAAAAACTATACATATTAGGTATCGCCAGATTCGTACTGACCAGTAGAATGAAAGTAACTGGTCAGTTTTAATGAGCATCGAACACCGTAAATAAAAAAAAAAAAAAAAAACTAAAAGTGTGGCGGAATTGCCTTTTTTTTGTTTTTGCAATTTCACCCGATTTGGAATTTATTTTCCTGCTTCCCACTACACCATATGCAATATTAAATGGTGGCGTTGGAAAGTACAACTTGTCCCGCAAAAAACAAGCCCTCATACAGCTATATGAACAGAAAAATAAAAGGTTATGGCTGTATCAAGGCAGGGAGCGCAAAACGGAAACGCAAAACCGAAAAAACCTCCGGGGCTGAAAGGGTTAAGGAGTTAATTTGCATGGAGTAAAGGAGTCAACATCTAAGGAGCCAATTTTCTTAGAAATCTACACCTTTGGTCTGGTTTCTGTTGATGTCTATGACGCTTCTTCTTATCAACTATAAATACATTTATTTCCTGTAAAGAAGAAATAAAATGTAAGTTTTCCTATCCTATGAATACGTGTTGGATCCTTGCTGGATGCGGATTTATTTTCTGCTCTGCGTTCTATTGTTTTGCAGTGTTATTCCCCTTCGGCCCATGTGTATATTACTGGCGCATTAAAGAACATTTTTCACTTTAAATGCTCTGTCCAGGAAATTTGTCTCTGAAGCAGTATTGTAAATCTGTAACCAAGGTCAGTTGGGGAAGTGCAGTTGACATGGGCAGGATAAGAAACAAAATTGGATTTCTGAGTGGTGGTTGTGTGCATCAGAAGTAATGACCTGAATTAAGTTTGGCAAACATATTTAAACTTTAATCTTTCACGCAGTCTCGCCTGTGCATGATCTTGTCTTGATCAAGGCACACATGTATGCTTTCCGAATATATCAGATGGAATTAATCAGCTCCTGCCCAGAAGCAGTACAGTTGACTTTCATTTTGGTCGAAATGGCTTGTGTGCGTATTCTGAGTTTGATAAGAGAGGCTTCTGGAAGTAGATGGGCTTCTGATATACTCTTCTGGAAATGATTACATTTGCAGTCAGTGTGCTTGAATAGTATAAAAACCTGACTACTCTAAACAGAAACTAGCGGAAGTTAGGGATTAGATCTGTCATGGATACCCTTTCGTGTACAGTTGCAGTAAAAACCTGTTGGAATTACCTGGATATCTACATGGATTATTACTGATATGTGACCTATCGAAGTCACGATTATCTAAAAACACAATTTCACTATGGCTAGCTTCACACTAGCGTTAAAATCTTCTGGCAGGTTGTTCCTGCCGGATACTGCCTGCACTGCCGGAGCCTATTGACTGTAATGACATCCAGCAGGGATCCGGCCTATTTCCGGCTTTCTGGATTGCCGGGATTCTGCCTGACAAAAACTGATGCAAGCACCATTTTTTATGAGGCCGAATCCTGGCAATAATGCCAGGTCCCATTATAGTCAATAGGGCCTGGCAGTGCTTCGACCCTTTCTGGCTACGCCGATTATGGCGAACTCCAGGAGATTTTAACACAATTGTGAAACTAAACTAAGACACAAACTGCTGTACCCACATATATTGTGTAGGGAGAAAAACTTAAGTGAACTTGTGATTTTCATAACCTGTAGATTCCTCTTTAGGAGCAATCGCCAAACATTTCTAGCAGTTGCAAATAATATTTGCACAATGTGGAAGGGGTTTCCACTCCTTAGGTATTATTGACCTATCCTGTAGATAGTTCATCAATATAGGATTGGTGAAAGTGACTTGAATGAGATCTGAGCTTTCAATATGCCGGTAAAGACACCTCCTCCACCTCCGCTCCATCCCTCCCTCTGTCCACTATCAATGAGCAGAGAGAGATAGCGCAGCCACATACAGGCAGCCATTAAAACTGAGTACTCAGAGCACTGTGAATGGGCAGCAGGCAGGCGGTCATGTGACGGTGTCAGAGGGCCCACTGTAGGGTACTCCAGTACCCTGGTCGTCCAGTCTGATGCTGGTTTCCACCATACCTAGCACTGTTCATTTATGTTAAAAAGTTTCATGTGTATATCATCTGCCCAGGAAAATCCAGGTGACCTCAATCAAATTTTAGGAGGGCCACAACGGGTTTTTAGACAACATTGTCTTCCTTTGTGGTGTCCCTCCATGAGTACCATCCTAGTTCAGTGTTTAGTTTTTTTTTTATTGGTGGACACATGACCGACGGTTTTTGCAATTTGTTGAGTCACTTGTAGATATTTTGCTGTTCCTCTTTCTCACTTTTTCAGGTTTAGAGTGGTGTTAACAGGTTGCCCACTCCTAGGGAGGGTAGCAACAGTCCTGAATCTTCATTTTTATATAATTTGTCTAATCCTGGAATGATGTACAACCCAGGTCTTTTAGCAATGCTTTTGTCTTTGTTGACCTATCTTCTGAACTCTGAAAGTTGTTTCAATGATTCACATTAACCAGTCTTTCTTGAAATGAACACATTTGTCAGTAACTAGTTTTGGTGTGCTTTTATTTTGAGGAGTTGCCTCACCTGGGACCTGCACCTATCTTGAGAACGAAGCTCCCAAAAAGAACGAGAGCGCACTATGCATGCTCGGCTGCCCTTTATTCATTGTTGGCTTGGCTACGTACTGGCAACCATTATGGAGCAATGGTTACACTTGCACTGTGCACTCTCCATTCATTTCTATGGGAGTACCAAAAATAGACGAGCACACTGTTCAGCTATTTTCGGTGGCCCCATAGAAATTCATTTAGGGTGGTTGCCCATGTGTGGTGTGCTCTCCAGAACTTTGGGTGCTCCACTCTAGAGAGGGGGGCAGGTCCCATAAGTGGGACCTGCATCTATCTGACATTGTTGGTGTATCCTAGCAATATGCCACCAATGTTCGAAGTAAGACAATCCCTTTAAAAGACACAGCAACCATGAAACCCACACTTCTAATGTCTCCATAAAGAAGAACTCCCGCAAAAATTTTTATTCTCTGACCTGTTAGAAAGGTGCATGATATAATCTGTAGTGATTGTCATTTTCTTATCAGTGATTGTTTCTGTGAGTAAAAACCTCTCTTCTTATTGTAGCTGGGTCATGTGACCAACTCCCTGACCTCCAACTGACCCAGGACAGAAAGCCAGTAACTGTTCTATTCATTCCTATGGGAGCCTCACTTTCAGTCTCATAGGAATACATACAGAATTAGACTTCCTGTCCACACAGTCTGTGTGTGAGTTGGTGGGTCTAATTGCTGGTCACATGACACAGATGAGAAACCTCAGGATGATATAACTCAAAAATTCAGACACTGGTAAGAAAATGACATTCACTACAGATTACATCATGTACATTTCTAGCAGGACATGGAATAAAATTTTTGTTGGGAGTTCTTCTTTAATTGAAACAATTTTTTGGAGAAGAGCAGAGATGTTCACTTACCTTTTTTCCTCTGCCTTATGAATGTTTATTCAAATTAAAATTAGGTTGTTCTGTAATTGACCCAGCGACTAACATTATCTTGTTAGTTATTCCGGACAGAACACTGCGAAATGTAGAAATTTAAAAATAAAATGGCATAATTGTTTATTTTCCCATTTCCTTCCCAGAAATATTTAATCAGTTTTTAATCAATGATCAATTGCAAATATGCCACCAAAAGCTACAACCTGCAAAAACAAAACCCTCATCTGGCTAAGCTGAACAGACTGAACAATGGTTGTCTGCGATGGTGAAAAACATAACTCGGCCACAAAAATGGCTGGTCACTGTAGGGTTAAACAAATTGCTAATATTCTATTTTAAAGGGGTTATCCTATGAAACATATTACTGTGAATAAAGCATTTTAAATCGAGTATCATTGCAATATATGTGCAGATAAATAGTATGTACATTACATTTTCTTCTCTGGTAACGCCCTCTGCTGTCTTTCCTTCTGGTCCACCTCGTCTGGTATCCAGAGGTGGACTGACATGCCCGGTAGCTTCCCTGCTCACTTCCTCTCCCTTCATTGCTGATGTAGTGATCTCATAGAAGAGCAGTGATATATATATATATTTTTTTTTTACACACACATATATGTGATGGACTATTTTGAGACCAGAGCTAATTGCAATGCATCCTGAGAGATGCAGGTGTATGCTGAGCTGCTGCCCAGCCACAGAAATGCAAGCAAGTCCTCCAGATATTTGAGTAAAAAAAGTTGTAAATTTGTGGGATAAGCTCTTTAAATTAGTAGATCCTGTATATAGAGATGTGCTGCAGTGGACAAGTATTGTTGCTATTCATTAGTTTCCTAGTGATAGAAGTGAGCGTCGTCCTTAGTAAATACATAAAAAGATGAAAGATCAATGTATGTATTGGCGGTATTTACAATACGTATGACTGCGTAGTGCGTTGCTCTTGTGAATGCTGTTACTGGGCACTGTTGCTCCTCAATCATTGCTTTAATGGAAATAGTGATCTGATACTCGGACTGATTTATTTATTTTTTAAATTTTAATCACTGATTGTAGGCCTCATGGGTGACAACATTTTTCTGACGCATCACTGAAGTCTTCCCTTTTCCCCAGCCTGAATTACCTATTCATGGAGTTTATTTTTAATAAATGAAAAAGGACAAGCAAACCAGACAAAGTACTATGCTTTTATTTATATTGTCCCCGTTATTATAGTCAAGTTATTTTTTTATTTTATTTTCATCCCCAAGAAGCTGTTAACCCCCGAGACTTGCAGAAACACATTTCTTGGTCTTCAGTGCCCATTTTACGAATACTTGCAATTTCTACAATTAAAAATCTTGTGACGGCTCCATTTATACTTCATTAGAGATCTGTTGCCCCTTTGCATGGTATGTTTCTATCATTTTACCTTGGTGTATAAAATGTGCCACATAGGAAAGTTTGAAAAGTTAGCGATAGATCAAATGACCTGATACGGTTTAAAAATATCATTTCTTAACCACTACCCTTACTGAAAAGACTGACTTTAATGCAGCGATGAATCATTTTCTTAAGCCATCTGTTTCCATGGCACTCATATGCAATAATACATTTTTGTTCTCTGCTGGTGACTTAAACCTCAAAATTATAGAGTACAGAAGTGAAAATGAACACAGACGAGCACACACTTTCAGGCGAAGTAAGCAATTTAATTAAAATTGATGCAAGTGAGGTTTTCAGCAACCAGCCTGCCTTCCAAACCAAATGGAACAAAATGTAGTTATGATTATCTGAATGAGGGTGAAAGGCTTTCAGCTTGCAAGCTATTTGTGACTATGGCTTTCTGGTGCCATGTCTTGCTTTAAAGCTATGAGCAGTAGTGGGATCACGCAGGGCATCCACTTATCTCAAGGAGTGCAGCCGAATTAATTGTCACTGGTTTAAAAAGCCTGCCATTCCTCTATACAGCAGCATTTGCCATGTGGTGATTCCACTTCAAATATTTAAGGCTTTCAGACAGAAAATTTAATTTATACACAGAAAGGACCCTTTCAAACGTACTTTTTTACGTGCTGTTCAGACAGCGGAGATGGCTCTAGCTCCAAAGGACCCTTCAGTTAGGACATTTATTTCCCCCATTCAGTAACGTTATTACTTCTACCTGCGGTTTCTTGTGCACTTTGTAGCACGTGGTGTTACACAGCGGGTGTGCCACTTGAGTAGGCTTGGTTTGGGGTTACTCCTAACAGCATTATCTTAAGTGATCTGCCTTAAAGGGGTTATACAAACTGTTTACCACATATGATGGGATTTAAATGCCAATGATGCTTTACATTACCTTTGTTTCCTCTCCTACTTTATCAGATAGGGAGCGTGCAGGCTCCATGTATTGGATAGTGTGTGGGACCTAGCCCCCACCATGTAGCACTTCTTCTTTTTTCGTCATCCAGTGCAGTCTGCTTCTTACCTGCTTGGTCAGTAGCTCTCCTGATAAGTAGAGAGAATGCCTCCTCCCCACACCAAGAATCCATCTCGGCCCAGGAGTCGGAGGTGGACTGGCAACTTAAAGTGGTCCTGGAAGAAACTAAAAGTGGGCCATCTAATTTGACAGAAGGTGGGGAGCAACACAAGTAGATGGGCTCAACCATACCATATGCAATGTAGGACACAGGTGGGTAGTATCCTGATGATGGTAATACAGTTGAATTCTGGAGGGCATCTATGGCACCCAATGCTCCCATTAGTAATTTATTTTGAGAGCGTCAGATTGTTACATACCCAGCAGCCTGAGGAGGGCTCCAGTGTGTCCCTGAGCGTCGCCCACTGGGAAATTTCCCTCTAGGGTCTATGGCTAGTCCACCCTGCCGGGAATAGACAAGCTTATGCAGAGGCTGCATCAGAATTCAACATGGTTCCAGAGATGCAGTAAAGACAGCAGGGGGTTCTATACACTGGTATTTTACTGAATATCTTATGGATTAGGCACATTTTTAATAAATGTAAATTATACACCGGTTTAGGGTTTGGTTCTGTAGAAAGCGTGCATAGGTTAACAAATCAAACTTATTCCTTTTCTCTTTTGTTTGTCAGTCTGAGGTCCCCACTACTATATTTACCTGAAAACACAAATATGGTTAAAACCGAGTGCAAACAACCTGCTTAATTGTGTCTGTATAGCCAACAAATACTTCACTATATCCCAAATGCAAAAATATTCATTTAACAGTTGGGCCTGGCTTGCGATTGAAAAAGGACAGAAATCTTAATATCAATACTGAATATTCATTATTGTCTCCTACCTGGGCCTCCATTGAAAGAGGATAGATATCACTTATTAATATCAATAATTATCAATAGCAATCTCTTACCATACTGGTGTGAAAAGGGTGAACTATTACCAATTATCAGATGACAACAGTCAATATTCCCCTTAGCTCGTGGGATTGTTCTCAGCTTATACCACATCTATAGTATGTTGCTTTGGTATCACCAGGAATAACACACAACTCTGTAGCTATAACATAAGACACCTTTACTGAACTACGATGTACTACAACATATACAAATACTTTCAATATCATGGTCATATCAGTATACATACACTATGTAACTGGCCTATAGTCTAACAATATAGACAAAAGATACTTGGCCTTAGAATGTATTGTCCTCCATCTAAGACCTCACAGGAAGCTGGTCTCCCCAGGAATACCCCAGTGGCCAGGTATATTTACATCTGCATCCCCCAATTCCTTGTAGTTGTACAGGAAGGGGCGGGGTCACGACTATGAAATCACATGGCAGTGTGATGTTAGTCACTCAACCATGTGTCCAATTTAAATATGAAAACAGGGCTGAATCTCAGCCCTGTAACACATTCCTCTCTGCAAACAGAACATAGATTAATAACCTAAAAATCCCAACTCACCACTGTTAGTATAAATTAAAAAAAGGAGCAATCTTCTCACCAGCAATGCAGGCACCGTCCCCTTAATGGTCTCCTCGTAACGTCCCCATCTACGGCGCCTCCTGTAGACTTGAATGGATCACAAGTTGCTGTAGATACCACACTGCAGCCCCTCACACTTTTAAATCACTGTTTGCCAGCTGGAGCTGCATATATATTGGATCTTCCAACAGTCACAGGACTATGGAGACACAAAGAGACTGAGCCTTGTGCAGAATCATTTAAGGTAAAACAGCCTTCTGAATTTATTCAGAATTCTCACACGATGAACATCTTGTATAAAACATGTCATAAAATACTAGGAATCATCTCAGGATGGAGCTCATAAGTACCCAACTAGTTTTGCCTCCCAAGGCTTCTTCAGGGGTTTCAACTTATAAGCTCCATCCTGAGATGATTTCTACTATTTTATTGAATGTTTTATACAAGATGTTCATTTTTAGAGTATTCTGAATAAATGCAACAGAGTGTTTTACCTTATATGATTCTGCAGTAGGCCTGGTCTCTTTGTGTCTCCATATGTCCATGACTGTTGAGGATCGTGAGCCAAGATCACGCTGTGTTTCAAAATATATTTGAATTCCTAGAGACAGATCAAAAGTTTTGAGCAGTGTAGGACTGAGTGCTGATGCCCACGCGATCCCTAGAACAAGATGAGTGAAATGTTCTCATAGCAGTTTCTCTCCTCACTGCAGAATTGGATGGACCCATAGACTTCTATTGACCCTGTCTCCTGCAGCAAAAAGAGTGCGCACAATATACAAGTGCATCTCTCTTCTCATTCTCACTCACACTTGTCAAAACCTTGGATTAGGGCTGAAACCATTACTCGATTGAATCGAGTAACTGCACAAAAAAATCCTTGATGCAAATTTTTTACATCGAGAACTCGCTTGTCATGTGACCATGGAGTGTGAGCGAAGAACTTGCTATTACTCACCGCTCCGTGGTCACCCGCGGGCCCACACCATGCTGCGCTGTCCTCCTAACACATTGTCAGGATATAGTGCATGTAAGGAGAAGAAGAGGATGGAAGATTTCTGGAGTGTTGGCAGCGCCCCTACTGGAAAGGTAAGTATTTTATTGCACTTGCACTGGCACTGGAGACATGGCTATGAGGGGGAGATGGTGGTACTAGGGGGCGGCTGATGGCACTGGGGATGGGGGAGGGGGGGGGCTGATGGCAATGGGCAGCCTAATGGCATGGGGGGAACTTGATGGCACTGGGGGAGGGAGGGGGCTGATGAGTTTTTATAAAGGAAAACATTCTTTTAATTAGTTTTTGTACTTGATTAATCGTTGGATTCATCGGTAGAATACTCGATTACAAAAATAGTCGATAGCTGCAACCCTACCTGGGAAATGGCACTGACATATCAAGAGTTTTTTTTTTTTTTAAACTCAGTGACCCTTTAAGGCTCCCTTCACACATTTGTTGTGACAGTGAGAGAGCCAAGATGCCAAGAGAGTAGCTGCTTATTCAGCTGTGTGATGCCAGAAGGCTTTCAGCATTAAAGGGGCTTATCCCATACATTTAAAATTCATATATCTGGAGGCCTTTCTTCCCTTTCTGTGGTGGACAGCAGCTCATCAAGCTCCTGCATTTATTAAGATGCATTGCAGCTAGCTCTGTCTGGGCCGCTTCCCCACTCCAATACAGAGATCAGGGAACTGAGCATATTAGTCGACCACTGAATGCAGGGGAAGGTGGACCGGAAGGATAGGCCGCAGGGGGTGCTACCTAGAAGGAAATTGTAATGTACATAAAAAAAAACCACACAATGTTTTTATTGCATATTACAATAATATTTCATTTGCAATGCTCTCTTCATTGCATAGTAATACTTTTTGTGGAATAACTCCTTTAAGAACGCCCAGTATCCATGTCTATTACCATTACTTTTTAAGTACACTAAATGATTAAAATGCAAGTTAAGGGCCCTCATAGGATTTTGAGTGCGGGACAATAGCCCCGCGGGTGGCCCGGCGTGCTCAGCATCATTGTAATCAATGATGCTGTGCTCTCCAGTGCGCACGATCGATGCTGCTCCGGGACATATGGCCCGCTCACGGACCGTATGTCTCAGAGAGCATGCGGTCGTGTGAAAGGGCCCTAATTCTGCGTTTTTCTGCACTAAACTGAATATTATCTGCTCAGCTCCTGACTTCAGAACCTCCTGGTGACTGGGCTTTTGGTTCCAGTGGGTGGTTCTGCTGGGCAACTGTAGACTATCTCTGTAAGTGAATTATGACTCAATGCATCTCTTTAACTATTGCAGTCAATCAATAAATGACAAATTATACCTTTCCCACAAAAACAATATATCAATCTGCTCAGCTCCTCATTTGCATCGCTTCACTTTTTTTTTTTTTTTTTTAATAGAGGTTTGCCTTTCTTCACCACTTTTCTATTTTCTTTACCTCCTTTTCTTCTTTTTACCTTGTGTAAAATCAGACCTTGAATGTGAACAGTTTAATGTAAAGCATGTGTTTGGGTCTCTTTCCAATACTGCATTTTTTTCTGGACATTTTATAGGGTGCAAGACAGAGTAAGATTTTTTTTGACTTCTTAAAATATTTTTGCCTGTTGTGTAGGGAGTCTCCATTTTGACATGAATATATGTCTTTTTGAGCATTCCCATGTGGTGATATTTTCAGCAGTTAACATCTATTTAGTGTTCTGCTCTTTTGGCTGGTCTTGAATCTGGCTTTTTTTTTTTTTAGGTACTGATTTATCGATTGTAAATTGGTTTCATTCTTGTGAATCCTTCACTCACAAAATGCATGCTGTTAACATAAGAATATTTTTCACATTTGGTCTAAAATTGAAAATCCAGTATGAAGTTTACTTGGTAATATGATAAATATACAGTATGGCATTGATTTACTCACAAGATGCTAAGGCTTTGGCATGGTTTGCTAAATCTGTTCAAGCTCTTTACCAGTTTCCTTGTTAAGTAGTTTCACATATTAGCTCATACAGAGAAATGTCATGATTACATAATTAGTCTGTTTTTGCCTCTGTTATATGCCTGCAAGGGTCCAAATGGGTTACAGGGGCACCAGATTACCTGTAATTTGAGGTGTGCTGTCTTAGGGGGTGGTTTCTACCTGAATCCATCCAGGTAATCTAACTTGAAGGAGTCCGAGCCCCTGTCAAATGAAGTATAAGCTGATTAATGTGAAGCACACAAGCCAAAACCAGCGGCTGTTTTTGACTTATGGGCTCCATATGCAGCAGTTAATACTTCATTTGGCAGTGCCTTGGATTCTTCTTGCAAGTTGGAATACCTGGGGATGTCGAACATCTTTCAAAGACATCAATTCAATGTAACGTAATTGTGAGTATCAACTTTATTCATTTTAAAATAACTTTTCTAAGTTGAATAAACACTGCAGGCAATACTGATGCACTGTTTTATGGCTGGTGCGGAGCTGATGGGGCAGTTCTTAAAAGGGTTTTCTGAGATTTAAATGCTCTGGATAGGTCATCAGTATCTGACCAGTGGGAGGTCCAACACCTGGGACCCTCACGATCAGCTGTTTTGAGCTCCACAGCCCAAGCACAACACCATACATTGTATGCAGCTGCGCTTGGTATTGCAGCTCCACTCCATTCACTTCTATGGAGCTGCGCTGCGCCTAGGCCATGTGACCAGTGAACGCGTCATGACGTGGCCTAGAGAGAGCAGAGAAGGGCCGATGCGGTACTGCGTGTGCCCCTACCTTCTCGGGGACGTCGGACCTCGAACAGTCAGATACTGACAGCCTATCCAGAGGATAGGTCATCAGTATTTAAACCTCGGAAAACCCTTGAAAAAATAATCAGTGAGTCATACACCGACACCCTTGGACTTTGTACTAGACATAACCGTATATAAGCTTTACCCAGGTAGACTTTTTGTGCTCATAGGTTAATTGCCAGATCTGAATCAACTGCATTATTATGGATTCTCAGTAAGCCTTTTAAAGCTGCTTTGATCCAGTCTGGTTGGGGTTCTGGCTGAGCACGTTACCAATGATAACAGAAAACAAAGTCACAACAGCACTACCAGACTGTTAAGGGCTCATCCACATGACCGTATGTGTTTTGCGGTCCACAAAAAATACGGAGGACGTCCATGTGCATTGCGTATTTTGCAGGCCCCTGATAGAACAATATATAGGACATGTTCTATTCTATCTTTTGTGGAACGGAAATACAGACATACGGAAACAGAATGCACACCGAGTAACTTCCGCTTTTTTTGCGGACCCATTAAAATTAATGGTTTCGCATACGGTCTGCAAAAAAAGCTGAACGGACACTGAAAGAAAATACGTTTGTATGCATGAGCCCTAACTTTGTGATAAAGTCCAATAAGGCGTGGTACAGGCAGTGATGGGCCATAGCCCGGAGGCACCGGCAGATACTATAATGAAGAAAACTGTAGCACTCTGTGTCTTCCTTTAGTGATGATTAAGATTTATTCACCAAGTCAAAAAGTCTTGAAAAGTCGCATAAATCTTAATCATCCGTAAAGGAAGACACAAAGTGCTGCAGTTTTCTTTATCCCTAATGATACCAGTACATGTGTAAGAGCGAGTTAACATCACCATTTTTTTCCCCATTCTTCTGGTCTGTCAGAAAAACAGAAAATAAAGAAAAAAATGGATACTATAAAAAAACTGAACAAACGTATTCTGAGCATCAGTTATGCACATTTGGCTTCCGTTTGAGCCATTTCCGTCTGAGATACATAATTTTACACAATATAAAGTACTGCATGCAGGACTTTTTTTTCCATATAATGAATGGTAGAACTATATCCTAGAGTTTAAAGTGTGTTTTTTGCTGCATTCATTTTCATTTGTAATTTCTGTATCTTTTTCACAGGTCCAACAGATCGATAGAGTAGTGGAAGTTGTAGAAGAAACAATAAAAGGTGAGGTTTTGTGATACTATCCTTTTATGAACTGTATTAATTCTTTGGGGTATGTAGATTTGGATCAACAGGGGTTAAGGGGTATTCTCATATCAAGGATGCTTTATCTCAAAAGACCTTTTATTCCTTTTGTGGCATTTAGAGGAAGTCTAACCCTTTAAAGGGAACCTGTCACCTCCTAGACAGAAAATAAACTGTTAGCAGTACCTTACTTTAGGGACCAGTGTGAGGCAGATGCATATCTTCATAGGGACAAGCGATTCCTGTAATGCCCCTTTCACACGAGGAGGAGACTCGCATGTCTCCCGCGACGCATCTACAGGGCTGGACTCCGGCATTGACTGGGATCGCATATAATGCTATGCGATCCCTGTCAGTGCAGAGTCCAGCCCTGTAGATGCGTTGCTGGAGACATGTGAGTCTCCTCCTCGTGTGAAAGGGGCATAACAGTAAAAAATCAATCTCTTATTCCTGCAGCGCGCGCTTTCCTGCGTCATCTTGAAGTCAAGGGGGCAGCGGCCTCCTTGCTCCAAGTCAAGATAACCACTCCCCTCTTGTAAATGAGTGACACGTCTGCCGGTGGCCAGGGATCGCGCAAGTCTCGCGCATGCGCGATGAGTTCCTGTGCGATCCCGGCTCTGGCTGTTCACTTCGCTGGTGCTTTTAACACTACAGCGCATGCGCCGCATAGGCAAGCGAGTGCACTTGCCAGAGCGCGCTCGCTTGCCTATACGGCGCATGCGCTGTAGTGCTAAAAGCGCCGGCGAAGTGAACAGCCAGAGCCGGGATCGCGCAGGAACTCATCGCGCACCGCGCATGTGCGAGACTTGCGCGATCCCCGGCCACCGGCAGACGTGTCACTCATTTACAAGAGCGGAGTGGTTATGTTGACTTGGAGCAAGGAGGCCGCTGCCTCCTTGACTTCAAGATGACGCAGGAAAGCGCGCGCTGCAGGGATAAAAGATTGATTTTTGACTGTTACAGGAATCGCTTGTCCCTATGAAGATATGCATCTGCCTCACACTGGTCCCTAAAGTAAGGTACTGCTAACAGTTTATTTTCTGTCTAGGAGGTGACAGGTTCCCTTTAAGCATTCTAATTTGTCAGTCGTAGTGCCGATGCCAAAGAACTTGGCTACATGAACTTGTTGCTGTATGACGAACATCATATCACTTCCTGCCATAATCAATTATTATGCAGTGTCTCTTAGCAAACTGGTGAGATAGTTTTGCGGTGACTACACCGCTGTAGCCCTGCTTTAATGACAGATAAGTGATACCAATGAAAGCAAGCAGGCTGTCTTATAATAACCCGCAGAGTGTTGATGACGTATCCTCTGGACATTTCATCAGTATCTGATTGTCGGGGTGCTGACTCCCAGTACCGCCACCAATCAATCGGTTGAAGAGACCACTGTGCTCTGGTGAGCGCTGCAGCCTCCTCAAAGCCCACCAAACACAGCGCTGTATATTGTATGGAGGCTCTGTTTGGTATTGCAACCCAGGCCCATTCACTTGAATGGGACTGAGCTGCAACTAGGCCATGTGACCGATGTACATGACTTCAGTGATCTAGGCAGATGCACTTTCACGTAATGTGTCATGGAGTGCCAACTACTTAAAAATTTTGACAGACTGTTATGTCAAGATGCACAAAAGGGTTAATTAAGGATATTTTTTATAGTTTATCTGAAAATGGGTTTTATAAACCAGGCAAGTTGTTCACTATTTTCATGGACCTATACAATATACCTGCTGGAGCTATCTTTCTGAGATTAAAAGTGGCCCTGGCCCTGAACTTAAAGTGGCCCTGGAAAAAATACTAAAAGTGGCCCCATTTTGAAGTTTGTTTCAAATTGATGGAAGGCAGGAACAGCAATACCATATTGTGGCCCATTACACTACCCCCAACAGTGCCAAATACCACAGTCCATCACAAAATACTGCCAGCAGCACAAAATACATCCCCAAAAACGTACACTGGCCGGCTGTGAGGAGGGCCCTGGAGGCCCCCTGGGCATCGGCCCACCAGGAAATTTCCCTGTAAGGTCTATGGCCAATCTGCCCCTGGACTAATATGTTCTGCTGCTCTTAGTTCTAGCATTTCGATGTGCCTAAATGTGTTTGTGAACTTGTCTTGGCTACCATCCCTTCTCTGCCTTCCTATATCAATAAGTAGTTCTGCTGTGCAGGTGCCTTACTTTGTTTTTGGCCTAAACTTTAAAGACCAAGCTGCCAGTGATCAGGAAACACTCCTTATATACTAATCACCAGTTTTATTTTTGTTTCTATTTTCAATTCTTGCGCTTGTTTGCTGTGAGGTTTGTGTGCCAGGACAGTCTTCTAATCACAGTCAGACTCTGCTTAATATGTCGTTCACAGTCATGTTCTGGCCTTTTTTCAGTCTAAGAGACTGATATATGAGTATTTTAATTCTAAGTGGATTACAGTGCCAGAGAAAGCACAGTAATTGCAGCTCAAAATATACCAAATATCTTTTTGCCTGCATTTATACATGCCAGTGAAACCTCTTCAGCCCTATGAGGGGGCTTTAAAGCAGATGATCGTTTTTACTGAAATATACTGATGGATCACTTGGCAACATTTGATGAGGTACAAAATGGATACAATTCCAGTGCTGAACAGCAGAGCTCTGGATTCCGAGTCAAAGTTAGTTTAGGGTGGAGTCAGTAAAAATGTACCGACCCTTACTCCAGCTTAAAAAATACCGTTTATTAATATTTTGTAATGAATTAACTTTCTTATGAATTTAGAAACATTTACAAATGATCTTAAATATATATTTATGTTCTATAAATCTAAAGCCCTTATTTATTACAAACAGTAATAAGCAGTTCTCACCTATACTGTCCTTATATAGTCGGTGATATACTGTACTATAATCAGTGATAAGCAGGGTGTTCTAGTGGTGATAGATAATCAGTTCTCACCTCTCCTGTCCTTATACTATAATCAGTGATAAGAAGGGTGTTCTAGTGGTGATAGATAATCAGTTCTCACCTCTCCTGTCCCTTATACTATAATCAGTGATAAGCAGGAATCTAGTGGTGATAGATAATCAGTTCTCACCTCTCCTGTCCATTATACTATAATCAGTGATAAGCAGGGTGTTTTAGAGGTGATAGATAATCAGTTCTCACCTCTCCTGTCCTTATACTATAATCAGTGATAAGCAGGATGTTCTAGTGATGATAGATAATCAGTTCTCTCCTCTACTGTCCATTATACTATAATCAGTGATAAGCAGAAATCTAGTGGTGATAGATAATCAGTTCTCACCTCTACTGTCCTTATACTATAATCAGTGATAAGCAGGGTGTTCTAGTGGTGATAGATAATCAGTTCTCACCTCTCCTGTCCTTATACTATAATCAGTGATAAGCAGGAATCTAGTGGTGATAGATAATCAGTTCTCACCTCTCCTGTCCTTATACTATAATCAGTGATAAGCAGGGTGTTCTAGTGGTGATAGATAATCAGTTCTCACCTCTCCTGTCCTTATACTATAATCAGTGATAAGCAGGGTGTTCTAGTGGTGATAGATAATCAGTTCTCACCTCTCCTGTCCTTATACTATAATCAGTGATAAGCAGGGTGTTTTAGAGGTGATAGATAATCAGTTCTCACCTCTCCTGTCCTTATACTATAATCATTGATAAGCAGGAATCTAGTGTTGATAGATAATCAGTTCTCACCTCTCCTGTGTTCTCTCCGGTCCCTCATAATTAGCAGGTAAATATTTCCATTACGGAGGCAGGCTGTGGTCTCCTGTGAAAAGCTATTTATTCCCAGACAAACCTTTTATGACAAGCATTGAATATAGCAGCTCCACTTTTTACGTTTTTCTTTTAGTCCCATTTAGACTTGCTCACGATTCTCTGCATTTCAAGGACATACATATATAGCTTTTCTTTTAAATTCTTTTATTTTTAAAGAATTTTTTTATGTTTAACACACAAAAACAATAATATTCCACTGTTTAGTAGTATAATTTAAAGATTATATATGGATATTATAAACATAAAGGGTTAGGGAAGAAGTGAAGGGGAAAGAGGTGGAAAGGGGAAGTAGAATAATTAGGCATCCAAGAAAATATGGAATCACAGGTTAAATGTAACACTCATATGTAATTGTTCACAAGGCCTTTTTGAAGAAAATGAGTAAATTTTTTCCAAATGTAGAGATGACAATCCACGTTCCCTTTCCTTTGCCATCTCAGCTTTTCAAAGTGTTCAATTCTGTTTCTCTTTATACCAGTCATTCATTAAAGGCGGTTGTGTGTCACACCACTTTCTGGGAACCAAAATCTTGGTAGCATTTAGACATATATAGCTTTTCTAACTTTTCCTGAGGACACTTTCATACACTGTGTGAAGAATTATTAGGCATATTTATTGAACAACTACAGTGCTGTCAGTCAATCCAAAATGTTAATAAACCGCAAACCTGAATATTTAAGAAAGTAAAAGTGGGGTTCTGGCTTTCCTAGGAGAATACTTGTGTGCAGAATTATTGGGCAACTATTTCTGTGCAGAATTGTTATATAACTAAATGAAAAAGGAAAACGTTCCCATCTCACTTGTTTATTTTCATCTGGTAAAGTGAGAATAATGAACAAACAACTCAAAATTTACAAATAAACATTTGTGAGATTCCCAAAAAAAGTCAGTGGCCAATGTAGCCACCCTTCTTATCAATATCAGCCATAAGCCTTCCATCCATGGAGTTGGTCAGTTTAATCTGTTGACAATCATCTTTTTGTGCAGCAGCAACCACAGCCTTCCAGACACTGTTCAGAGAGTTGTACGGGTTTTCCTTCACAGTTAATCTTCCGTTTAACAAAGGCCCAAAAGTTCTCAATAAGCTTTAGATCAGATGAAGAAGGGGGCTGTGTCATTATTTTTTCATCTTTAAGGCCTTCACTGGCTAACCATACAGTAGATTACTTTGATGTATATGATGGAGCATTTTCCTGCATAATAATCAGGGTTTTCTTAAATATGTAGAATTTCTTGTACCACTGCTTGAAGAAAGTGTCTTCTAAAAACTGCCAGTATGTTTTGGAGTTGATTTTGTCCATCTTCAACACGAAAAAGTCCAACAAGCTCATCTTTAATAATCCCAGCCCGTGGCAGGACCTCAGCTCCACTGGTGTATGGAGTCGAAGTGAAGCTGTGTGCTGTTATTTATCCAGCCACGGGTCCATCTATCTGGTCCATCAAGAGTCACTCTCCTCTTCAGATATTTCTTCACCCAGTCTTAACTTTTGAACTTGTCTTGTTTAGTTGCCATGTTTCAGGCTTCCTTACCATGGCCATGAGCACTGAAAACCTTGTACTTCTGGGCAGTCTAGGGAGGTTGCAGTTCTGGAATATGACAGCACTGAAGGATAATGGGTTCCCGGTTGCTTCACGTTTCATTCTTCTTATCTTTGGCAGTTAAATTGCATTTTTTTTCCTCAACACGTCTCTTGTGACCCTGCTGACTATTTGAAACAACTCGTTTGATAGTTGTGTCATCGTGCCCCAATATCTTAGCTGCTTCAAAAGTGCTCCATTCCTTTTGACAATTTTAACTTTTCAGAGTCAGTTAAATCATTTTTTTTTGTTCATTTTGCCATATAAAAACAAGCTGCCTAATAATTATGCATACCTTAATATAGGATCTTGATCTCATTTGGCCAGAGCCTCCCTCATTACACAAATGCACATCACCTGAGGTGCTTCAATCCAATAAGCATTCAAGTGTATACAGCTTGGAGTTGATCTAGTCAAAAAACCCACTTGCCTAATAATTGTGCACACAGTTTAGATTTATTACTGTTATCAGCTCTGAACCTGGACATAACCCCTTCTTCACCCATTCAGCCCGTAAAAGACCGCCCATTTGTGCCGGTGACGTCACCAGGATCACTACTAGATGGAAGTCTCTGCCTAGCATTCCCATACAGAGGCCTGGAACGTCACCGGATCTATAGAGAAAGACCTTGCCTTGAAATGCTTTGATGCTCCACTCATTCATGCTGAATAAGGTAAAAAGGGAACCCCTTTAAATGTGTAACAGTGCCAATTATTCCAATTATTAAATGCATAGTGCATTGAATATTTACTTACTATCATTTTTGGTGACAAATTTCAAAATTCCAGTAACACACAATTTTTATCTACCGTATTTCTCGCTTAAAGGGGTTGTCCGAGTTATTTTTTTGTTCTTTATATGTTACTAACTTGTCAGGTATAACAACTTTCCCATATACTTTGTGTTTCTAAAGCTGCTGGGTTCTCAGAGTTGACTGAGGGTCACATGACCTGTGATGTCACCTTATCTCCCTGGTCTGTGATGTTTCGTGTACAAGCCTCAGAGTTCAGATAACAGCCTGTACAGGAGACGTCACTGGCCACGCCCCCTTTCTTTGCCGGGCTCCTGCTATCTGCTCTCTCCCTGGATTCCTTCAGATAAAACATTAACCCCTTCAGCCAGAGCACACTGAGGGCTCAAGGCTTTACAACAAATAGTAGCTGCAGCAGTGAGAGGAGACAAATGCTGGGCAAGGAGCTATAGAGGAATTGTACAAGAACAGGTAGGGAGAATTTCCTGTGTGTATCAGCAGTGTCATTGTACAGCTGGGACTTGTAGTCCTACACAAACAACATGCTGCTGAGTATCCCAGCAGGCAGACATGTACTCACAGCACTTATATTCACTGCCTTTGCAGAGAAGGGGGGGTGGGGGAGGGGCAGAGATTGTTATTACTGCATGTAAACAAAGGCCAGAAGAGAACCAGGGAAATGAGGAAATATAGATTTTTTTTTTTGCCTAAAACTTGCTGAACTTAGTTATATATTGCTACCCATCAGATTTACAGTGCTATATTTTTTTTTCATAACTTGGACAACCCCTTTAAGACACACCTGATGATAGGACGCACCTAGGTTTTAGAGGAGGAAAAATATTTTGAACCAAAAGGTGTGCTAAAATATTTAATAAAATGGCAATAATGTTTTACACTGTTATGAGGGATCTAAGGATGGCACACTGTTAGGATATTCAGGAGATCTTTGGATGATGCACTGTTATGTTACTATAACCCCCCTCATCTTTTAGAATACACCCATGTACTGCAGTACATTGGTGTATTCTTAAAGATGAGGGGGGTTATAGTCATATTCAATATCAGCACTGTCCAGGGACTATACTGTAATTGGCCTGTGTTTATATAAAAATGACTATAACCCTCATCATCCATAAGAATGCACCGATTTACTGCAGTACATTGGTGTATTCTTAAAGATGAGGGGGGTTATAGTCACATTTAATATAAACACTGTCCAGAGACTGTAATGTAATTGGCATGAGTATATTAAATATGACTATAACCCCCTCATCTTTAACAGAGGCCAGTTCCATTGGTGGTCTGTGGCGACGGCACTCATGGCTGGACTGGAGGGAGGGGGTAAACGTTTTGGTGGAGGCGGCAGTTCCTGCCGGCAGACGCCACCAATCAGCAGTACGTACGTCGTGCGGGCGGCAGCGCATCTGAGAAAGAGAACTTCTCTCCTCTCCCCTCCTCTTCTATGGAGTGGACCCATGCGGCAGCACAGAGGAGAAGGAGAACTTCTCTCCTCTCCCCTCCTCTTCTATGGAGTGGACCCATGTGGCAGCTACATATTAAGGAGGTGCGGGCTGGCGGTATTCAGCTTCACTGAATGCTTAACTGTCACCTCCCGCCCCACACTTAAAAGGCAGGAGCAGGCTAATTAAAAGCTCCGGCAACCCTGCAATACTGCTGGCCAGCTTGATTTTTGACAGATTCGCTTTGTAAGACGCAGTCACTTTTCCCCCCCAGTTTGGGGGGAAAAAAGTGCGTCTTATAAAGCGAAAAATACGGTAATCTGTTTTTATTTTCTGATTTTATTTATTTTTTACTCCATTTCCTGAACATGATCATGGGGACAGCCATTTTGCCTCAGCTGTTCTTACGGTATTTAAACTGCATTAAAAAAAATTGCTTAATGGCAGCCCATTGACTTCTATGGGAGAGTTTTCTAGGCAGTTTCTGTGACCTGTGCAGAGGTGATTGTACAAGGAATGAACAGATAAGCTTTGACAATCACCTATTGTGAATGGTGGATCCTGTCTTATCTGTCATTCTAATCCTTCCTATAATGATATCACCTCTGTGTATAGATAAGCAGGAAACTGCACTGAAGTGATCTGTACAGACCAAGAAGTACAGTCTATTAGGCTACTTTCACACTAGCGTTTTAAAATTCCGGTATTGAGTTCCGTTATAGGGGCTCAATACCGGAATAAAACGCTTCAGTTTTGTCCCCATTCATTGTCAATGGGGACAAAACTGAACTGAAGACAACGGAATGCTTCTGAAAGCATTCCGTTCCGTCTTCAGACCGGAGAACAAACCGCAGCATGCTGCGGTTTGCTCTCCGGTCCAGGCATCCGCACCAAGACGGATCCGGAATGACCCCCAATGCAAGTCAATGGGGGCGGATCCGTTTGGTGTGACCACAATGGTAACCGGATCCGCCCTCCATTGACTTTCAATGGAGTTCATGACGGATCCGTCACCTGCACACATACACACAATACACACATACAGACATAGACATACACAGAAACATAAACATACACATACAAATACACATACATACTTACATGCTCCCCGGCAGGTCTCCAGAGCGTCGGAGGGACAGGACGGCGCGCACAGATGACGATTCCACCAGGCGCCCAGCAGAGGGTGCTGTGGGGAATCGTCACCTGTGCGAGCCGTCCTGCTCCTCCGGCGCTCTGAAGACCTGCCGGGAGCATGTAAGTATGTATGTGTATTGTCTGTGTATATGTGTGTGTGTGTATGTACTGTGTGACGTGTGGGGCCGGAGCGCGGTTCCGGCTCCACACATGTCGCTGCGGCAGTCCTGATCCGGCAGCACCCTTCACCTGCCGGATCAGGCCTGCCGCTAGTGTGAAAGTAGCCTTAAGCTCAGTGGCCAGGGCGAAAACTGCAGGATTTTATGTTTTTTTGTTTAAATATAGATATTGACCTGGAAAATTAAAAATAGCATTATCAAATATTTTTTAAACATTATTTAAACAATAGGTCATTTTCTGATGACACATTTCCTTTACGTTCTAAGTAGCCCGATTACTTACATGATATAAAGAAAAAGCTAATATTACCATTTTACTTCAGGAAATGTGTTGTTACTAAATCATTGGCTATTTATGAAGGAGTCTGAGATACCGGAGACAGTCAGAATTTTGGCTTAACAGTTTCCAACAGTTTGAGCAGTCATTCCTCTGTGTCCTTTTAATAATGTAGAAGATTGCTGTAGCAACAGTACATAACCAGCCTTGAGCTAGGTTCACACCATGTTTCATTCTTACATTTAGGGTATGCAGTAAGAAATGTTTCTGATATAAAAAAGAGCATGTTGATAGTGTGAATTGGGCATGAATGCATGCTAAAAATGTGTCCTTATTGCATATGTCCGGTCGTTTAAGTCAACGGTTGTAGACTTGCAGAAAAAAATTGAGCTTTAAAAGCTATAGACACTTTCGGGGGCATTTTTTTATTAGTACATTGTACTTATTTTGAGCTAAAAGTAATTTTTCCAATAATGCTTCGTTAGACATATTCAACCATTTCTCTTCTCCGGCCTCTAGGTTTCACTGATTCTGCAGACTGTTCTTTCTGCTTCTCATTGAAATCCATTAGCTCGATCTGTAACCCTTATCTCTTGTTTCCTATCAGCTCATAAATACTCATTTAAACTGAATTATGATGAAACTGATAAGAATGCAGCTTAAATGAGTGTTTCAAAGCTGTTAAAACGGTTGAGACGAGGCCTACGGAGAGAACAGACTGCAAAGTCAGTAAAGCCTGGAGAAAACAAACTGTTGAAATTTTTTATTGAAAGCAAATTGGAAAAAGTTTTTAGCCCAAAACAAGCATAATTCAGTAATAATAATCCCCCAAAAGGTGCCCATAGCCTTTTCAAGCAAATACATTTTTTGGTGGAGTGGTTCTTAGACATCCAGAACTGGAATAACGCTATATAAAGATTATTATATATATATTTTTTTCCATAATGAACTCCAACGCATGAGGGCTGAGTGAATTAAAGAGGCTGGCCACTTTGCAATCTTTTTGAGTTACTTACGGCTTTTCAGCCACTGCTCCTGTTTTATTCATTAACTTTCTTCCATATTCTGTAAAAACTTTCTGGTGTATGCTGCCTTTCCTGTAAATAGTGGCTTTGCATGGTTTTGGGTCCTGTATCTATGACATCACTGATGATGGCTGCTGTGTCCTCTGCTTCTGATGTGTGCTACTGCCAGGTGTAACAAGCATATGCACTTTGCTAGTTTGATGTGCTGCAGCCAATGAAGCTGTACTGCGCAGAGTGCAGGAGACGCTGTACTGTCCAGCCTGTGCAGTAAAACCTCATTGGCTGCCCACAGTGCGATGCTCACTACACCTGCCAGTAGCGCACACTGGAGGCAGAGGAAGCCTTCTACTGTGCAGATGTGAATGTTTAATATGGAGTCTTCTCATTGGAAGACAAAACGTGAGCAATAAATGTTGGCTGCACAGGGAATGCATGGCAGCCATTACAAGTGATGTCATAGATTGGGGGCGGGGGGGGGGGCAGAACCCAAAATCAAGCCACCGTTTACAGGAGGAGTAGCAAACACCAGAAAAGATGAACAAACAGGATATGGACCCAAGTTAATGAACAAAATAGGAAAAGTGACTATAAAGCAGCAACTAACCTATAAAGATTGCAAAGTGGCCATTGTGCACACATTTGTTGGCATTGTGTACACGTTTTGCTTGCACACTTATATATGAACATAAAAATCCATTGTTAATAAGTGCTTATGAATCCCGGTTGGATTGTTTGGCTGTGCACACAATAGTAACCTCCTTGAACTTGCGATGAACTGCAATATCCTCCCATGAAGTTGGTAATTCATGATGTGTCCAAAAGAGTACAAAGCCAGGCTACCTTTTATGTCTCCCTTGCTTGACACTACTTTACGATTCTTTATGAGACCATAATGTGATGTGATATCAGGGAGGAAATCAGTCCTCTATGAATCAAAAATGTAATAAAAGCTTTGTGTGTCCACTCAACCATATATGGAGTCATCTGCAAAGAGATTTGTCATGAACGACTGCACTACTAGTGATACGAGACAAAATCACCGCTAAAAAGTCTCAGCAGGCAATTGAGAAACAGCCTGGAAACACGGCCTACAAGCAATTCTCCTTCTGCTGCTGCAGTCACACCTGTCACTATGGGATGGGGCTGCATCTCCCTATAATATGCAGCTGAGCTTGTAATAATAAAAGTCATTTACTCCTTGGCCAGGAGTCTTGACTTTTCTACTAATGGCTCTCTTGTCAAAGGTTTTGTTAGAGAACTAATTTGATTGGTGGTATGATTTATTGATCCTTCCTTTGTCTCCGACCAGAACCTTAAAGTGCAGCTTCACCTTTGGAGCCCCCTATGAAATTTACTGTAGGGAGTTTGATTGAAGGAAACCTGTCAGTAGAGATAAATGCTGTCCAAACCATGGGCAGCAAGACCTACTGGCATGCTCCCTCGCTACATTGCGCCACAGTCTGCGACTTTTCCACACTCACTCCAGGTCTAAAAAAGGGGGTGCGGCACGGAAGGGGACAGCCGGCAGGCCCGTCTCATTTTTCATTTTGTATGCCTGTTTTAGGAGTAGAAACTGTTCTAAATTTAAGCCGTGGCGTAGATTTAGATTGGCAGAGGACAGGCCAAAGTTATTTAGAGGCCAGCGCTTCTTCATAACTTCAGTGGATCCAATGCACAGGGTTTTTAAGACCGGCTCTAAAAGGCCAGTCTTAATAAATGACCCCCTAAGTTTCATTGGGCACCCAGCCAGCACTTCTTCCTGTGTCTGGTTTTATTTTAAATCAGCAGAGAGGAATTTATTATGACTGGCTTTTCATTTGCGCTGGAGTAAGATGCACCAAGTTTATTAAGGGCGACACCTTCTTTGGCACATCTTCTTGCCGTCTATGAACCAGTAAAGGAAATCTTTGCCAGATGTGAGCTGGGCAGTTTCTGGTGTAAATTAAAGTTAATCTGTTGGCCCACCAGGGGCCACACTTTTTCTCCCAAGTCCAAAAGGGGCGTGAGTTGTGCAAGATTGGTTGAAAACAAAAGTTGCACATTTTTATGCAAAAGGTCACTTGTCTTAACAAAAATGTGACTTTTGTACACCAGAAAACTGCCGTACAGCTCCCCCATGTATTCTCTAAAATTCTGTAAAGTAAAACAGTTCTTTGCAATAAGGATGCATGTCGGTATGTTATGCTGCTTATTGGTAGGGAACGATGAGTCCACTGACAGGTTCACATTAGGCACCATTCACACAATGGTCCATATCCAATCTGCATTTTTTGTGTGCTGTCCGCATCCATATGTCCATTCCCCAAAACAGATAGAACTTGTCCTATTCTTGTCCGTTTTGAGGACTAGAATAGACATTGTTACAGTGGGTCCTCAAATAAACAGACGTCATCTATATTTTTTGAAAATCCATGTTTTTTGGAGTGCATAATACATACGGTCGTGTGAATGCACTCTTAATCCCACGTTACAATGCTTTTGGATATGATTTATATACAGTTTATACATGAAGTCAGTCCATTAATAACATTCGAGTCATTGGAGGGATGCGGTAGAGAACCAGCTTTGCGTAGTGTGCACATTTATGCTTTATTAGTTAATTTATTAATTTAAAACGTTTGTGCAGTAGTATAATATTGATTACCCATCCTCAGGGTAGGCAATCCATAACAGATGGGTGGGCGTCCAACTCCTAGCACTCCCACCGATCAGCTGTTTGAAGGGGTTGCAGCACTTGTGCATCCTCTTCAATATTTACCTGCATGTACAGTACCTACATGCCTTCTCACTTAAATGGGAAAAGCAGGTGTAATTACATACATTGCACTGCGCCGCGACCCCTGCAAACAGCTGATTGATGGGTGTTGAGGATAGATAATCAATATTATACCACAGCAAAATCCCTAAAAATCATATTTTTAATTGGTCTTTATTAACTGTTTGTCTAGCTGGGTGACTGGTACTTTCACTTTCACTTTGTGCCGGTCATCTAATTATCCTCATCTGTAAAGTACTGAGAGGCCATAAACACTTATTTAAGCCACATTCTTATCAGTAAGGTAAGAACTGACCTATAATGAGTGTTTATAATGTGAGAGAGAAATCCACAGGCAGCTAGTAGAACATGTCAGCTCTGTACACAAAAAAGGATTCCATATTGTTAAAGACCAATTGGAAAAGTGATTTTTAGGTCAAAATAAGTATACTGCAATAATAAAAAAAATTGCCCCCAAAGGTGTACATAGCCTTAAATTTTTTTTCTCCAGCTGTTTGGTGTAATATTCATTTCTATTATCACAGAACCACAACTTTAGGCTATTGATTACATCAAATTTGTTGATGTCCCTTTATAATTTTTATGTTTATGACTAGAGATGTGCGAATTTCATATTTTGAAATTCATTCATGCTTCGTTTGGTGGTAAAAGGTGAATTGCGTTATGGATTCTGTTACCACGGACCATAACGCAATTCTATGACTGAATGCATAGCGGAATGCCTTTAGAGGTATTCCGTCATAATAGAAGTCTATGGCCTGCATAACAGATCCGTCCGGTCTCTGTTATGCATGAGAGGACTCCCCTGCGCAAGGGGGCGGTTCTGTTATGACGGAATAAATAACGGAATGTCTCTAAAGGCATTCCGTCATAGAATAGCGTCATGGTCCGTGGTAACAGAATCCATAACGCAATTCACCTTTTACCACCAAACGAAGCTTGACCGAATTTCACAATATGAAATTTGCTCATCTATATTAATGCTATAATTAATTTTTGACAAAGATTTTTTTATATTTTTCTGTTCTTATTATTACTATACGTATCCATTTGTGGATATTAAATTGATTATTTTTTGTATCCTTGTGATCCCTTGTGTTTTGTGTGTAACGGTTTCACCTTGTGCATCTTTAGGTTAACACACCCTTTAATTAAATCCACAAACACATTGTACTTGTACTTAAATGTAGTATATAGATTACATGATATATTATGTGAAAGTGCTTATGATTTCTATTGGCCTGCTAATCTCCTATGTAATTAGTGCCTATTGATCATTACATGCATGACCAGTGCGCGGCACGGATGAGTAAGTAAATGGCTGGCCTAGATAATGGGATCATTGTTTTTCTTAGCAACATAATTTTCTGCTTCTGCCCAGCCATTATTAAGCATATGACATCCTATGTATATAATGGGTTTACCTATTATTCTATCAAGCCCTCCTCGCTCACCTCTTCATTAACTTCAGTGTGTATCTGTGAGCCAACTGCAGTTTGACTTTGTGTTTTGCCAGTCACATCAGAACATGAATGGCCCATTTATTCTCCAAATCACTTAATGACTTATTAAGTTAATTAGTGAAGCAAGGTCATGATAGATGGCGGCATGTCACTGTGGTAAATATTTGGGGTTGAGGATAAATGTTTCTTCCTAGAGAGTGGTAGAAATGGCCGTTTCAGGCTTTTTTAACATATCTGTTATTTTGTAGATTTTAATTAGAGGGGTTGGCACATACCGTAATACCCATCTACCCTTCAGTACATACTTATTGCTTAGCCTCTGTCGTCTGACCTCATTAATTCTTTGTTTCTTCTGATTTTGGCTTATGTGTAATACAATGCAGTCTGTAATTATCACATGAATATCTAAGTGCCCTATTACATGGGCATATAGAGCAGACGATTGTCGGGAGAGAAGCGTTCCCTCTTGTCAATTGCATGCTTGGTAGGGGAGGAGACTGCTGCTATTACATACATCGATCTCCTCCTCAGTAAAGGGACGAGCGATCACTAATACATTGCTCGTCCCTATACTGTCTCATTGTTTTCTGGCAGCAGAGGGCCTATTACACGGCACGATCTGCCACTGGCAAACCAGGATTTTTTAAGAAACCGTAGCAGCAGCAATCGCACATCCTTATACTTAACGAGCAACTGACTGTTGGGAAGGAACACTTCCTTCCTGACAATTGGCTTCTCCTCGTCTGGCGTAAATGCACCTTATGATTCCCAAATTGTTGCTAACCTCAAAATCGCTTTTTGAAAGATAGAATATTCACTTTGTATTCTTTGAATTCTGGCCAGCTCGTAACCATGCCAAAGCATACTTGTGGTGTACCTCCTGCCTACCTGAGAAACACTATGGAGATCGGCGTAATTTTAAAGAGGGCCTTTCGGCACTCCTAAAATGTCTATTTTAGTAAATACTTGTATTCCTCTTGAAAGAATACTGAAGAACTTTCTTAGCATTCTGTTTTATTATTATTCCTCTTTAATTCTTCCTAAAAAATTGATAACCGAGTTTTACCATTGCCTCATGCACAAGAGCGAGAATCAAAGAGCGAGTGCCATCTGTATTTGGAACCGCAGGCACCTGGACTGAAAACTGACAAAGTCAGTGGGTTTATGCTTCTCATTCTCCCTGGCTGTGAGCTGCCCAATCACAGCGGAGAGCGTCACATCCAGGAGGTGAGCTTTTTTTTTTCTCCCTAGCTGTGACGCTGTCCGCTGAGATTGAGCAGCTCACAGCCGAGGAGAAGGAGAAGCCCCCTGAGAATCCCGGCCGTCTCCTCCTCCCTGTACCGATGCTGCTAATTAGAATACAGGGCTCCAAAAGTGACCGGGGGGGAACAGCGGGGCAACGGAGCAGTCAATGTGAAAACGAAAAAAGCACCCTGACATATCCTAATAAAGCCTTACACTGTCAGGTAATAATATTGTAATGGTAGGACCAGTGAAAGGTCCTCTTTAAACAGAAGATTGGCTGGGGTGCCATGAGTTGGACCCCCACCAATCACATATTGATGACCTATCCTTGGCCTGCATTTATCGTTACCAAGTTCCCTTCTAATTCATGAGATCTTGCCTTACCTACTTTTCTCTGGGCAAGGCACTCAGGGTCCTGTAGTTACCAGAACTTATAGGTGCTGACTGTGAGTTTGTATAATCAAGATGAAGAACTTCTATCTAACTTCTTATTTTTAAGCCATCTAATAGTAAATCTTGACTTTCCCACTGTGACAGGAACTTAGGCACTTGTTTTCCATATTATAGGCAAGATGTGGTGGGAAGTTCAATAGCTCATAAGGAACATTCAAGACAAATGAGAATTTGAACTACACTGTGGTCAAAGTCAATCAAATGTGAAGCTTCATATTAAGTACTTGAATCTGCAAATATGAGCATTTTAGTTAACATAGCATCCATAAAGGCGTTTTCTGGTTTCATATTTTTTATCTACCAAGAGTACCCAAAATACCGCATATTTTTGCTTCATATAACTGTTTTTCATATGTTTTTCCGTCTCCTTTTTCTCAACATCACTGCATCCTGGAAGGATGTTTACATGGCTCACTTCCTGTTTTCATCAGCTTCCTGCTGGGCTTTTGTGAACAACCCCAGCATGCTTTGCTCTGTAATGTCTCCATACTTGCCCTGCCGATCACTTCTCTCTGCAGTAGTCACGCCCCTACACCTCCCCTCTTAATGCTAGCTAGGCAGAGCAAGCCCTGAAACATAGGAAAAATCTTGATTGGTTTGGTTATAAAACCCAGCAGGAAGCTGATGAAAACAAAGGTCTGCATTTAAACTTCCTGCCAGGATACAGTGATGCTGGGAACAGGGGAAGGAAAGTGCTGATATGAAAAACAGATATATTTACATATGCAGTATTTGAACTGGAGAATCCCTTTCTCTTTGACTAATAAGATTTGTGGTAGAAAATTTAAAATGCATTCTTTTCTCACTGTCGCCACAAGCTATGGCACAGTTTGTATTAACCACTACAGATAGTTTCTGGCTTTTTAATCTCAGATCTGCAGCAGAGACACCAAGAACTCTGGGCATTGCATATATATGTAATATCTTGTTTCCAGCCTCATTACTTGTGTCACAGTTATAAATTCCTCCTGTGGTTTTTACCATTATTGCATATCATCCCTATATATTTTCTTCGCTGTTAATGTCTGTTTTAAATATTTAAATGCTGCCATTAATATATCTGGCAGAGAGATGAATGATCCTGAAGTAGCGTGACTTGTGTTTGTGTATTTATGTGCTTCATTTGAAGGTCACTCGGTGCGACTGCTGGGTCAGAAAAAGGATAATGGAAAACGGTTGGGGGGAGCTCGATTGGATTTGCCAAAGATTAGGAAGAACCCACTGATAGAAATCATTTCCATCAATACAGGGTAAGCTTCTTTCAAATTTGCTCATAAAATATTCAGTGCTGCCTAAGAATTCAATTTCGTTTTTCCCAGGCATAGAGCTCTTCTGCAGCTCAATTTATTAAAGGGGAACAAAAATCTTCAGAGACCCTGTGGGACTCTAAATAGTATCTTTTGTTATATCATTGTACGTGTGTGTATATATGTGTGTGTGTGTATATATATATATATATATATATATATATATTTTTTTATTTAAATATGTATTTTTTTTCTTGTGAGAATAGTTTTTTTTTTCAATGAATATTACAACACGGCTTGTTATATTTTGTATTTTTTACACTTACACACACACACATATTTAAATTCATGCTGATTATTGTTTTCTCACATATACTGTCAACTTTCTGACCAAACGCAGTTCAAAACTAGCTTAGAGATATGTCGAATTTTGTCACAGGTCTTCCACAGATTTCAACCTGTAGTTTGCAAAGGGCGAAATCCACTGTGAAAATCCATAGAACAAATTGACATGTAGATTTAAAATCTACACCGCGTGTCAATATGTGTGTGAATTGTTTTCCATAACGTGGATGAGATTTGTTAAAATGCTGCAGATCTGGTTAGTAGTGTTTCACAGTCCCCTGCCACCGATGCTGGTGTCTCCGCGCATATGCAAGCACCAATATTTATGACCAGTGTACTCTGCGCCTGCAGATCTTAGCAGGAAAACTGTGGCTGTGATTTCATGATGCTGTGTCATTTGATCAGTCCAGTGCACTGTTGAAAGGATGTGTGCCATATCAAGACCCAATTATTTATGTTGTATTCCCCTCAGGACTTTTTGACCGTTGTTTTTATCCACTTGTGGTTCCCTTGTTTAGTTGGAACAGTTTTAATGAAATGTTAAAAAAAAAATGAAGGCTCTGTTCACATATTCTTTGTAGACACCATCTCAGATTAAGGATCCATTCCCATGTCCGTATGAATGGGTCTGCATCCAGTCTGCAATTTTGCAGAACGGGTGTGGACCCATTTATTTCAACACCGCGTGCTGTCTGCATCTGCAGTTCCGTTCCGCGGCCCTGCAAAAAAAAATAGAGCATGTCCTGTTCTTGTCCGCAGCCATGGACAAGAATAGGAACTTCTGTCACAGGACCGGCCATGTACGAGCCACCGCACATGGCCGATGTCCGTGTTTTGCGGGCCTGTGAATGGCCCCCTAGGCATATTTATCAGAATGAGTAGAGGACACCATAATGGAACCCAACATTCACCATTATAATTCAGTGGGGTCTGTTGATCTCTTGCGGTAGCCATCATGTGATCCATCACAGCTTCAATTCCGTTTTTCTGCTCCTATGAAAGGAACAAAAATAAAAAAAAAATAAAATTCCAAGCACAAGTTGGGTGTCAACAAATTCAAACATCTCTCTATGCATACAGAAGTACTTTTGTTATTGCAGTAAACCAGATCTATCCCATTTCTTTTTTTTTGACTACACAGTGGTGCTATTTGAAGGTCTCTGTATAGGAGAGACACAGGCCCGCTACCCTGCCAGGGAGTGATGAAATTAAAACGCAAAGCTCCCACATCACTTTCAATCACGTTCTAGTGCTCTTATGTTCCCGTGTGTCTAAGCGTGGAAGTCAAAATGTGCCATGTGTGATGTTTTATCCATTAGGCTGAAACCAGAGATTCCCTTGCTGATCCTCTTGTCCAATGAATACACCGGTTTCGTCCATTTTTTATTTGCTGTTTTTTCATTAACTGCTGCTTTGTGATGACTGAAGTACCTTATTTGACCTCGTCTTTCACAGACAAATTACACCATCTGATACTTTTTACCTTGTGATAACAGTGTTCTTTGGTTCATATTCCAAACCACAATAAATGAGATATTTAAAATGATTGCATGGTCTCTGCTGTGACCGATCAGCAGAAGTTTAAGATTATGTAGCCTGTGTTCTTCCAAAGGCAGTTTATGACTGCACACCACGATCAAAAATCTGACTTTGCCATCACTGTTAATAAAGCAGTGTCTCCCTAATCATACAGAAAGCGAGTAAATAGTAATAATAAAGTAAAATTCCTTTAATGTGGCATTAACAAGAGTTCATAGGTGTCAGACTTGTGTATTCTTAGAAAACTTAATGGAAAAGGTCACAAATTACATTGTTCAAAGGGTTGTCTCATCACTGCATGTCCTGAGCAATCAGGTGATCACCCCAGATCCCAACCTGGCAATCAGCTGATATCGAGGGTTGGGTGCGACAGCCGGCCAGTCAAAGTATCGCGTGACAGCCTTTCAAATGAATGACTGTACTTTTAATCCAAGGACAGTTTGTTGAACTGGAAAAAGCTATTCATACAGTGGTGGTCTAATGGGGTGTTGCTTTCATGGTGCTGCTCCTTTAAATTCATCTACTTTTTTTTTTTTTTTTTAAGAATTTTCCTCTGTCTTCAATTTCAACCTTTTATAAGTATCTAGATTAAGAACTTTTTCTGCTGAGACCCATGCCGATCACAAGAACAGGGGCCTTTTACCCCATGGAGCCCCCGAAATGAAAGAAGAGGTCAGGCAGGTATGCCGGCAGCCACTCCATGCACTCAGCTATCCGATAGAAATGAATGCAGCAGCTGAGTGCATGCCCAACCGGCCACTCCATTCATTTCAGGAGGCTCCATGGGGTACAGGGCCCTGTTCTTGTGATTGGTGGGGGTCCCGTGTAGATAGAGGATAACTTCACATAACCAGAGTAACCCTTTAATGGATTTATGCTGTATTTTGCTTCTACAGTCAGCCTTCCATTATTTGCTGTTATGCTGCTTTCACTGTTCTATGCAAACTACATTCTGCACATATGTTCGTGCTCAGAAGTATGGTTAAAAATGTTTTTAGAAGACAAAAATCAGGTGCATGGCAGGAAATATAAATGTACAATTACCAAACAGTAACCAATGCCTCAGTATGTAGTGATGTATACCTTCTTAATTTGTACCATAGTATATTCTCATAGAGATAGTGTCTCTGACTAGCAGATTTGTCCTGTAGTAAAGTTGTATACTTTGTGCAACTAGTAAAGGGTTTTGTAGATTTTACCATTCATTTTACAAATGCATCTTTGTTGCAGCTTGGTTGATGCTTTTCCTGAAACATATAACTAAAGTTTGGACATTTTGGCTGACGATTGTATGATAATTTCATGTGAATTATCGTTCATGACGGCTAGAGATGAGCAAATCGCTCAAAATTTTATTAGTGTTTGATTTTGCCGAATTGAAAGTTCTATAATTGATCCAAGAATTATGTATGACACTCTGATGTGTCCTAGAAAGCATATTTTGAAATGTTTACTTTTTTCTTTCAAAAAGCTTGGATACACCTCAAATTTTTACAAAATTTGTGTTGTAAATGCAAACTGACTTTTAACTGCAATTTAACTTGTAATTGGCCAATAAATTGCTACACCACACAGGTTTTCTGTCCTAGTGGAAATAATCCTTCTGATTACCACAAAAAATATAAATAACATTTTTTACACACACAGTACAAATTAAAAGAAATATTTTTCTGCCCTAAAATGATGACCAAAAACTACATCTTGCCTCAAAAAACACAAGTTCTCATACAGCAGCATCATTTGGCTCCCAGGCGCATGAGTGTTCTATCCAATGAAACCTCATGAGACGATTTTGGCATCTGTTGCGCCAGTTTGGAGTTGCGGTTTTTGTAGACAAAATCGGGCCTGAGATGCATCTTTAGAGAGCATTGTCAGGTGTGGATCATAAAAGGAGAGAAATTATGAAGGATAAATACTATTTATTTTTTAATCACCTCATAGTTTTGGTTTAAACTGCATTAAAATAAGAAGAGAGGTTTGACAGCACGTTAACTGCACTTATTGCTACAAGATTATACTGATGCGGTGCTGGGAAGCCTGTTATCAGTACAACAGCCAGGCTCCCTATAGAGAAGGCAGTGTTTTTTTGTTTTTTTTTTGTTCCTGTCCTACCCATCACTGTATACACAGTGCAATGAGCAATGTGTATATAGATCAGGCAATGGCACTTCTTGCTCTGCTCCCAGCAAACACTGCATTAACTGCAAGAGCTGCAGATCAGCTCTGGTCAGAATAGTATCAGAACAGTGTTGCACAGTGGTCTGACAAAATATACAAAGAAAAATTATTTAAAAAAATCATTCTCCTTTTGCTATATATCTTAAAAAGTGTTATAAACAATAAAAACATAAACTTAATCGGGTTTGCTGCAGCCAAATCTGTCCAAAATATTAGAATATCACTTTAATTGTCCCACATTTTGTGGCCCCCATAATGGTACTACTAAAAACTATAATTCATCTCAAAAGCCATCACACAGCTCCATCGATGGAGAAGTTATGGGTGTCAAAATATAACCTCATAAAGCAATTTTTACACTTTTTAAACTTTTGTAATTTGTTAAATGGCAAGACATAAGACATTATACAAATGTATGACTTTAATCAAATTGACATGCAGAATAAAGTTACCATCTCATTTTTACTGCACAATTAACACCTCCCAAACAAAACCAGAAAATGCATTTTTTTAGTTAACAAATTTTGCAGTTTCTCTGTACAATATATGGAGCATTAAACGCCCACACAAAAAAGTCCTTATGCAGCTGTTTATGGGAAAAAAAATTATAATTCTTGGAATTATCCTATCAACCATTTTTGTCCAAATGAATTTACACTAGCAGAAAATAAAAAGAACACTTGGAAAACTTCATGTGATTGATCTGAGATTGACAAAGTATAAAGTGCTAGTGGTGCTTGTTCAGTGATCACATAACCAAGGTGGTGCACCCTTTATTTAGGGTTCTGCAGCACAGTGTAAGTAGAGACACGGTCACATTAATACTGGGTGGTAACGGTCATACAGATGCTGGATTATCCTCCTGTGATATGTCATTCCAAACTACTTCAACCTTACACCCCTAGTTGAGCCAAGGTGGTTATTGGCTGCTGTGCATGGGAGATCTGTTGCCCCATCCAGTCTCGATGGGGGAGAGATCTGGTGAATGAGCCAGCCAGGGGAGCTGCCGGATACCCTGAAGAGCATGTTGGGTAGTGCAAGCAGTGTGTGGGCAAGCATTATTTTGTTTCAAAATCGTGTCTCCTGAGTCAAAAAAGCAGTAGAACTTGTTCCACAATGTCCTGGACATATTGTAGGCTGGTTAATGTTTCCTTTACGAATACCAGGCAGAAATGGCCATGGTAGCGAAGGCTAGTTTCACACCAGCACTAACATGTTTCGGCAGAGGACAAACCTGCTTGAGATCATTGTATCTGAAATAACCGGGTTCCACTTTTCCCTTACCAGAGCCCATTAACTATAATGAGACTTGACTGGGATCCGTCCTGCTTCCGGCATTTGTGCTGAGATTCAGCCGGACCAAAAAACGCTACTTGCAGCTGTATTTGTACAGCCGAAACTTGCCACTAATTCCGGAGACAGGCTGGATCCCCTCCGGGTCCCATTATAGTTAATGGGGCCTTGTGGTGCTGCTGCAGTTTCCAGCAAAGCCAGATGAGATGATCTGTGGTAGACTGTTTCACTGCCGGAACAGCCTGCCGGACAATGTAAGCGCTAATGTGAAACTAGCCTAATGGTGCCCCCACACCATGGCACCTGGCGTTGGTCCTTTGTGTCTCCACACTCTTCATGCAGGTGGTCTCCAGCCCTCCTGTGAACGCAGCAATTATTAGTAGACAGTCTTCTTTCATCACTGAACACTATTGTTTGCCATTGATGGCTGCCTCAGAATTCATAGGAGGGTGGGAAAGTGCCTACTGCCATCTTGCATGGAGTGGAGACATATAAAACTAACACCAGGTATCATGGTGTGGGACACCATTAACTACCATGGTCGTTCCCATCTAGTATTCCTGGAAGGAATATTGACCAGCCTTCAGTATGTCCAGGACATTTTTATTTTTTTTACCCTGGAGACGTGGTGTTCCAACAAAATAATGTCCACCAACACACTGCGTGTGCCACGTGATGTGCTCTTCGCGGTATCCAGCAGCTCCCCCTGTCCAACTCATTTTCCAGAATCTCTCTCCCTTCGAGAATGTCTAAGACCAGATGGGGCAACGGATCTCCCATGCACAGCAGCCAATAACCACCTCGGTCGAAAGAGTGGCAGCCTGTATTGCAGCTAAGGGAGAAGCATCCCATTATCAACGTGACCATACCTCAATGTATATCCTGCTGCAGAACCAAAAATAGAGTCTCTCTCCTTGTGTGTGATCCCTGATAGAGCACCTCTAGCAGTTTATACATTTTCAATTTAAACTCAATAGCATTAAGGTTTCTAGGTGTTTTCATTTTCTGGGAGTGTATTTGGCTGCACAGAAAGTATATCTGACTTTACCTCTGTGGAATACGTAGCTTAAGGTCATGGTTATGGCTTTGGATCAACTAAAATAAAATCTCTTACATTGTCTAAATATTACTGCTGATTAAGTATTCCAGATCGTATACGTAGCAAGAAATGCCAAGGGATTGTCCAGATTAAGAGTACTCCGAGCTTTAAGATCTTTACTAAACAAATCTATAGATTGGATCAATTTAGGGTTATGAACTTGAATTTTATTCATTATATTAACTAGCAGGCTTGTCTTTCATTATTCATGTAGAATTCCAGCTGAACTAAATTTGTACTTCCAATAAAAAGCAGCTCAGCTAATGGGTTTTTGTAATTCTTCTCAGCACTGGTATACATAGGTAGACTCGCATTCAGTACTCATGGCCAGCATAGCTTCGTGTTCACATCACTGTTTTCACAGAGCAAGAAGGGTTCTTGTGAGATTAAAAGTAAACATCAATAACTTGCTTCCCAGAATGTAAGCCTTTTATCTCATACATGTCTCCCCTGTCACGACTTACAGGTTACCAACAGTCTACCCAAGGACTTCTTCTAAGCTGTGCATAATAAGTGACCCTCTTAACACAGTCTCCTGTAAATCATCTTTAATGCTATGTTTTGTGTGTGCTGACAGTACACATTTTTTCAGTAGACTGTTTCAATCACATTTTTGTTATGCATGGTGTTCTTGTGTTATTTTCTGTTGCCAATAGACCCATCCACCAGTGCTGCACATAGTTGGTGGCCATACATGTTCAGAAGTTCTCTTTCCAGCCCTGTTCTTCGAGGCAGTTTTCTTTTGCAGCCTCTCATATAGACTGGCGCTCTAGTGTGGAGCTCTTTTCTGCAGTCATGTTGGGGGGAGCAGGATTTTGCCTCCTTATTAACAAGTGTGAAGGCTTCCTTGCAAATACTGTAAGTGTATTCTTGGCTGAACTTGCCATTTTCTTAGGACCAGACAACAATCTAATGTGTATGAGGAGCTCAAGGTTATCTCATGGAGAGACAGATCGGGCAAATAGATTTTTCCCACACATTGTCCTTTTTGTTCTCCATCAAGATAAGCCACTGTCAGAGGGGTCTGGCATCTGCTTTTTCCTCTCTCCCCCCAATGAAAGACATACACTCTTGGCCAAGCCGAGTGAATTGTGGGTTGAGAGAAATAGGTGTCACTCAGTTTATTAGTAATTGCCTATATGTAGCTTAGAAGCTTTATCGGATGAAGCACTCAAACAGGAAAAACCCTTTTAAAGGGAACCTGTTAGATTGTATATGCAGTCCTAGGTTACATATTATAGAGTAGGAGAAGCAAAACAAATTGATATATAGGGTTATGTTTACTAATGGTTAGACAGTGTACACTTAGATAGACACTCTCAAACTGTATCACATTTATCATTGTCTGATGCTGTGTGATAAATCTGACTGTCTAGTCTAAGTTTACACCACCTATCACTTGGCTTAAACCAGATTTGTGCACCAACATTTTGGCATAGTTTTTGGTGCGTTTTTGGGGTAGTCCAGAATTTTTTTGCTAGCCCCAACACCCACTTCCACTATGAAGAGATCTATGCTTCTCTGCTCCATGCTGCTTCATTCCGGCTCCATTGCTCCCAGCCATCTTCACCAGACTTCCAGCCCCCGCATGGGAACTTCCTACACAGGTGGGATGTGCACCACTGCAGCCAACGACTGGGCTTAACAGTGACGTGTCTACATGCAGGAAGTGACCCATCTCTCTTCACAGGTCTCTCTTGGCGTAGGGGCGCATTTAAAAAAAAAAAAAAAAAAAAAAACCTTGGACATCCTCTTTAAACACGCCTCTTTACCAGTAAGCCACACCCCCTTTGTAAGAGATAGTAAAATGCTATAAAAGTGTCTAAAACACTTAATGCCCCTGCTGTTTGTGAAAAGATTCAGTATAGCTTGTATTTTATTCACTTAAATTCCTGCACTTTCTATGTTTAGGAGCCCATTGCATGTAAAATAGTATTAGTCCTTCATTTGGTAAGTTGCTAAATTGTGTTTGCTGCTTAAAAAAAAAAAAGTTAAATGCCATCTGCGAACAATGTTTCATTATGGTGCCATGCCAGATACTGCATATGTTACAACTTCTGCAGATCACGACTTACATCGCTGCCTGTCATCTGCACAAAGTATCTGCATGTAATGTGCAAAATGCTGATCTTCTCTGTCAACATCCCTCCACTTCCACAGCTGCTTTCACTTAACTCTTATTCTGCCCAACAGATTTTATCACTTGTCAATAGAAAAGAAGGGTGTTTTCTTCAAGCCCTGAAAGCCTGTGTCACTAAGGTCAGCTGACAAAATGAGGATGGATTGCGTTCGCTATGCAGCAACACTGACCAAAATCTTAACTCTAAACTTGACGTCCTTATTTTATGAGCATAGTGGTGTCTCTCCCATCATGATCGGACAGGGGTTCCTTGAGCCCACCAGAGAAAATTATTCTCGCAGCACAACCCACATATCATAAATAAAATCTAATAGGTTTTGATATCAGATACATTAGATATCCTAGTGGCCGTTTATTGGGGGTCATTTGTCATGCTCATCAGTGCTATTAGAGAGGCGTAGTGGATTAGCCTGTCACTATTTTGCATAGTATTTATAAAGAGTCGCACAGCAGGTAATGAATTGGGCGAGTTGTCTTTGTATTCTTCAGAGTGCAGGTGGATCGTATGCAGTTAGGCCCCATTCACACGACCGTATGTACATTTCCGCATTTTAGCGGATAAGATGCGGAACCATACGGACCCATTCATTTTTCCATAGCGGAAGTTCTCCTGCAAAAAAAAGGAAACATGTCCTATACTTGGATGCAAAATCACGTCCGTAGCCCCATTAAAGTCAATGGGTCCGCAAAATTACGGAACACTACGGAAGACTTTCCGTATGTCTTCCGTTCCGTTTTTAAACGGATCACTGAATACACACGGCCGTGTAAATGGGGCCTTAGGCTTTACTGCGGACCCGCAAATATACAGGGGCCGCCCGGCGTGTGTTTACTCTTTGGTCAGCCCATGAATTAGGTGCAAAAGTGCTGTGGAAAAGTTGCATATTATATTTTAAAAGAGGCTTGAAGGAAAAAAGGGGGGGACCCCACGCCATTTTTTTTTCAAAAATTTCATTATTTAAAAAAAAATGGCGTGGGGGTCCCCCCCTTTTTTCCTTCACCAGCCAGATACAACCAGCAGCGGCAGCCTAGCACTACCAGGGTGGGAAGGGACACGGTTATTGGCCCTTCCCAGCCTAATGGTACCAGCCTGCAGCCGCCCCAGAGCCAGACCCTCAATTTAGAAGGTCCGGTCCTGCGGGTACCCGGCTCTTCCCGGCACCCCTGGTGGCGGTGGGTGCCGAGGTAATAGATGTTGGGGTTAGTGCTGGCCTGCCATACCAGCAAGCACTAAGCCCAGTATTAGTAATCAGGGCCGTCAGTAGATAGCCGTGATTACTAAAACTGTAGTATTGTAAAAAAAAATACACACACACAAGTATAAAACATTTTATTGAAATAAACACTCCCCCAGACCCCTGTTTGACCATTTTATTTAAAAAAAAAAAAAAAGCTGGTCCGACGTAGTCCACCGAATCCGACGTAGTCCTCTGCATTCACGACCCTGAAAAATAGAAAACAAACACACAAACACAGACCACTTACCTCTTCCTGCACTGGGATAATACACACAGCAATGTCACTGTACAGGGATAATAAACACAGCGATGTCGCTGTACAGAGATAATAAATATCCGACAGAAATTCAGATCAACAATTGTGCCCCCATCAGACCTCAGGTCAGCGTCTTGTGCCCCCATCAGACCTCAGGTCAGCGTCTTGGCCATCAGACCTCAGGTCAGCCTCTTGTGCCCCCATCAGACCTCAGGTCAGCCTCTTGTGCCCCCATCAGACCTCAGGTCAGCCTCTTGTGCCCCCATCAGACCTCAGGTCAGCCTCTTGTGCCCCCATCAGACCTCAGGTCAGCCTCTTGTGCCCCCATCAGACCTCAGGTCAGCCTCTTGTGCCCCCATCAGACCTCAGGTCAGCCTCTTGTGCCCCCATCAGACCTCAGGTCAGCCTCTTGTGCCCCCATCAGACCTCAGGTCAGCCTCTTGTGCCCCCATCAGACCTCAGGTCAGCCTCTTGTGCCCCCATCAGACCTCAGGTCAGCCTCTTGTGCCCCCATCAGACCTCAGGTCAGCCTCTTGTGCCCCCATCAGACCTCAGGTCAGCCTCTTGTGCCCCCATCAGACCTCAGGTCAGCCTCTTGTGCCCCCCATCAGACCTCAGGTCAGCCTCTTGTGCCCCCCATCAGACCTCAGGTCAGCCTCTTGTGCCCCCCATCAGACCTCAGGTCAGCCTCTTGTGCCCCCATCAGACCTCAGGTCAGCCTCTTGTGCCCCATCAGACCTCAGGTCAGCCTCTTGTGTCCCCATCAGACCTGCCTCTTGTGCCCCCATCAGGTCAGTGTCTTGTGCCCCCCTCAGACCTCAGGTCAGTGTCTTGTGCCCCCGTCAGACCTCAGATCAGCCCACCCAGCCACTTTAAAAAAATCATACTTACCTGTTCTGGCCGCCGCCGCTGTCCTCAGGTTCCCCACTCCACTCTCTTGCCTGCCGGCGCTCACTATGACCTGACGCTGCGTCAGGTCATAGTGCGCGTCAGGGAAGACGGTGGAGCGCGGAACCAGTGAGGACAGCGGCGGCCAGAACAGGTAAGTATGATTTTTTTTTTTAAGTGGCTGGGACCTGGGTGGGCTGATCTGAGGGGGGTGCGGGGGCCCTGGCAGCACGGCAGCCCGATATTAGAACATGGGGCAACGCATTAAAGTGATGCGCGCGCCATGTTCTAAGTATCGGACTGCAAGAAAACTCGGTATCGAGCTTCGGTACCGCACTAGGTACCGAAACCGTACCGAGTTTTCGATATATCGTGCAACCCTACTTCCGCACCGCAAAAAGGTAGCGCATGCACTACTTTTTTGCGGTGCAGACCTCATTCAAATGGCGTCCCCACTGTCAGTGCCCGTGTGTTGTGGACTGCAAATTAAGGTCCACAGCGCGGGCACTGAACGCAAACGTTCGTGTGCATGAGCCCTAAAACTGAAAATTGTCGAATGAGGAGCAAATGCTTCCAAAGCAGGCGCACTTTCATCAGTAAATACGCCTAAAGAAAATTTAAAATGGGGAAAAGTTGACTAAAACAGGCGCAAATATAATTGACCCCGTTGTCTCCAAAGGTTTTTTGTTTTTTCCCCCTCTGAATCTTTGGGGCCCACTGGTCGTTGTGGGCCAGTTTGATGCTGGATCTAAAAAGGCAGATTTGAGTTGCACTGAACAGGTGCTTTATTACAGATGCCCATCTAGTAGCTAATAGCTGATCTTGGGCTCTTTTCACTTAATGTTCCAATGGGTAGGGATTTTCAGTCTGGGTGGCAATATAGGGAGTTTTCCACAGTTTAAAATACAGCAGATTGGTAGCTGCATATGCAAATGAGCACATGACATGACAACATTCTGTGACATCACAATGATGGCCCTTGCATAAGAATACCAGACACTGTTGGGGCTAGCCATTTATTTACAGGAGGGTGACTGTATTGTCAATGGCTTAGCTGGTAAGTACAATAGTTAGGATATAGTCAGGTAAGTACAATAGTTAGGATATAGTCAGGTAAGGACAATAGATAGATAGGATATAGACCCACAAAGAAATGTCTAAAACAATATAAATAAATTATGACAAAACAAAAAGACATAGAGGAGTAATGTCCTGAAATAGTAGGGCAGATTTGAATGAGGAAACCCTAACTACCCCTTATTCCAATGGAGCCAATTTAAAGTGTTTCCAGAGTTTAAAGGGGTTACCCGAGCGTTTAATACGGACAATAGGTCGTCAGTGTCTGATCAGTGGGGGTCTTTTTTGTCTAGTCTGTTTTATTTCTACATTTTAAAGTCTTTTTATTTTACATGTTATGCATGATTACGGAGACTTGCATGTTTAGCTGTTGAGATTTGCTTTACAGCAGTTACATGGTCACAGAGAATAAGACTGGAAATAACATTTATTTCTATGGAAGATCTTTGTGTGCATGCTCTGTGACCTCACTATAAGTAGAAGGCGGAGGTGGTAAGCTGTGAACTGCTCAAGTGGTGGATCTTGTTAATTTCATCGTTATAATAGAGGTGTTATGTTTCATTGTAATCCCACCTCTGATGATGATGATGATGATGATGATGACTGCTGGAAAGTGAACTCAAGTCTTAAGCAAATGAATTTGATATTAATTTCTGCATCTTTAAAAACATTTAAATAAAAAATCTGAAGACAGGTTTGGTATTGGCTGGTACCTTGGTACCACACCCGACTTAACATTGCTATTTTAAGATGCTGTTAATGGTGCAGAAGTGATTACCAAATTCATTCACAGAAGACTTGCGCGACTTTGGCTGAAACAAATTTTGCCTACACGGAGGCAATACATTTTAATGCTGTGGAGTGTGTGAATAATTCGACTTCAGATCTCTGATCTGAAGCTCAATTCGCCCAAGACTTAATGATGACACTAGGTCCAAATCCACCGCAAATTGCAGACCCAGAAAACACCGATACCGGCCGTGTGCATTCCGTGTTTTGTGGAATGGAATGGCCGGCCCACAATAGAACAGTCCTTCCTTGTCCATAGTGTGGACAATAATGAGACATATTCTTGACATATTCATATTTTTTTTTTGCGGAATGGCCATGAGGACATACGGACACAGAATGCACACTGGGTCATTTTTTTTTTGTTTTTTTTGTGGCCCTATTGAAGTGATTGCTTCTGCATACAGACCGGAAAAAAAAAAACTGGAACGGATATAGAAAAAAAATGTTTGTGTGCATGAGCCCTAAAGGGGTTTTCTGCGATTGTGTTTTTTTTTTTTTTTTTTTTTTACTGATGACCTATCCTTTGGATATCTGCAATGCCCGGAACAGCCGCTGTACAGTGTACGACGCTATGCTTGGTGAGCTGAGAGAGCCCGTTTTACAGTCTAGGGTAGCGCTAAAGCCTGTCCTTTAGTGCCGGTGACGTCATAGGGCTTACTTCTGGGTGGAAGCCTCCGCCTAGCAGTCCCTATGGAGAGCCTTATATGTTACCGGATCTAAAAATGCTGAACAGCACAGGGCAAAAGTGAGCATCAAATGCTCCGATGCTCATATCAGGGGGGGCGGAGGGTTGAAGAAGGGTGTCTTTAACTGTTCATTAGGAAACACATGTTTGAGTTTATACTTTAGACTACAGTCCAACGTGAGTGATTTAATTTTGCTTTCTAATCTTTTTCTTTTAATTTGCTAACATATTTATAATGTTACATATTTGCAAGTGTAATTAAAAATACAAACAAGCAGTCTGAATATTGAGTGAGTGTGTGAAGATCTAACATGCAGGAAAGCAGCTGCCTACAATTTTAATTTTTTTTTTAATACAGGACGCCATATTTAAATAAAACTTTGGTAGCAGGTGAAAGAGAAACCATGTTTAGCTTGTTGAATGTTCCTGAGACTGCTGACATCCAGTGAGTGGCAAATTGTATTTTCATTTTCAGAAATGTAGTTCAAGAAGCTAAGGAGTATGGGTAATACTTTTTCCTTCATTCTGGTAAAAGTGTCATGTAGGCTATTTTTATGTATAGGAGTTGGAATGTTTTTCTAATCATAATAATTAGAAATGAATGAATCTCTCAAAATTTGATTCAGCTGGATCAGTCGACCAATTTGATCCAGGCCCGAATTGATTCAACCTGAATTAAAAGTTCTCCAATTGGCCTGAAAATTGGTGCATGACACTATTCTTTTTTTCCGCTCACTTTTTTCATGTTTTATACAATTGTATTTTTATTTTCTCTTATTGTAGCTTTGCCCAATACACTTTAATATGGACAAAAGTGTAAACATTTTTTCAATTTTTTTTTTCAGACTACCCTTTTAAAGGTTTTGTGCCACGAAACAGATCTACAGATCTTGTTCTTTTCCTTATTTCTTTTCCACCTCACCGAGGTGGTCGCATCTACTCCGTTTAAATCTTTAATTGCCACCAGCCATATGTTCTGTTATAAGCTGTGTGAGTTACAGGGAAAGAGCTACAGCAGAAAGGACACCCCCTGAGCTTTCAGCCTGAAGAGAATCTAGCAGAACAATTGGAGCAATGATTCGGGAGATCTCTGGATGTATGTGAGATAGAGGGCTGGTTCTAGCTAGAAAGAGATTATGTTCTATATGATGCCTGATATTCATTTTTTACATCAATCATAGCCTAACCGTTTTACCACTTTTTGCACCTGCATATTTGCTGCCTTTTTGTGGCATAAACACCAGTTCCATGAACTGGAGATGCGGGTGCCGTTTTTTTGCTTCTGGCATTTTTGTCTTTTTGCCTTCTCTTGAAAAATGCAGCATACTGTAGCTTTGGCATTTATATAATTTTTTTCCAGGTATTTTTACATTGCTTTTACTATAGCGGTGAAAAAAAGCCTGCCAAAACCGCTTGTACCATATGCATGAGCATAGTCATTCTAGAGTTTTTTTAGTGTTTAAAAAAAAAAAAAAAAACTACCGCAGCCAAATTCATGTTTGTAAGGACCCTTAAACACTAAGGCTAGTTTCACACCAGTGTTAGACATCTCCGGCTGCTCTCTGACTGAGATGTCTGGTTCCAGCATTGCCAGACCCTACCTAACACCTGCCTGCTCCATTCACTATATTGGGGACCGTCTGAGATCGAGACACAACTCGGCATGCAGCGTTTTTTGTCTGGCCAATTCTCGGCATATTTGCTGGTTTGCGTCCGGATCTGTGCTGGCTCCCATTATAGTCAATGAGGCCGGACGGCGATGCGGTAGCTTCTGGCAATGCCGGAATGCAGAGAAATCCAGCAGGCTGGATCTAAAAGTGCTAGTGTGAAACTAGCCTAAGCCTGAAATTTCAGGAAGGCCAACGGCAGCACAACTTTGTTGGTTAACAGATTTCGGAGAGGTTGGGAGTATGTCAACATACTGTATTTGTAGAATATGTTGACTTTTTGTAGTTTTGGCCATTTGAAATACATGTATTATGATCAGGTACCATATAGTACAGAATATTAAATAGCACCCTGCGAATAGATTGGCACAAAGCCAATGTGGTGCTCATAGCCAAAAAGAGAACCAGGTCTAGGTCAGGTAATTACAGCTTTAATCTAGTCCTATGTATATTTATCAGGCATATGTCATTAGCCCTACTATATATGAATAGGGGTTGAAGGTGTTATATTACCAACATATGTTCCTTATTAATTAAATCTTGATTTGTTTGAATTAATTTTCATTGTCCTTAAATATTTCATTACATTTAAAGCCATGATTTTATGTTAACCAATATTATAACCTCATAACTAGTAATTTAGAAATTAAATTACAATACACTGATGTTATACAATCTCCTTCTCAATTATGCCGTAGGCTTGTAGTTTGACTAAATCAAGCAAATAATGTACAACCCTCTACCTTTCCCTTATTACAGCTGTAGTCCGTGTCCCTCCACTGCAGGCATCATAGTGGAGCCAGGGTCTGCCGTGTTTTTCAGGATCTGCCCAAATACTGTATGGAGAAGCAGCAAAGCCTGAAATCCATTAAAGAAGAACTCCCGACAAAAATTTTATTCCATGTCCTGCTAGAAATGTACATGATATAATCTGTAGTGAATGTCATTTTCTTACCAGTGTCTGAATTTTTTACTTCTATCATCTTGAAGTTTCTTATCTGTGTCATGTGACCAGCAATTAGACCCACCAACTCAGACATGGACTTATGTGTGAACAGGAAGTCTAATTCTCTTTGTATTCCTATGAGACTGAAAGTGAGGCTCCCATAGGAATGAATAGAGCAGTTACTGGCTTTCTGTCCTGGGTCAGTTGGAGGTCAGGGAGTTGGTCACATGACCCAGCTACAATAAGAAGAGAGGTTTTTACTCACAGAAACAGTCACTGATAAGAAAATGACATTTACTACAGATTATATCATGCACCTTTCTAACAGGTCAAAGAATAAAAATTTTTGCGGGAGTTCTTCTTTAATTGTTGTGTCGCACCAGGACTTCACTATAACGTCCTGAGTGGTGTCGAGAACATTGTGTTGGTTGTATACATAAGTATATGCCATGATTGCTTCTGGTATGGTATAAAAAGTTGCGCCTTTGTGCAACCGTTTGTGACTTTTTACCATTTTGAGCTTCTGTGATTCAAAAAGTGGATTAAGATTAGTGGGTGGACCTCCCACTGACCTTCAGAAATTGGCATGAATTGTGGCGCATCCAAAAGATATACCCTCTTAAGAAATCGTACATCTTACTCCTGCCTACATTATGCTAAGACTGGATGAGTGAAACCCCGGTGTTCACAAATCTCCCCCTTAGCATTTTGTTTTTGTTACTGATGCTGACAGCGTAGGATGCAGGACACAGATATCATAAGTTATGCTGATAGAACAACATCTGCTTATTATCTCAACAGCCTGGACTTACAAATAACATGTCGTTTTGTGGCAAACATGTTTTATTCAATCTCTTCTGTTGGCAATCCGCATTCTGAAGGGAATAAAACACCTTTTATGCAGTGATGTCTGCATAATTATATTAGTTTTCATTAGCATGCTAAATAAGCATCTGCGAGGCTTCATTTAATCAACTCTTGGTTGGTGTGCAGCACATGTGACATTGATGCCATCTTCTCGTACAGCTCAGTTTTAGCATGTAGTACAGTTAATGTCCTGTGGTGATATTCAATGGGTTTACTCAAATCGGTTTAGTTTTGGAAGGACATCTTGCTGTTAAAAATACATTTGGCTTACATGCATGTGATCTAGCGCTTGGCAGAGTTTTCTCCCTTTGGATTCCCTCAGGACATGGTGAAATCATTTTCTTGCCTTACTAGTTCACAGCATTGTCAGGAGATGCATCCTGCTTCCCAGGATCTTGTGATTACACACGTTATGTGTGATATAACAGACTACAGGCATACCCTTTCCCTTTCAGTACAGTTTGATTTTAAGGTGTTTCTATATTCAATATTCATATTTAATGATGATTTCCAGTGTGTATAGGAAGAAAATGTTTAGTTCTGCTTATGTATACTTTACATTATGCAGCTGGATGTCAAGCGGTTTACACCACTTCACTATCGGAAATGGACGTTAGTACGAACGCTCGTTCCCTATAATCTGCCCAAGAAAAGGTGCCACAGATCCCTCGTTCCCCGGGTGAAATGCTCTTTCATGTGAATGAGTGAAGACAGTAGCCACTGCTCATCCCCATGCTTTTTCCTTCTCTGATAAGCAGGCAATTATCGGAAAAGAGTTGTCCCTTCCCTATAATTGCCTGCTCAGTTGGCACATTTAAATGTGCCTTAAAGGGGTTGTCCCAGGAAAAATATTCTTTCATTTTTAAACCAGCACCTGAATACTTTTGTAATTTCATGCAATTACAAATTTTGCATAGCCACCAAGTTATACGATAAAATGTATCTGTATAGCGCCACCTGCAGTTTTTTCTTATTATTTCTTTGGCTCACTAAGAAGGCCACACATGCTCAGTTTTATACTTCAACTGCCTCTGATAGGGATAGGGAGAGCATGGACAACGCCCACTTTGCTGCAGTATGAGACCACCCTGAGCAGAGCAATGAATGGGGAGATGTCTGGATCCATGTGAGGTACAGGGCTGGTTCCAACTAAATTGTCTTGTACTATATGATGTCTGATTTTAATTTAATTTAATTTTAATTTAATTAGTTATGGGATAACCCCTTTAAAGGGGTTATCCACTTTTAAGTGTTAATGGCCTATCCTCAGAATAGGTCATCAACATCAGATCGGCGGGGTCTGACTCCTGGCACCCCCATCGATCAGCTGTTTGAAGAGAAAGCAACACTGCTTTCTCTACTGTTTACCTGCATGCCGTAGCAATTACAGTAGTGAGCAGATGTTATTACAAGTATGGCACCCCTATTCACTTCTATGGGATAGCTCTGTCTGTTCAAGTGCATACTTGTAATCACACCTGCTCACTTTAGTTGCTGAGGCCAGCAGGTAAACAGAACAGAGAAGGCAGGAGTCAGCCCCCCCTTCTGATATTGATAACCAATCCTGAGGATAGGCCATTAATAGTAAAAAGCAGTTAAACGCTTAGCCTTGCTTCTTTTTGCTTACTCATAGTAACAAAGTTGTATCCCCCACATCACATAAAGCTATGATTGTGTAAGGAGATGACCGTTTTCTAAACATTTTGTTACACAGCTTCATTGTTTTTTATCTAATATTTAAAGTTGAGTGTATATGTGTGTGTATGTCCGCTAAAAGAATCTGCACCGTCGCAGCTACAATCACGAAAAGGTGTCCGGGAAGGTTTTAGAACGGGTCTCAGCGAACCGTTCCTGAGATATTCCCAAAAAAATGCATTAGCCAATAGAAGCCTGGTCACATGACCCTTATCAGCCAATAGAAGCTCACAGGCAGTTAGTCTTCACCCACACCAGGTTTCCATAACAACCTAGCCAGTTCACTGCTGTAGGTCTGCTCTAAAGGGGCAGAGCGCTGTGGGTGACACTGTTAAAGGGGTATTCCGGTTACCATAAATATAACTTATGTTTTAGACTAACTCATCATCAATCATTACCTCATATAATGTAAATTTCACATATTTACCATTCAGTAGTAATAAAAGATGTTTTCTTCCAATGCTACCAACTAAGTTTTCTCCTAAATTACAATGGCATCGACCTGTAATTCAGGCCACCCTCAAAAGAAGGACTTCCACTCCGCATCTGACCGGGATGGAAAAAATGAAGGTAAAAATCAACTTCTATCTGCTGCAGGGGAGGGAGGGTGAATTTCTCCCTGCAGCTCATGCTCAGACTGCACAGTGCTGCTGTCTGAGAGTGAGCTGTTCAAAAGGACATCCCTGTGTCTATCCAGGCCCTGCGCATGACAGAGGACAGGGAGCCTGAAAGCCAGGATGTCCAGTCTCCCCCCCCCCCCCCCAACGTGAAACCGTGCCATCGGTCCCCATGAAGCCACACCTCTAAACACGAGGTCACGCCCCCTGGTTCCTTGAAGTCACGGAGGAGAAGCTGTCTGAGCGTGAGCTACTGAAAGGGTGGACATCCCTGTGTCTGTCAAGGCCCTGCGCCGGACGGTGGACAGGGAGTCTGAAAGCCAGACTGTCCAGCCTAAAACCGGACCTCTGGCCACCCTAGGGGCAGGCTGATGTTAGGGTGGCCAGACGTCCGGTTTTCTGGCTCCCTGTCCTCCGTCCGGCGCAGTGCCTGGACGGACATAGGGATGTCCACCCTTTCAGTAGCTCACGCTCAGACAGCTTCTCCTCCGTGTCGTCAAAGAGCCAGGGGGCGTGTCCTCATGTTTTAGTTTGTGTGGCTTCATGGGTACCGGGGGCGCTGCTTCACATTTGGGGGAATGGCCGGTGAGGTCCGGCTTTATGGCCTGAAGACAGTGGCCACCCTAGCTGCTGTGGAAGTCACAGTTAAAGGGGAGGGCGCTGTAGATGTTTCTGTTAAGGGGAGGGCTGCTGTGGAGGTCACTGTTAAAGGGGCGGGCACTGTAGAGGTCACTCTCGATTTCTTTTATAAACACACACAAACATTAAATGAAATAGATTAAATATACCCGGGAGAAGCCGGGTCTTTCAGCTAGTGCTTAAATATAGTCCTTTTTCAATACTGAATCTATAAAAATGCAAAGACATGAGGTAAGATAAATATTAATGAAATGCTTTGGAATAATAAAGTAAATGATTTCAATTTTAAAAGACACTGTGGGGGGATGTACTAAGACTGGAGTTTCCTATGCCAGTCTCAATAGCAAATGCAAACCCCGCTGGCATACGATTTAGCAAAATTGAGAAGTAATAATCGTGACGTATCATCAGGTGTAATGTGCACCAGAAAAATAAATCTATGACAACAAAAAGCTGCTGCAGATTACTGGCACACACTGTTGTTTAACTGAGTGTGGCTGCGAGAGTGCCATCCGGGCCCACCTCCTAACCATGCCCTACTCATTTTTTTATTTTTTGTAAAAGTGCGGACTGTGGTAGTATAAGTCACATGTACTAAATGCACATGCACTAACATTTGTCACTTTTGTACTCCAGTTTTCTGGTGTATCAGAACCATACATTCCCTCAATGACTTAAAAAATGTCTGTACAGAAAACATCTATATTTTTAACTAACACACTATTCTTGTAACTCCCACAGAAGTGAAAGGATGATTCTGGGAGTTTCCAAAAAACCAGAGTGCTGAGGTTGCTGATCCCTGGACTAGTTCAGTGTTTACTAGTTCAGTGTTTACCTCAGAAATATGTAGATACACATAAACAGGCATACATACACATACACATATGTATACACATACCTTTTCCTTCTGTGCTTATAAGTACTACTCTACTTAGAGGGTGTTTAAAGGGAACAGTTGTTCCACACATTAGTGATCATGTAAAGCTGCAGAGAAGCTCACAGTCCTGTCCTTCTCATCTCCTCCATCTTTAACTGTAATGTTAGAGAGGCAGGCTTTGCTAATTTTCCCTTTTGGACAGAGCAGAAGGGGAGATTTCTGTTGCAGCAAGCTACCTCCAAACCAGACAATCACTATTTGTAAGTTTCTAACTCGATGGGTAACAGAAGACAAAGTGCGTTTCTTTCAGTAGGGGGAGTCTGTAAAATCTTGGGTTTGCCACTTTCTGGCTATTGGTGATCAGTATGTTTGTAAAATGACTATATGACGGTTACTAATATAGCCTTAATTGATATTCTGCGCCATTTTCTATATTTCAGAAAGCATGCCTACTTGTCGGCCTTGTGTTTTCTGCTGTCCACATGAAAGACCTGTCCATAAAATGGCTGCTGATGGCAGGTCATATGATCAGGTACATCAATCGGATACATAGCACCTTTCTTCTGCACTTTGGTAGTTTACTGTGGTGTGTTTGAATGGAGGAGGCTGAGTGGTGTCTGGTCACATGACCCTCCATCAGCAGCCATCTTATTGAAAGGAACTCTGTTCAGACAGAACAGATGATTTGCTCAGCAAAGGGACATGGCTTATTAAACTGAGCAAAGGCTATATTAGCAAGTGCCATATAGTCATCTTACATACATATTGGTCAACAGTAACCAGAAAGTGGACAACCCTAAAAATGCAGGTCATTGGAAAATATGATACATTGTAGGGCATTGGTTGTGGAGGAGCCGAAGATCATTTGACTGTGTTAGGGGGGCTCTTTGTGTATGAGTTACAGTATGTAATTGACATCAGACAACATGTGTGTTACTGTAGGCATAGTTTCTAATGGAGTGTAAGGAATCTGTTTACAACATTTGCTTCTGATGTCTTTGTCCTAAGCAGAAGTAATCTAATTTAAAGTAATAGGATTTTAACTGGGTGTTTATGAAGATTAAATGTGTCTAGAACTGTTATGGGTGGCGAAACATTAGTTTTTGTGTCATTTTCGGAAATTCAAATGTGTTTCAAACCTCATTGGAGCCTTGGGACAATGAAGGGACTTTTTACGACCATGGGTTATTTTGCCAAGACATTTCAAGGCCTTCATTGAGTTGGATATTAGATTTGCCTATTGACGTATAAAATGGCATCATTGTTGACCTTTTTATCCGGGAAGCATAAGACCCTCTTTGTTGCTCACAACTGAATCTTGAAAGTTTGAAATCAGCTGCTCAGAAGCTAATTTTATCGTCAGCTTTCTTATCTGTTTCGCTCGTGTACGCTGACACGGTTTTACTCACTTCAGTATATTAAATATATGGAAAATCATTCTTCTGCAGTTTGTATTGAGGGCGCTCTCAAATTGATGTTGTAACAAATGTTTTTCTGACATAAATGAACACAGGCAGTCTTTCATAATCCTGTATTATGATCCATTACTGTGCTGCCCACCACGTGTCACACTGCCCCCATACGTCATCTTCACGTGTCATGTAGTTCAAAGCTGGCTTTATTAAAAAAAAAAAAACCCTGTATGTACTGTAATTGTGCTCACGCTCCGGAGTTTATATTGCCTTTTGTCCCATTTTGTGTGATTTTTCCATGTGCTGTGGTGCCAGTCTCACTTGGCTAGTATAGAAACTGGGAAGCCACATCTCCCATTATTCTCTGCTATGCCATTGTTACTTTTAAAGTCCCCCCCCCTCCCTTTTTAGTGATGGTTAGTGCCCCTTTGGCTCATACCCTTCCTCTCTGGCCCAATTGATGTTACTATATAAATAAAAACTGAACGATTTTCTCCAGGCACATTATGTACTTACAGTACTAACAGTGTGTAACCGCACAAAGTACAGGGAGCTCTACCTGACTGCGAGAGCCCCAGATTGCCCCCGGGCAACTTGGCACTTTCGCAACTTCACCCACACCTATGCCAGCTAAAGCTAAACACTGCCGGGAAGCTCCGAAAATAAGAGCACCCCACCTCATGCTATCACTACCCGGGCATGTCACACGCTGCCCCACTTATTCTAACTTTCAAGCAAATGTACATATGTGTGCCATCAGCACCCCTCTATTGGGTAGACAGCAGGCAGCGGTGTCACCCCAAAATGGCAGCTGCGGCATTGATAAAGAGGCATCCTCCCCTGAGCGTATGATTATTCAGGAGGCATCGCTGAGCAGGAAGCACTCGTCATATGATCTGTGACATTTATTTTGCCGATTCCCAGAATGGGAGGGACCATGCAATCAAAATGACAAACATCAGAGGTGCAGAAAGTGTCTGTGACCGAAATTCAGAGCGGTGTTCCAGGCCATCTTGGAAGTGCAAAGTGTATTAATGTACGTTAAAGTGATAGGCTGGATAACCCCTTTACTGGCTATTCATTATACTTGGTAACTACCTAGTTTATCTGTTTCTTTCACACGTTTGCCCTGGATTTAGGCCTGATCTGTTCCTAAACATATCATCTTCTATAGCATCCCTGCTGTGTTTTACAATGTTGTCGCTGCTAGCTTTTTGATTGATGGGTTCAAGAAGAAAACTACTTTAAGTTGCTGCCAGCATAATGTGTTTAGAAATGAGAATTTCTGTTGAAGCCGCCATGTTTTGTATCAAGCAGCTGTGAAATAAATTGCCTACAATTGGTTCAGCAAGTATGGAAACACTGATTGAAATCTCGATGAGCTTAGTGAGAGAGATGGGATTTGGTGTGTTTCTTAGTTTTTTGGCAGAGAAGTTTGTGAGAAAGCAGAAGACTGATTATTAGTTCAGTAGGTTCAGTTTTGTTGTGTTTTTTTTTTAAAGGGGTTGTTTCACCTCAGCAAATAATAATAATAATAATAATAATAATAATAATAATAATATTTATTTATATAGCGCCACCATATTCCGCAGCGCTTTACAAAGTCATCAGGTTCTTGTACAATACAAACATGACTAGCTAATATACAACTGAAACACTAGGAGTGAGGGCCCTGCTCGCAAGAGCTTACAATCTATGAGGAATAGGGGGTGACACATAAGGTGGTTGATTGTGATAGGTAGGATTCGAGCCATAATTGTAGTGAAAGGTGTGGTGCTGGCCGATCTGCTTTGGATTTGGGACTATTAGAGGATCGAGTTCAGGCCAGAGGAGTTGGTGGGGGAGCGTTTTAGTTGGGGAAAGGTCATTTTAGGAAGCTTGATAAGCCTGCCTGAAAAGATGTGTTTTTAGGGCACGTTTGAAGGTAGGGAAGTTGTGAATTGACCTAATATTCAGGGGTAGAGCATTCCAGAGAGTAGGTGCAGCTCGAGAAAAGTCTTGGAGACGGGAGTGAGAGGTGCGAATTATGGAGGATGTTAATCTTAGGTCGCTAACAGAACGGAGAGCACGAGTAGGGTGGTAGACAGAGATGAGGGAAGAGATGTATGGAGGGGCAGCACTGTGGAGAGCTTTGTGGGTGAGGGTGAGAAGTTTGAACTGTATTCTGTGGTGGATGGGCAACCAGTGAAGTGACTGGCATAGAATAGTAGCATCACTGTAACGGGAGGACAGATAGATGAGCCTGGCAGCAGCATTTAGGACAGACTGAAGGGGGGAGAGTTTAGAGAGAGGGAGACCGATTAGTAATGCATTACAGTAGTCAAGACGAGAGTGAATCAAGGCAACGACAAGAGTTTTTGCAAATGGCATTTATCATGTAGCGAAAGTTAATAGTAGGCACTTACTATTGTATTGTGATTCTCCATATTGCCTCCTTTGCTGGCTTGATTAATTTGTCTATTACAATATATGCTTCTCGTATCCAGTGGTCATAACCTTCACTGGAGAGCATTTTATGAGGTGGCCGGGATGGGAGCTGCTGCCTATTTGTGCGCCCACGCTCATGGCCACCAGAGAGGCATCCAATTTTTCCTATAGTGTGCAACAACGGCCACCTCTGATGGATTACAGGGTGGTCGTAACCCCTGGATAGGAGAAGTGTATAATGTGATAGCCACAGAAAAATCAGTAGCAGATTACTAGCTTGGTGGCAGGTTTATAAATTTGTGGAAGATTTTAGAGGAGTTTTTACAAGAGTATTAGAAGAGTTTGCGTTTTCTCAGTTTCACTGTTGACTTCTATGAAATCCTCAATCTAATCTGCTTCCAAGAAGTAACCTGTCACTACTCAAGCGGTGGAGTCTTTAAAGTGTAACTGTCATTCTTTTTTTTTACTTTTGTAATGTATAGGGGCAGTGATACTCACTATTCTTGTAATATACTTTAATTACTGAAATCGTACATTCTTATTAGAAAAATAGCTGTAAAGTAGCCCTATTTGAGCCTTAGAAGACAGAGGAACGTTGCTGTTTACATAACGCAGTCAGTGTTGAAGACAGAGGAGCGTTGCTAAGGCTCCAAATTGGCCACTTTAAAGCTATTTTTCTAATAGAAATGTACAAGATCAGTAATTAAAGTATATTACAAAAATGGTCAGTATAACAGCCCCTACACATTACAAAAAAAAGAGTTACTTTGTAATGTACTTGTTAATGTCAATCTTAAAACTGTTGATGAGTTTTGAAAGTGGATTTAGCAGCTGAAAATATCCATTTCCTACTGCTGTATCAGTGGCAGATTTTAGCTGTGTGAACATACTCTAAGGGAATTGGTCACCAGCACAGATTTTCTTTGGACTAAGGCATTCATACAGTGTCCTATGAACGCAGAACTAGAGCGAGAATCAGTCCCTGATTTGGCAATCAGAGGATCTGGAGAACATGTTCTTTCCCAGTGATTCCTTAGAAATGGAGTCCTGTTTCCAAGCAATCAAATCTGCAAGAAAGTTTCATGCGACCAAACCCACCTCCTTGAGGAAGGGGCAGTAATAGGGCCTCTGACTTGCATACTTGGAGACAATTTATTGCAGGAGTGTAGCTCTAATTCAGCACTAAAAGGTCGTCTGTTGCGGTCCCTAACATAAAGTGTCCCGTCCAGTGACACGTTCTCTTTAAATAATATTATCTGGGGGCGGAGCCTAGCTGTGAAAGAAGATGGCAGCTTGAGGACAGAGCTCATCCGTGACCCGACATCTACACCCAGACTAAAAGCTGATGAACGGCTCAAAAATTGTGAAATATACGAGAGACAGAAGTGCTGACCTCATAGAGGCTCCCAAATCCCAGAGACAACATAAAGGGATGCAGAAGTTCTTTAAAACAAGAGAAGTGCTCTTACAGCACGCTGGTCCTAAGATGGACACCGGCTCGTCAGGGCCTGCACAGGTGGCAGAGGAGTCGGAGCCAGAAAGTTCGCCTGAAACAGAAGACCAGGAGTTGGATACTACCATATCCAAGGCTTTTCTCACCAAAGCTCTGGAACAAGCTCTTCGGCCAGTGATGGTGGAATTAGCGGATATTAAAACCGAGCTGATGCAGATGGGCCACCGGGTGAAAAGCCTAGAAAATTCCGCATCTGAAATTGTAACTCAATTTCTTCTGCCCTGGCACATCAAGTAGACGCACAAGCCATGGAAATAAACAGAGCCCTGACCCTGATCGAAGATCAGGAAAATCGCAGCAGACGGAGGAATATCTGCATCAAAGGCCTTCCAGAAACCTGGGCCACGGAAGCCTTGAATAAGGTAGCAAGGGAGATATTTGCAGATCTTGTAGGCCAAGAGAGAGCGCAACAGATAACGATCGAGCGCATACATCGCGCCCTTAGGCCACTTCCTAAACTCTCAGAGAAGCCACGAGATGTAATCTGCGGTCTACTGTCGTATGTTGACACAGCCTCTATTCTAAAGGCAGCCAAGGAGAAGGTACATATAATGTATGAGGAAGCAGAGCTCCTATTCTTTCAGGACATTTCACCGTCCACCCTAGCCAAGAGGAGAATGATGAGGCCTCTGCTAGAAGCCTTGCGGGAGGCAAAGCTACCATATACTTGGTTATACCCCTTTGGCCTCACCATACTGAAAGGGGGTCGTAGGATCACTATTCATACGCCTGGTGACTTGGAAAAAGCATGGTCGGTGCTGGGACTTTCTCCGATTGAAATCCCTTCATGGATGCCTGTGTCGGTGGTGGAACAGCTTCCTCCTCTTCCACGTTTTGAAAGCTGGAGTAAAGTCACCAAGCACAGATCCTCCAGAGATCCCAAGATGCAGGGCAAGATGGCAATGAAACCAACCTGAGGCGCCACGCGGACTTCAGTTTAAGAGTCAATTTCTTTCTGGAGAGTTAAGGTATGGGATGGGGGTGGTGAAGGACTGAGACACATCTTTGGAGCATGGGATGATTCCTGAGTGATTTCCCCCACCCCCTCCCTGTGCCACCCATGTTTTTTGACTTTTTGAAGCTTTTTTGGAGTTTTTTCCAGTTTTTAATCCATTTTGTAATAAAGGTTCATAAAGATCCAGTTGGATAAAGACAATTTAGCTACTTTTTAAAAGGCCAAGTTGATACCTGGAACTCTTATCCTACTGACTACTCGTCATGACAAAAGAGTCTGTATCTTCATTTTTACCTATCTTTTTGTTTTTTCATGCTTTTCAATCCTTCTCTCCCATTTCTAGCTTGTCTTGCCTGTATGGCAACTCTCACCCTGACCTCCTTAACCAGGAGAGACTGGATTTGGAGATTGAATGAATCGCTACTACATAATTCTGGGGCACTGCGAGCGGATCAAGGAGTTTGTCTTCCTATTTTTCTTTGAATATTTCTTGAGAATGTAAGTACCCTGTGGTGTGGGAAGCCCAAAAGGCATTCGCTAGAGGTATCCTGATTGCTCTTGGTAAAAAGGTGAAAAAAGACCAACAGAAGCTAGTAGACTCCCTACTCTCACCAATAGCCACTATAGAACGATTACATAGACAGCAAGTAAGACAGCACAGGCTGATTTGACTAAACTTAGACTCCAATTACAAAAGTTACTCTCCAATAAAGTCACCAAACACATGCTTTATTTTAAACATAAACTCTGCGCACATGGGAATAAGGGGAACAAGATGATATCACTATTAAAGAAAGCCCGACAAACATCCTATATACCTAAGATCAGGGGGAAGAATGGCAATTTATATCAGGACATGCCTTCTATTGCGAAGTCTTTCCAAGAGTTTTACTTGGCCTTGTATAACCTCAATCAGGGATCCCAGCAGAAGGAGGATCTCGATATAGCTGATAAGACAACCCAATTCCTACATTCTCTTAACCATCCCAAGCTTTCTCCTGAACTAGGCAACCATTTAATATGGAAAATTACCCAAGATGAGGTTAGAGAGGTACTACTGAGTTTACCTGGGAAAAGCCCTGGGCCAGATGGGTTCCCATTACTCGTTCCCATTACTCTATTATAAGAAGTTTCAGGACATTTTGATACCACACTTGACTGAGGTTTGCAATAGTCTTCTACAAGGAGGGTCCCTCCCTAGACAAGCTCAAGAGTCATGTGTAGTTCTTATCCTCAAGGAAGGAAAAGACACCTTAGAAAGTGGAAGTTATAGGCCGATTTCCCTTCTAAATATAGACTTAAAGATCTGGGCCAAAATACTAGCCATTAGGCTAGGATCTGTTCTACCAATTCTTATAGGCACGGAACAGTCAGGCTTTGTAAAGGGAAGCGAGGGACGAGATAACGCTCACCGCACATTCTAATCAATCCAAGCAGCGCCTCTTAAGAAACTTCCTTTAGTGCTTCTGAGCATCTATGCAGAAAAGGCCATTGATAGGGTCAACTGGGCTTTCATGAACATGACGTTAAAAGGTTTAATGTACCAGAGGCGTTCATATCCGCTATTTTCTCCTTATATAGTCAACCACATGCAAGGTTGAGAGTGAACGGAACTCTTTCTCTGGTCTTCGAGATCTCTAATGGCACACGCCAGGGGTGCCCCCTTTCCCCTCTCTTTTTATATTAGTGGCAGAGACGTTAATTCAGTCAGTCAGGCAAGATCCGTTAATACAAGGCATCCAATACAATGAGAGAGATCTGAAATGCACAGCTTTTGCTGATGACTTATTGTTCTTGATCATCAACCCTAAAAATGGTCTCCCAGCTCTCGAAGACAGGTTAGACCTTTAGTTTGCTATCTGACTTCAAAGTAAATACCTCAAAGTCAGAAGAAATCACAGGGAAGGCAGCACTCCAAAAAATGATAAAGTTTATTCACCCAATGTCAGCAACGTTTCAACTGCTCAATACAGCCATTTTCAAGCTTGAAAAATGACTGCATTGAGCAGTTAAAACGTTGCTGACATTGGGTGAATAAACTTCATTTTTTGGAGTGCTGCCTTCCCTGTGATTTCTTGTGACCGAGTGAGAATTTAGATTCAGTCTCCGGTTGGCGTGCACCCGGTTTGTGTTTTTTCAAAATACATTTTTTTTGTGTTTGTGCGGTGCTGGTCCAAACATTGATATTTTGTACCTCAAAATTAGAATTATTGACCCAATGCTGAATTATCTAGCCTTTCCCCCCTTTCACCTTTTCCTACTGCAAAAGGCCCTCTCACGTACCTAGGTATAAAAATCCCAAAAGACTTGAAGGACCTTTATCAAGTTAATTACGTACCACTACTAGAAAATATAAAGAACATGTTGCACAAGTACGACATCCCCTTTTTGTCCTGGATGGGAAGGAAAAACGAACTTAAAGCCTATGTTTTTTCTAAGATCCTTTACACTCTTCAGATGGTCCTGATAGCCCTTCCATCGCGATTTTTTGCAGATATTCGAAAGGCTTTCTCCAGATTTCTCTGGAAAGGTAAAAGAGCTAGAATCCCTTATTGGGTTCTGGTCAGAACTAGAGGAGGGTGGATTAGGACTGCCTGATACTCTTATGTACTATCAAGCTATACAATTAAATAGATGGCTGGAGATGGTGGACCCCAGAAGACAGGTTGATGTAGTCAACCTAGCAAAACACATAACAGGTCCCTCATTCAAACGTTGCCATTGGATCCCCTCCGGGTGCCCTATAACAACAACAGAAAGTGACCCCCTAATGAGAGGATTATGGGACACTTGGACCAAACTAAAAGAGAGCTTGTTTCAGGGCCCATCACCTGTAATGCCTGCTTTTCTTCTGCCAGATCTGGTTGGGACTCAACCAGACATATATCCAGAATTATGAAGATTCTTTGAGTCGGAAACTATAGGGAGCCTCTTAAAAGATCAATACATTACCTCAGGAGATTCTTTTCCACCCTCTCTTCAAAACTCATCTTCCTACTTTCTATATCTCTCTCATTTCCACTTGGTCTGCTGCAGTGCCCAGAAGAAATATGATCTCCAGAGATCCCTTTCAGGTTTTGAAAGACTTATATTTTCTCCAGTATTGAAACATAAAACGATTTCAACTCTCTACAAGTTACTGGGAGGTCTAGGGAGAGACCTCAAGCCCCCCTTCCTAGTAGAATGGGAAAAGGAGCTAGGCCTAGTACTGTCGGAGGACGAGGTGAAAAGGGTATTGTCAGCCTCACATATATACGTATATGCATCCAGGAGAGTCACTATAAGTTACTTTCTAGATGGTATAGAACACCTCAGTTTTTATTTGAAAGGGGATCATCCCCCTCGGCTCTCTGCTGGAGATGCAGTACTGACATTGGTTCACTATCACACATATGGTGGGATTGCCACAAAATACGCCCGTTCTGGGAAGACATACAAAAGGTATTGAGCATACTCAGTAACCAGGAAGTCAGACTATCTATGGACATCCTGGCTTTAGCTAGACCCACTAAGATGTATAAACCCTCAAAGAAGAATCTGATTACTCATTTAATTGCGATTGCTAGAGCTTTGGTTCCATTACACTGGTTGTGTACTTCCCCTCCATCCCTGAAGGAGTGGATCCAAAAAACAGATCAGGTCTTCCAATTTGAGGAGATGTCTAGTTGGATGACTAGAACACATGACAGATTTCTAAAAATTTGGAAGCCATGGAGAGATTTAAAAAATTCCCTTGATTAAAGGAGCAGAACAATAATAACCCCCACCTGGTCTACATCATTAAAGACAGCCCTTTCAGCGCACCCCCGCCGGCTCACCTCGATCCCCCCTCCTTTCCCCCTCCGTCACTTCGTCCATGTCCTGTTGTCTTGTCTTGATCCTTATGTCTTGTCGTGTTTTCTTTGAAGTTTCCTTAGGTCGAGGTTGACTATTACCGCAGTCAGATTTCACACATTGTTATTCGTTGAAGATGCTGTTGTGTACTTACCTGATATGGAAACCCTGATTTATGTCTTTTTTGTACATTTGTTGTGATGTTCTGTATTTGTACAACATTGAAAATAAAACAGAGAATGTTTAAAAAAAGAAATAGAAATAAAATCAGTCTAACCTTCAAAAAAAAAAAAATTCTCCTGTTTTTTTTTATGCATGGTTTTATTGTTTAGCTCCACGTTATTCCAACATGTTCTATATCTCGTAGCTCTGTTTTCATATTCTACTTTCCCTTCTCTTTGAAGTCAGACGTTTTGAGCAAGTTTGTTTTGATGTAAGACGTTGATGAGTCATTTGTATGTTCAGCCCTGTCCTTTCTTTCACTGAGCTTTAATTATTTTAATCAAGGAAGAGCTAGAATTAGCTTTCAATCTCGCCGTGCTCAGCATATTTTCAGAAAGGTTACATGACTCATACCGATCTCCCTCTCGTTACTTTCCTGTTGTGTTTTGGCTTTTGTTGGGTGAACTCTTATTTGGCATAAGATGCTCTGCTACTTTATTACATTTCTGGAAACACTAAAGAAACAATCTCTGGTCCAATTATTGCTTGTGTCCATGCTGTGCTCTTTACACTGTATGTGAGATAACCTTAAGAGAAGAGAGATCACAAAGATATGTTTTAGATTTGCTTAAAGAAGAACTCCCGCAAAAATTTTTATTCTCTGACCTATTAGAAAGGTGCATGATATAATCTGTAGTGATTGTCATTTTCTTATCAGTGACTGTTTCTGTGAGTAAAAACCTCTCTTCTTATTGTAGCTGGGTCATGTGACCAACTCCCTGACCTCCAACTGACCCAGGACAGCAAGCCAGTAACTGCTCTATTCATTCCTGTGGGAGCCTCACTTTCAGTCTCATAGGAATACATAGAGAATTAGACTTCCTGTCCACACATAAGTGTATGTGTGAGTTGGTGGGTCTAATTGCTGGTCACATGACACAGATGAGAAACTTCAGGATGATATAAGTCAAAAATTCAGACACTGGAAAGAAAATGACATTCACTACAGATTATAACCTGTACATTTCTAGCAGGACATGGAATAAAATTTTTGTCGGGAGTTCTTTTTTAAAGAGAGAGACAACTCATCACCTATCAACAGGATAGGTGATAAGTGCCTGATCTGTAGTGATCTGGCTGCTTGGATCTCCATTGATCAAGAGAGCCACATGTCCTCTGTTTGAATGGTGCGGGATTGGGCATGCACACCTTAACTCCATTCTATCCAATGAATAGGTAATACTTTGTCATTCTCGGACAACCCTTTTAACAATTTACCACCCAAAGATGTACTACTACATTTAGGGGCGGGAGAGCCTAAATGTAAAACACTGTACTATTACAGCATCGCTCAGCATCAGTCAGTCACTGTTGATTGTGGCACCTAAAGAGATTTACAGAGTTTACGATTACGGGGTGCTGATGTGTTGTCATGGAAGAAGGGGGATTTAATGAAGGCTCCCATCTTTGCACACTCATTAGAGGGTTCAGTAGATTTTCTGCCAACCTTAGACGTAGTTTAAATGTCCGTGTTTTGGTCAGTGATTTCCATCAGTAATTGTGAGCAAGAAAGAGTGCGAGTGAAACACAGAACATGTCCAAGCCTTTCAATTATACCTTATATCTGTGTAGACTCCATTCCTGGTTTTGGCTTATGGCCCTATTACACTGCATGATGTTCGGGCAGTGCGATAACTGCTCACATAATCAGTTCTTGTTTGCAAAGTGAACGTGAGAGGAAACACTGCTACCACACTTATTCTTCCATTATTCTGTTTTGTTGATTCATCGGTAGCACATCTCTGATTACACAGCCTGATGAAAGATTCCCATCAGCCCACATACAAGTGCTTGCTGCTTCACCAGGTAATGGGCTGCTCAATTATATGGGTCAGTTTTAGGGAACGAATGTTCATATGAGCGCTTGTTCCTGATGATTGGCCTGAAAATAATGCGTTCTCATAGGGCTCTAAGAATCGCTAATGGAAATCACTGACCAAACACCGACGTGTGAACTAGGCCTTAGGCTTATTGGCATAATACAGCTAAATTAGCACCTCCAAGAAGATGCAAAAACACAAACTGCCAAGTATATAGAACATACCAGTGCATCTTTATTAATAAAGTTAAAATACACAAAAATAAAATGCAGACAAATGTACCACAATAACAGAGCCATCATGATTATACTATGTGTATCACAATAGAAAATGTACAGGAGCAGAGAGAAGAATTATCGTTACTGTTCACACTTAGAATCTAGACATATATTAACTACTAGCAGAAGGACCCGGGGTATATTTCATTTAATGTGCGTGTGTGTGTCGTTAAAAGATATCGAGAGTATGTGAAATTTGCATTATATTAGGTAAAGATTGATGATAAATTAGTCTAAAACAAGGTATATTTATGGTAACCGGAATACCCCTTTAACAGTGTCATCCACAGCGCCCTGCCCTTTTAAAGCAGACCTACAGCAGTGAAGAAAAATAGCTTGGTTGTTATGGAAACCTGGTGTGAAACTGTCCGTATGTGGAGGCTAAGGGCCGGCGAGCTTCTATTGGCTGATAAGGGTCATGTGACCAGGCTTCTATTGGCTAATGCATTTTTTGGGAATATCTCAGGAACTGTATGTCCTGGAGAGCTGAGACCCTTTCTAACACCTTCCCGGACACCTGATGTACCTGTGTGCCAAATTTCGTGATTGTGGCTGCGACGGTGCGGATTCCTTTAGCGGACATACACACACACATACTCAGCTTTATATATTAGATGAATACATGTGCCATCTGACTCAATACATACACTTAAAATATCACAATGACCAAATAAATTATAATGTATTGTAAATTGTATTATGTACTGTTTATTAAATTGTATAATGTTGAATTATTTTTGCGTGCATGTACTGACTGAGGTGGTGTGTCTATTTTTAGTTGCTGTCGGGGACATTTATTAAGACTGATGATTCAGACGCCAGTCTTAATCTCTCTGCACTGGCAGTGGAGGCCTCTACATAAGTTTGGTGCTTACTGCTGCCAGCCGTGCGACATGCTTTAATCTACGCCAGCTCCCTTGTTGGTGTAGTTTAAGGCCATTCTCCACACCATGAACTGGTGTGAAAAATGATGAATGAGACGGACCAGCCTGGTCACCCTTCCCTGCCCACGCCATGCCTCTTTAGCAAAAGTGCCGTGAGCGGGGTAAAGTCACAGATTTTGTCTCAAAACACCTTTGCGACAAAATCTGCGACCTAAATATGCCAAAAAGTAGCAAAAATACAGCTCATATCTCACACAATCCTGACAATGAAAAACTAAAAATCTTTAAAAAATAGCTCTCAGAATATAGTGATGGGTGTTTATGGGAACTTGAAAGAGCTTACTACTGGTGGAACAAGCCGACATCTATAGAAGGTATTTGGGCACCCTTACAAAATAATGTAATTGGGCACTCTTATCTGTAATTAGTAGAATTCAACACAGCCCATATAGAATATAAAAAATAATAAAAAATATTTTATTCACATATAAAACCTAATCCATAAAATCTTATATGGCCATAAAATGCAGTGCATAACAGCAGAATCCTAGACTCATTTATGAAGGTATATAGCAGTGCATATGCTCAACTTGTTTATCTATATAATGGTAATAATATGTCTGTAATCAAGCCAATAATGTACTCCAATAGATATTCTTGATATAGGAGTATTAGAAATATACCTGCGTCAAGTATGTAATAGTCCACACCTATCGTGGCGTCCCATGAAGGTGTCTTCCTTTATAGTATGTGATACTGATACTCACAACATGTTGCTCCGCATTACTTATCGGGACGCGGGTCAATTCCCTTGAGTAGTCGGCGTCTCACCCGTCCACGAGACTCCACCGCTCTCTCTGGGGTATTTGCTCCACTCTTCCGGACCTCGCTCTCCTGGCGTCCCACGTGACTCTATGGACACGTGATCGAGCCGCTGTATTTTTAATGTCGGAGCCTCCGATCGAGATCTTTACTGTGCAGCACAGGTAGTTAATGATCCTTGTTCCAAAATCAGACTGTAGTCAACGGGATTTTGCCAGTATGCCAATGCCAGACGCGTTTCGAAACGACTTGTTTCTTCCTCAGTGGCTAATAAATATGGCTATCCCATTGTCTCCTTTTATAATACCTCCTCTGGGTTGCATCAAAATCCTGGTTTAGGACCTCAGAGGCTAATAAATATGGCTATCAATATAAATATGGCTATGGTTTGTATTCATTATTTTTATAAGACCGACTAGGCCGGTCTGTATTATTGGAGCACCAAACCGTACTGATCTTGGAGTGAGCACCAACCATTGCCTATATTGTTCCTTCCATTTGGGCACCCTTAGTCTGTCCCACATATCAATCAACAACTCTTCTAACCTAAACCTTCTGCCTGCTGATAGGTAGCACAGTCACCGTAACAAATGCACTTTACCATATCGGGCACATTGATTCCCTCTGGAGTGATTTTTTTCTCTTTGTAGGTTGCGCTAAGAGAATCTTTAAATGATCCATGAATCTTCTATATCTTTCTAGATTTCTTGTCTTTTTTTATTTCTTTTTTTAAGTAGTCTGGAGCAAGACATTGTACAAAGCAGACTTAAGGGGCAGTTAAGGACACATTGCTTCCTGACAGCTGCTTTTCCTTTCCTTGTCGTCACTGCAAAGATAATCAGAATGTTAAATAAGACATTTTAAACATTTGACTGTTTAGAGTAAGTTCTTCCATCCCATCATATGTAATGTAAGCAAAGTCACAGAGTGGTCAGATTTAGTCTGCTTTACAATATAGCATGCATGCATTAGTGCAAGAAGCCAAGAATACTTAATTTGGATCGGCTGTGTCTGATGATAGCAAAGAGATGTCAGGAGCACTCTAGGGTAGAATGTTTCCTTCATTTATGCCTAGTGAAATGGCCTGCACTAGACCTTACAAGTGTACCCATTTGGCCTGGGGAGTCTTCATTTAATGCATTAAAATGGTTTTCAGGTTTTCTATGCTGATGACCTATCCTTGGGATAGGTTATCAATATCTGATCTGTGGGGGTCCGACTCTTGGAACCCCGACTGATCAGCTGGTTGAACCTCTCCTCCTCTAACTTGGCCAGTGATGTCACATTCATCATTCACATGGCCTAGTTTCAGCTCAGTGCCATTCAAGTGTATAGATCTGAGCTGTAATACCAAGCTCAACCACTATACAGTGGTTGGCACTGTGCTTGGTAAGCTGTGAGAAGGCCACTGGGCCCACCTGAGCACCACAGCCTCTTCAAACAGCTGATCGGCGGGGGAGCTGTGAGTCAGGTCCCCACCAATAACCTAGTCATGACTAGGGATGAACGAACCGAACCGTAACGAACCAGATTCGTTACGAACTTTCCCAAAAGTTCGGTTCGTCATCGAACCGAATTTTCAGAAAGTTCGTGACGAATCTGGTTAAAATAACGGCGACGCAAAATATACGCATATTTATTGAGAATGTACGCTAATGCGTACATATTCAGTTAAGTAGCGTACCTTTGGCAACGCTAGACTGTATGTTCGTTACTTGAGTAGGAATGTTCGCAGACGCAGTGTATGCGTACGCTAACGCGTACATATTCAGTTAAGTAGCGTAACTTTGACAACGCTAGACTGTATGTTCGTTACTTGAGTAGGAATGTTCGCAGACGCAGTGTATGCATACGCTAATGCGCACATATTCAGTTAAGTAGCGTACCTTTAACAACGCTACACTGTATGTTCGTTATTTGTGCGGGAATGTTCGCATTAGCGTACGCATTAGTGTAAATTCTCAAATATGCGTATATTTTGCGTCGCCGTTGTTGAAGTCACTTGGATTTTTTCCACTTTTTTCATTGTAATAGCAACTGCAAGTAATCGAAACTATACCCTATCAGACTCCCATTATTGTAGCAGCAATTATTCAGCCATTATAGCAAGGTTCGTTTTAGGTTCGGTTCGTACGAATCCGAACTTCACTAAAGTTCGCCGAAGCGAACCGAACCGAACTTTTCAAAAGTTTGCTCATCCCTAGTCATGACCTATGTCATAGCAACCTAAAAAGTTTTGATTTGTGGAGATCTGCTTAAGGTGGCGGAATTGAGACTGGCCCCATAGACTTTCTGTTGAGTCCATCTCACTTCTTTCTCTTGCAGTGAATAGAGACAGTGCGCTATACAGTGGGAAAAAAAAGTATTTAGTCAGCCACCAATTGTGCAAGTTCTCCCCCAATTAAAAAGATGAGCGAGGCCTGTAATTGACATCATAGGTAGACCTCAACTATGAGAGACAAAAGGAGAAAACAAATCCAGAAAGCGTACGCATCTTCTAATGCGTACGCATCTTGTAATTTGTACGCATTAGTGTACAGATTAGAAGGTGCGTATGCATTAGCGTACAGATTATAAAATGCTTACGCTACTACTCGAAAATTGCTCCCGAGTACGCTCGGCCAAGAATGCTCGCTCATCTCTAGTGAAGACCAAAGAGCTGTCGAAGGACACTAGAAACAAAATTGTAGACCTGGGAAGACTGAATCTGCAATAGGCAAGCAGCTTGGTGTGAAGAAATCAACTGTGGGATCAATAATTAGAAAATGGAAGACATACAAGACCACTGATAATCTCCCTCGATCAGGGGCTCCACGCAAGATCTCACCCCGTGGGGTCAAAATGATCACAAGAACTGTGAGCAAAAATCCCAGAACCACACGGGGGGACCTAGTGAATGACCTGCAGAAAGCTGGGACCAACGTAACAAAGGTTACCGTCAGTAACACACTATCCGCCATGGACTCAAATCCTGCAGTGCCAGATGTGTCCCCCTGCTTAAGCCAGTACATATCCGAGCCTGTCTGAAGTTTGCTAGAGAGCATTTGGATGTTCCAGAAGAGTTTTGGGAGAATGTCATATGGCCAGATGAAACTAAAGTAGAACGGTTTGGTAGAAACACAACTCGTCGTGTTTGGAGGAGAGTGAATGCTGAGTTGCATCCAAAGAACACTATACCTACTGTGAAGCATGGGGGTGGCAACATCATGCTTTGGGGCGGTTTCTCTGCAAAGGAACCAGGACGACTGATCCGTGTACATGAAAGAATGAATGGGGCCATGTATTGTGAGATTTTGAGTGCAAACCTCCTTCCATCAGCAAGGGCATTGAAGATGAAACGTGGCTGGGTCTTTCAGCATTACAATGATCCCAAGCGCACCGCCAGGGCAACGAAGGAGTGGCTTCGTAAGAAGCATTTCAAGGTCCTGGAGTGGTCTAGCCAGTCTCCAGATCTCAACCCCATAGAAAACCTTTGGAGGGAGTTGAAAGTCCGTGTTGCCCAGCACCACTTTAAGGGGACCATAATACTGTAGATATAAAATGGATGGCACTTGGCTAATCAGCTGTACATATGCAAAAGGAAAAAATCGCATTGGCACACTGATGATTGTGCACCATCAGTCATTTCCACTGCAGATTGCACACCGTTTTTTCCTGCAGTGTGTGGATATGATTTGGTAAAATCTCATTTGCTTTGCTGCTGAAAATGCTGTGGATTGTCCACCTGCAATCCAAAGCAAATACACCCTGTGGGAGCGTACCCCTACAGTTGTCCAAAAGAGCCATGAGATGTCAGAAGCTGGGTGTTCAGTCTATTTCTAGGTTATATGTACAGGCAGCTTTAAAAAAATAATCTGTGACTATGAGAATGCTATCCAGTCCACTACCCTCATGGAGCAGGATGGGCTGAATAGATTGTGAGATATCTATCTATCTTTTTTTTGTGGGAAAAATACAGCATAACTTGTAACTTATTGAATTAAATCTCTGCTCTTTCTATGCTGACGAGTCCAGTGGGTGGTGTCTGTGATTGGTAGCCTTCCTTGTATTAACACCCATATACAGATTGCTGTCAGTCACTGGTTAGGACAGCCCACCGTATTGTACCTATGACACTGGCTGACCTGTTACATGTGCACTTGGCACCTGAAGACATCGGTGTTGGTCCCATGTTCATATGTGCCCGCATTGCTGAGAGAAATTATGTTTTAATATATGCAAATGAGTAAGGCTGCAACGACTACTCGATGGAATCGAGTAATTCGACACAGAAAAAATTCTCAATGCAAATTTTTTGCATCGAGGATTTGTTTGTTTCACATGACCACAGATCGGGAGTGAAGCTCGTGGTCACCTGCTGGCCCCTGCACTGAACTGGATCCTATGTCCTGACACCTCGTCTGGTCATAGTGCACGTAAGCGCACTTTGATCTGATGCTGCTGATGTCAGGACAACAGACAGAGGAGCTGTGGAGCAGCGCCCCTACAGGAGAGGTAAGTGTTTGGCTGGCTAGGAACGGAGATGCTGGCACTGGGGGAGCTGAGGACATGGAGGGTGTGACGGCAAAGAAGACAGATGGCGCTGGTGGGGGGGGGAGCTGATGGCACTGGGGGCACTGATGGCACAGAGCTGATGGCACTGGGGGGACTGGCACAGAGCTGATGGCACGTGGGGGCTGGCAAAGAGCTGATGGCACTGGGGGCCTTATGGCACTTGGGGGAGCTGATGGCACAGAGGACTGGTGGCACTTGGGGTAACTGATGGCACTTGGGGTAACTGGCATATAGGACTGATGGCACGGGGGGGGGTTTCTGATGACTTTTTATAAAGGAAAACATTCTTTTAATTAGTTATTTCTTATTAGAGTACTCTATTAATCGTTGGATCAATTGATAGATTACTAGCTGCCTACAAATGGTCCTCTAGGAGCAACGGGGGTTTTGCCGCAGAGCTTCAAGGTGTAATGACAACACTTTCTAGAGGCTAATTTGCATATATTAAAACTTTTTTCTCAGCAGTGTGGGCACATATGAACATGGGACCAACACAGATGCATGCCTTCAGCTGCTAAGTGCACATGTAACAGGTCAGCCAGTGTCATAGGTACAATACTGCTGACAGATGCCCTTTAATGCAGATTTTCAGAACATGATATATACTTTTGGCAAGCATAAAATCTGCTGACCATAATGAGCCAACTGGAGCACCAAGTCCCAAGTTCACAATAGAAAATGCCAATACACCAGGGCTACTACATTTGGGATAATGAGGCACAGTACATCCAGAGTTAGTAGGTCTCCTTGTCAGTCCTCTAGTTCCCCTTCAACTTTCTTATGTCACCACAACAATAATGTAGAAGCATCTTCTAACCACCCAGTGTGCAGCTTGTCCACTGGTTCCAGTCGTTTAACTCCACCGATCTTTCAACTACATCAGTTTAGAAAGCGGCCAATCCATGCAGAGTGATAGTTTAAAGTGTAACTGTTATATATATTTGATTTTTACCTTCATTTTTTTAATCCCCATTGGCTGTGGAGTGGGAGGGGGCATGACCTAACCGGGTAGGGGGCGTGGTTTACTGGGACCTTGTGGGGGGGGTGCTTTTAAGTCCTTTTCAGGGTGGCCTGAATTATAGGTCAATGCCATGGTAATTTGAGGAAACACAGTGGGTAGCAGTGGAAGAAAACATTGCTTCGCACGGGTATATTTAATCTATTTCATTTAATGTTTCTGTGTGTCGTTGCAGAGAGAAATTCACCCTCCCACTCACCCATGCAACTGACAGAAGTTGATTTTTACCTTCAATTTTTTAATCTCCATTGGCTGTGGAGTGGGAGGGGGCGTGGTCTGACAGGGTCGGGGATGTGACTTAGCGAAACCTGGGGCGGGGGTTTTAAGTCCTTCTTTTGAGGGTGGCCAGAATTACAGGTCAATTCCATGGTAGTTTATGAGGACACATAGCAGTGGAAGAAAACATCTTTTATTACTACTGTACGGTCTTAGTCTAAAATTAGTGTATTTCATCTATTTCATTTAATGTTTCTGTGTGTCGTTGCAGAGAGAAGGTCAATGCAGCTGACAGAAGTTGATTTTTACCTTCATTTTTTCAGTCTCCATTGGCTGGAGAATGGGAGGGGGCGTGACCTGAGCGGGGACGTGGTTTAGCGGGACCTTGGGGGGAGGGTTGCTTTTAATAGTCGGGGCTTGGCTTAGCAAGACGCTTTGCATGGGTGTATTTAATCTATTTCATTTAAAGCGGCTCTGTCACTAGGTTTTAACCTATGTATTTAAATACATAGGTTAAAACCCCTTAACTTGTACAGTTAGAACATACCTTTATTGCAGAGTACAGCGCAGCGGTTGTGCTGAAAAAAGACCTTTAATCTTTATGTTAATGAGCCTTCGGAGCACCGGGGGGCGGGCTCTTTCTTCCTGAGCACCGCTTCTTCACCGCCCCCCGGGTCCCGAGGCTCTCCCCGATGCCGACGTCCACGCCCCTCTGAAAATTGATTGACAGCTGAAATCCCGCCGGCGCATGCGCAGAAGCGCTTGCAGTGCCGAACACCGCAAGCGCTTCCATCCTTGTGCGCACGCGCCGTCACTTCCGGGTTCAGCGAAGTGACGGCGCGTGCGCACAAGGATGGAAGCGCTTGCGGTGTTCGGCACTGCAAGCGCTTCTGCGCATGCGCCGGCGGGATTTCAGCGCTAGGCCAAACGGCCTAGCGCTGTCAATCAATTTTCAGAGGGGCGTGGACGTCGGCATCGGAGAGAGCCTCGGGACCCGGGGGGCGGTGAAGAAGCGGTGCTCAGGAAGAAAGAGCCCGCCCCCCGGTGCTCCGAAGGCTCATTAACATAAAGATTAAAGGTCTTTTTTCAGCACAACCGCTGCGCTGTACTCTGCAATAAAGGTATGTTCTAACTGTAGAAGTCAAGGGGTTTTAACCTATGTATTTAAATACATAGGTTAAAACCTAGTGACAGAGCCTCTTTAATGTTTCTGTGTGTCGTTGCAGAAAGAAAGTCATCCTCCCTCCTATCCCTGCAGCTGACAGATGTTGATTTTTACCATTATTTTTTCAATCCCTGTTGGCTGTGGAGTGAGGGGGTGTGGCCTGATGGAATCAGGGCGTGGCTTAGCGAGACCTGGGGCGAGGGTTTTAGGTACTTCTCTTAGGGTGGCCTGAATTAAAGGTCGAGACTCGATACCATGCTTCTTTATGAGGCCACGCAATGGGTAGTGGTGGAAGAAAACATCTTTTATTACTACTGAACTCTCTTAGTTTAAAATTAGTCTAAAACATAAGTTACTAGCAGAAAGACCCGGCTTCGCGTGGGTATATTTCATCTATTTCAATTCAAATGTTTTATTGAGTTTTTCAGGAATTTTTCTAAACATGTATAATGACATATAAAGCCATTGAATAAAGCATTTCGTAACAAACCAAAGAAACGTATCCTACATGTCTTTTTTGGGAGGAAAACTGGAAAATTGTATACATGTGAAAAATTAAGCATTAGACATAGTAAGAACCAAAAGTGATTACAACATAGACAGCAAGTATGACCAAATAAAGTACAAGTACAGTACTAACATAATGGTCGGCGTTTGCCAACCCATAAGTAACCGATCAACAAAAGCAGGCAAGCAAAAGGGAAAGAAAAAAAAAAAAAGGAGGGGGGTGGGGGGAAGGAGTGAACAGGAGGGCAAGGGAAGACAAAAATAGCTGGGGAGAAAGGTAGGTATGAGGAACCGGAGACTATATGTTCATATGTTTTGATATGCGCTTGAGGAGCGGAAAGAATCCCAAGGACCCCATACTTTCAGAAAGTGATCCAACTCCAGAGGGTTATGAATGATCAATTCTTCCATTCTCTGATGTAACATAACCTCCTCAAACCATTCCTCCACAGTAGGTGGGGTCGTTTCCTTCCAGTGGCGAGGGATCACTGTCTTAGCCGCCTGAATAAGATACTTGAGGAGAGATTTTTTGTATGCAGGAATATTCAGATCAAAAACATACAGTAAGAAAGCTTCAGGGGAGTTCGGAAACGGGATACTCGTTATTACGCATATGGCCCTATGAATAGAGTCCCAGAAATTTTGTAAGACCGGACAGTGTCACCATACATGGAGCAAGGTTCCCTCCTCCACACCACATCTCCAACAACGATCAGATACCGAGGGGTACCATTTGTGCAGAAGTGAGGGCACCCTATACCAGCGTGATATTATTTTATAGCAAGTTTCTTGGGATTTTGTGGATATCAGAGCCTTGTGTGAGAGCTGGTAGCATTTGTGCCATTGAGTTTGGGTTAAATGGATATTTAGATCAACCTCCCATGCCCTGCAGAAAGACGGTGCTTGGGTATTTTTTTGTTGAATGAGTAATTTATATAATGATGAAATATCGCGGAAAACCCCTGACGACGCTAGACAAAATTGCTCAAAAGTTGTCAATTTTCTGGAGAGTTTATGTGTGGATCGGGTAGCAGCGTAGAAGAGTTGGAGATACTCAAAATGATACCGTGGGGAGGGGTCCGCATTATTTAGAATAGAGGATAAGGGTTTCAATGAGGTCCCCAAAAGCACCTGATAGAATCTTAGGGGATGAGTTTTAGATTGATTGAGAAATGGGAAGGTAGAACTCCCTGAAGGAAATGAAGGGTGGTCTGTCACCGGGGTGAAGGGCCCAAGGGGATCAATAAGAGAAAGGTTTGGACCTATTGAGTTCAAAACTGCAAAGGTGTGTTTTGCTGTGTAGGAGAGAGAGGATAAACGATCCCGCAGTGGGCCCATCAGCCAGGGGACAGCTGTTAGAATAACAGGTGAGCATTCCATAGCTATACAAACCCAGGCTTTTGGTTTGTGAAGTCGAAACATGTCCAATAGGCGGGCATATGCACAAGAATGATAGTATAATCTACAGTCCGGTAACCCTAGTCCACCTTCTTCCTTAGGGCGAGTAAGAACATCCCAGCGTGCACGCGGCCTACCTGGAGCCCAAACAAACTTTGTGAAGCATTTACGAAGTTGGGCCCAGTATGTAGCAGGCAGGCGGACTGGAATAGTTTGCAAAAGGTAAAGCAATTTTGGGAGAAGATTCATTTTGAGGATGTTTATTCTACCAAACCAAGAAAAATCTTTCTGGTGCCAGCTATCAAGATCTTTTTGAAAACTGAGGAGGAGAGGAGCAAAATTATCTTTATATAATTTCGATAGATCTGAGTGGATTTTAATACCTAGATAGGAGATACCCTGTACGGGACACGAAAAGGGGAAAGAAGATTGTAAGTTGGAAACCAGGGTTTGGGGCAATGAGACATTTAAGGCCAAGGACTTAGACATATTAATTTTGAAATTAGACCAGAGTCCAAAGTGGGATATTTCTTTCTGCAGAGAGGGGATAGAGATATGGGGGTTAGTGATGTATAACAAAAGGTCGTCCGCAAAGGCCGCACATTTGTACTCATTGTTTCCAATACGGATGCCAGCGATATCTGGATTGTCACGGATTGCAGACAAAAGGTGTTCCATCACTAAAATATAGAGCAAGGGGGATAACGGGCATCCCTGGCGAGGGATGGAGGGATGAAGGGCAGGAGAGAGTGCGCCATTTATTTTTATTCTTGCCGATGGAGTCTGATATAATGCAAGAATTTTGGACTTAAGCCATGGGCCCAGACCTATATGTGATAGAGTGGCGCAGAGGGCCGGCCACGATATACGATCGAAGGCCTTTTCTGCGTCAAGGGAAAGGACCATGAGGGGGATCTGGTGGGTCTGAGCGTAATGAATAATATCGAGAGTCTTTAGGGTGTTGTCTCTAGCCTCCCTTCCCGGCACGAACCCCACTTGATCAAAGTGGATTAAGGAAGGTAGAAGAGGATTCAAGCGGTTAGCTATTAATTTGGCGAATATTTTCAAATCCACATTCAATAAGGATATTGGGCGATAACTCGCACAGACCTGCGGGTCTTTGCCCGGTTTAGGAATAACTGCTATATGAGCTTCCGTGGTTTGTGCCGGGAAGGGGAGTCCCGTCGACACTGAATCAAAGACTTTGAGAAGGATAGGGGAGAGAGAAGAAGAGAACAGTTTGTAAAATCTAGCTGTGAGACCGTCCGGTCCCGGGCTTTTTCCCCCTGGTAAGGATTTGATCACCTCCTGAAGTTCTTCTGATGAAAAGGGGGTGTCCAGGGATGCTGAATCCTCTACAGATAGGCGGGTGGCTGATGAAAGATGATTATCCTGCGGGGCAGCAGAAGGTGGTAAGTTGTAGAGATCTGAGTAAAAAGTGTGAAAAGAAGCTGCAATATCCGGAGTAGTATGGGCCAGAGAACCATTAGAGTGTTTGATTACTGGGATATGGTAAGTAGCAAGTTGCCCTCTCAAAGCTCTGGCCAACATTCGCCCGCTTTTATTTCCATATTCGTAAAATTTGCTACGACATGTTTGTATCATTCGCCTGTAAGAAGTCTCTGACAGACGTTTGGCCTCCAGGCGAGCGATAATGGACTGGGAGAGAGCGCGTTTGTGAGCCAGTTCCAGAGAGGCAACTTTTTGTAGGGCAATAGAGAGCGAATGAGCCTTCTCCCTCTTGAGTCGGGCCCCATGTTTAATAAAGACACCACGTAGGACACATTTAAGAGCCTCCCATTGTATAGGCAGGGAGGTGGCATCTTGTGAATGATCATTTTATAAAGTTTGTGATAGTTTGAGAGATAACTGCAGCACAGACTGTGTCAAGAAGGAGGGACTCATTTAGTCTCCACGTCCATTGACCCTTCATGAGATTGGGGAGCTTGAGAGAGCAGAATATTGGTGCATGATCCGACCACAGGATACTACCTATGCGAGTGGACTCTAACCAAGTAAGGGCCCTATGTTGAACTAGTATGTAATCAATATGGCTGTATGTAGAGTGGGGTGGAGAGTAATAAGTGTAGTCTCGGTCTGTAGGATGCTGAATACGCCATGCATCACTTAACTGCAAATGTAGAAAAGCCCGCTTAACTTTCTTAATTGCCCGATAAGAGAGAGCGGCTCGCCCCGAGGAGTTATCAAGCGTGGGATCTAGAGTTAAGTTTAGGTCCCCGCACAGTATTACCGTACCTCGCACCAAGGGGAGCACTTTATCTATGAGATCAGTGAGGAAAGAGACCTGATTTTGATTAGGGGCATAAACATTGAGGAAGGTGAGCTCCTGACCACTAATAAGGAGGGAAAGTACAATGTACCTAGCCTTGGCATCAATTGTACAACTGAGCACCTGGTGAGTCAAGGATTTGTGTATCGCTATGGCGACCCCCTTGGTTTTATTCAACTCAGAGTTGGCAAAGTGCCAAGTATAATATTTATGCCGAATGCTAGGAGCAACCCCTTTTTTGAAATGGGTTTCTTGAAAACAAATAATCTGTACCTGTTGCCGGTGAAAATGGTGAAGAATTTGCGACCTTTTCTCCGGAGTGTTGAGGCCTTTAGCGTTGAAGGATGCGAACTTCAGGGAAGACATAGTTAGGGGTATAGGTAGACACAAGAGGAGAAAGTTTAGGAGGAGAGAAAAACAAAAAAAAAACCACCAAACAAAAACAAGCTCTGTATAAACTATAATACGATGTCTATGAACTAAGCACGGGCAAACACCGTGTTAGTAAAAGGAGACCAGCAGGTCAGAAGAGACCGTCACCTGAGATACCAGATCCCAGGGGAGCGTCTCAAATAGTTTGGGATAGGTGGCAGTCAAGCAGAAGAGAGACCGCCGCATCCCCTAATAGTGATAAGAAAAGATCAAATACTTGATAACCATCCACTTAACATGAGGCGGAAAACAGAGAGTAATGGCAAACCTAAAGGCAAGAACATAGATTAAATGAACTGGATAGGACCCAAAGACATGCTTAGCAGAATAGTAGGAGTCCTACAAGGAGAAGATCTTAGTTGTTTGGCCCCAGCTAGGAGGGTGAGCGTGAAGAGTCTGGCTGATGTTGGCGTCTTCTTCTGGGGGAGCGAGTAGGCAATCCCGAGCCCCGCGCAACTTGAGATGGCGGTATACGTTGAGGCGTACCAGATGATGATGTGAGAAGCGAGGGCCACGGCCCAAGTTCCATCAATGGGAGCTCCAGCTTATGGAGAAAGGAGGCGAGATCCACTGGATTCCGGAACGTTGCGGATTGACCTTTGTGACCAGCAATAAGCGCGAAAGGGTAGCCCCAGCGATACGGAATGTCGTGGTCTCGCAGCATATTCAGCAGGGGCTTCAAGGCGGCTCGCTGTGCTAGGGTGTGACGAGATAAGTCCTGCAAAATCATAATGGGGGCTCCATCAAAGGTCATTGAAGGATGTTGGCGAGCATTATAGAGGATTTGCTCCTTGAGTGCATAAAAATGAATGCGGCAAATGACGTCTCTGGGTCTGGACCCGTCCGGAGCAGGAGGGCGCAATGCCCTATGAACTCTGTCAATCTCAGTCGGAGTAGTCGGAGGACGATCCAGGAGATCATTGAAGATGGCAACTACAGTGGGCAGCAGAGAAGAGGTAGTAACTGTTTCGGGCAGACCCCGTATACGGAGGTTGTTTCGACGACCTCGGTTTTCAATGTCATCAAGGTGCTGCTGAAGGGCGACCCATGCTCCGTGAGCTTGTGTTGTAACTTGCAAGGCCTTAACCGCCGCAGCCAATGTTGTATGATCTTGTGTAATCGTGTCCACTCGGTCAGAAAGGGCGGACATGTCTGCGCGGAATTGAGAGAATTCCTGCTTGCATTCCTGCAGTATGTTAGCAGCAAAAATAGACAGGTCTTCTTTAGAAGGCAAGGAACATATAAGAGCACGTAAATCCGCCATAGTAGGGGGTCTGGAGTTATCATCATGCGATGGTGTCCCTTGTGCAGAGGGTGGACATGAGGTTGCAAGTAATGGCTGTGAGGCCAAATCAGGGGTTACTTTAGAAGGAGCTTTGGGGCCCTTAACCTGGGCCAGAGAACCTTTATCAGAGGCAGGTAAATGGGATCCATCCCAGGACGATCCTGTAGACCAGTGGGGGGAATGCTGCTAGTGAGGGATCTGGAGAAGATGGAGGAGACAGGGGACCCCTTGTTGTTGCTGTGGGGGATTGCTGGGTGGTCGGATAGGTACCAAGCTGGAAAGATTGAGCTGGGTTGGGGGTACTAAGGACCCCATGCTGGGCCTTTGGAGACTGGGAGCAGGGATCTGTCACCCTAAGAGGGGTAAGTGGTGCTCCTAAGGGGCAGAAGGGAGCTGCTGTGGCACTCAGGGGCAGTCCATGGCCATTATGGGGCGAGGTGGATGTGCTAGGAACCAGGGGGGGCCCCAATTGAGGCAATACTTGCTGTGCAATCCGAGGAATCGCAGAATCTGGGCCTCTCACGATGTCCCTGGGAGCAGAGATGATGGCGTCCCGGCGCACGTGGGAGTCAGCGGCGCGCTGCACGCCGTCCTCCATTTCTCCTCCGCCAAGCGTCAGCGAAGAGGAGCCCCGGCGATGCAGGTCGACAGGTGAGGGGATCGGGGGTGCCGATTGAGAGCGGCGCCCCCGCGACTGGTGCAGCAAAGGAGAGCCTGGTGGTGAGGCAGCGCTCTGTCCAAGAGAGGTGTCGCCGCCATCTTGAGAACTGGTAGCAAGGCCCCGCCAGGCTTCCCGTAAGGCCCGCGGGTTGCCTGGCGAAGTATTCAGCTAGGTCGCCTTGAGAGGGGTCCAGGGGAGCAGATGGCTTAGCTCGACCCTTTTTAGTAGTTTTGCCCATCGTGAGGAGTGGATGGTCGCCGATTATGGATGGGGATACAGCAGAGCTCCTGTGTAGAGCGTCCTCACTCCTCCATGTCCGGCCACGCCCCCCCCATATTTTCATCTAATTTTCCATTTAAATGTTTTTTGTGTTGTTCGTTGCAGAGAGAAAGTCAATGCAGCTGACAGAAGTTGATTTTTACCTTCATTTTTTCAATCCCCATTGTTGAGTGGAGATGGGAGGGGGCGTGACCTGACCGGGTCGGGGGCATAGTTTACCGGGACCTTGGGGGGGGTGCTTTTAAGTCCTTCTTTTCAGGGTGGCCTGAATTATAGGTCAATGCCATGGTAATTTTGAGGAAACACAGTGGGTAGCCGTGGAAGAAAACGTTGCTTCGCATGGGTATATTTAATCTATTTTCGTTTAATGTTTCTGTGTGTCGTTGCAGAGAGAAATTCACCCTCCCACTCACCCCTGCAGCTGACAGAAGTTGATTTTTACCTTCAATTTTTCAATCTCCATTGGCTGTGGAGTGGGAGGGGGCGTGGTCTGACCGAGTCGGGGGGCGTGACGTGGCAAGACCTGGGGCGGGGGTTTTAAGTCCTTCTTTTGAGGGTGGCCTGAATTACAGGTCGATGCCATGATAATTTATGAGGACACGCAATGGGTAGCAGTGGAAGAAAAACCTCTTTTATTACTACTGAACGGTCTTAGTCTAAAATAAGTGTATTTCATCTATTTTATTTAATGTTTCTGTGTGTCGCTTCAGAGATATAGTCAATGCAGCTGACAGAAGTAGATTTTTACCTTCATTTTTTTCAATCTCCATTGGCTGGGGAGTGGGAGGGGGCGTGACCTGAGCGGGGACGTGGTTTAGCGGGACCTTGGGGGGAGGGTTGCTTTTAAGTCCTTTTTTGAGGGTGACCTGAATTAAAGGTAGATACCATGGTAATTTATGAGGACACGCAACGGGTAGCAATGGAAGAAAAACATCTTTTATTACTACTGAACGGTCACAGTAAAATTAATTAATCTATTTCATCTAAAATTTTTGTGTCGTTGCAGAGAGAAATTCACTCTCCCACACCCTGCAGCTGGCCGATGTTTATTTTTACCTTCATTTTTCAATCCCCATTGGCTGCATAGTGGGAGGGGGCGTGGCCTGACAGAGTTTGGGATGTGGCTTAGCAAGACCTGGGGCGGGGGTTCTAATTCCTTCTTTTGAGGGTGGCGTGAAATTACAGGTCAATGCCAAGGTAATTTTTGAGGACATGCAATGGGTAGCAGAGGAAGAAAACATCTTTTATTACTACTGAACGGTCGTAGTCTAAAACAGAAGTTATATTTATGGTAATCGCAATACCTTTAACAGTGTCAGTGAGTAGAAATGGCTGGGTTACTACCTGAGCTCCTCAGATGGCTGCTCATTACCTGGCTGTGTTATGGAAACCTGCCCTCCCTGTGTGTGTCTGTGCAGAGAATGGCAGTTGGGGTTTAAAAACCAAAGCTCCTAGGCTAATATTGGCTAATGGAGATTATATTTTGGGAATATCTTGGGAATGGTATGTCCTAGAGAGATGAGACCTAGTCTGAAACCTTCCCGGACACCTGATGTACCTGTGTGCCGAATTTGGTGAAAATCGGTCCAGTAGTTTGGTCGCGCATAGAGAGAACAGACAGACAAACAGAAACTCATTTTTTATAATATACTAGCAGAAAGATCCGGCTTCGCCTGGGTATATTTCATCTATTTCATTTAATGTTTCTGTGTGTCGTTGCAGAGAGAAAGTCAATGCAGCTGACAGAAATTGATTTTTACCTTCATTTTTTCAAATCCCTATTGGCTGCGGAGTGGGAGGGGGTGTGGTTTAATGG
>ONZH01014755.1:0-22768 GCA_900303285.1 Rhinella marina | reverse complement strand
GGGGGGAAGACAGAGAGGGGGGGGAAGACAGAGGGGAGGGGGGAAGACCGGAGAAGACGAGCGGAGGGGGGAAGAACAGAGCGAGGGGGGAAGAAGACAGAGCGGGGGGGAAGACAGAGCGGAGGGGGAAAAGGGGGGGAAAGAAGGGGGGAGACAGAGGGGAGGGGGGGAGACAGAAGGGGGGAGGGGAGGGGGGGGAGGACGAGGGGAGGGGGGAAGACAGAGGGAGGGGAAAGACAAGGAGGGGGTAGGGGAGGGGGGAGGAGACAGAGGGGAGGGGGGGGGGAGACAGAGGGAGGGGGGGAGACAGAGGGGGCCCGGGGGAGGAAGACAGAGGGGAGGGGGGGAAAGACAGCAGGGAGGGGGGGAAGGGGGAGACAGAGGGGAAGGGGAGACAGAGGGGAAAGGGGGAGACAGAGGGGAAAGGGGGAAAGGGGAAAGGGGGAAAGGGGAGACAGGGGGGAACCCGGGGGAAGGACAGAGGGGAGGGGGGGGGAAGACAGCGAGGGGGGGGAAGAGACAGAGGGGAGGGGGCGGGGAGACAAGGGGGGGGGGGGAGACAGAGGGGGGGGGAGGAGGAAGACAGGGGGGGCCGGGGAGAGGAAGCACAGAGGGGAAGAAGACAGAGGGGAAGGGGGAGACAGAGGGGAAGGGGGGACAGAGGGGAGGGGGGGGGAAGGGGGGAGCCCCGGGGGAGGGGAAGACAGAGCGGGAGCCCGGGGGAGGGGAAGACAGAGGGAGCCCGGGGGAGGGGAAGACAGAGGAGCGGGGGACAGAGGGGAGGGGAGGGGAGACAGAGGGGAGGGAAGACAGAGGGGAGCCCGGGGGAGGGGGGGGGGGGGTTAGACAGAAGGGAGCCCAGAGAAGGGGGGAAGACAGAGGGGAGCCCGGAGGGACAGGGTAATCCTAAGGGAGATAGACGGGTCTGAGGAGGACAGAATTTGTTTTTTTTTTTTTGCAGCTGTTTTTTTAGTGTTTTCAGCTGTTTTTCTTGCAGCCCCTCACATTTCACTGGAGGGGGAGACCTCGTGCCTGCGGTGTTCTGCTTTTTTTCATAATGATATACAGAAGAAGAGGGGGTACATACTTTCCAGTAGAAAAAAGCATGGCTTGCAAAAAAAAACCACTAAATGTGCAAAAAATTAAAAAAAAATAAAAAAAGACAAAAAAGCACTAAAAACAACAAAAACAACACACTTCACTATGTGAATGTCTTTGTCTTTGGATGTGATATTTTACCAAAAAAAAGGACCCCAAACCCCGTAGTGCGGCAGCCCGGGACACATGGCCCCTGCCACCCTGACACATTTACAGGTTCTGGACCCTAACAGCACAGTTCTCATAATCCAGCTGGCAGCGGTTCAATCACCGATACGCGGCGGGCCTGGGGAGCGATATATTTTTCTGCATAATGAGATATTACAAGACGCTCCCATCACATATCTCTGTCTACTTAATTAAAAATATCTACAGCCGGTAATTAAAGAGCGTCTCTCATGGACGAGCAGAGAGATAGGGGGAAGAGAAGAGGGCTGCCAGAGGGGGCAGAAGACAACCTGGAGGAGACGAGGGGGAGCAGAAGACACTGAGGATAATATCTAAGCTGGGTGACTATAACCAATCACAGAGTTATAGAGAGAGACGCCAGGACTGTAGGGGAACATTGTAATAACTCAACCAAGACTCCACGGACATCTACTACAATCTGTACGGAGACAGTTACAATGTCTGTTATCATAGGACTGTTACATTATCTGACTGCAGGTGACCCTACTACTACTATCTGTACTCAGAGAGTTATCACTGTGTTATCTGTGGTGTTACATAGGACTGCAGGTGACATCTACTACATTATCTGTACTCAGAGAGTTATCACTGTGTTATCTGTGGTGTTACATAGGACTGCAGGTGACATCTACTACATTATCTTACTCAGAGAGTTATCACTGTGTTATACTGTGTGTTATAGGACCAGGTGACATTAACTGCATTATCTGTACTCAGAGAGTTATCACTGTGTTAATATGTAGGTGACTGCAGCGTGAACATCTACTACATTATCTGTACTCAGAGAGTTATCACTGTGTTATCTGTGGTGTTACATAGACTGCAGGTGACATACTACTACATTATCTGTACTCAGAGAGTTATCACTGTGTTATCTGTGGTCTGTACATAGGACTGCAGGTGACATCTAACTACATTTATCTGTACTCAAGAGTTATCACTTGTTTATCTAGGTGTTACATAGCGACTGCAGGTGACATCTACTACATTATCTGTACTCAGAGAGTTAATCACTGTGTTATCTGTGGTGTTACTTAGGACTGCAGGTGACATTCTACTACATTATCTGTACTCATAGTTAATCACTGTGTTATCTGGGTTTACATAGGACTGCCAGGTGACATCTACTACATTATCTTACTCAGAGTCTATACTGTGTTTCTGTGTTGTTACATAGGACTGCAGGTGACATCTACTACATATCTACTCAGAGATTATCACTTGTATCTCGTGTTACATAGACTGCAGTGAATTACCACTTATTTAATCTTATCAGGTGTTATCTGTGTTTACATAGGACGCTTTGACCGATAGTAATAGCAATACCTGGAACATTTACAGATACTGGATCATTTTTCTTTGTGAGATTAACTGTTCGGGTGACTGGATTAGATAATACCACAACGCCAATACAAATCTGATATAACGGGAGAGAATGTCGGTTCATTTTAGTTGTAGATAAGACAGGCCTTTATTTTCATAAAAAGTCAATAAAGATACCGGAGGACTGACCCCTGCGGATTTCTATCTTGTATTTCTCCAAGCCTAAACAACATAAGATTAATGAACAAAATTCAAAGCACACTGAAATGTCTGATACAGGGGCAATAGATTGTATTCTCCTCCTACAGTCATCCTCTCCCCTGAAATGCTATAACAGAGCATAGATTGTATTCCTGTCCTACAGTCCTAAGCATTCTCCTGTCATCTCCTCCCTAAATGTTCTGATAACAGGAGCAATAGATTGTATTCTCCGTCCTACAGTCATCTCTTCCCTGAAAATGCTGATAACAGGGCAATAGATTGTATTCTCCTGTCCTACAGCATCCTCTTCCCCTGATGTCTGATAACAGAGCAATAGATTTGTATTCTCCTGTCCTACAGTCATCCCTCTCCTCTGAAATGTCCCGATAACAGGAGAATAGATCCTCCTGATAACAGGGAGCAATAGACTGTATTCTCCTGTCCTACAGTCATCCTCTCCCCTAAATGATCTGATAACAGAAGCAATAACTTATTCTCTGTCCTACAGTCATCCTCTCCCCTGAAATGGCTGATAACAGGGAGCAATAGATTGTATTCTCCTGTCCTACAGTCGTCCCCCTCCTCCTGTCAGTCCTCTCCCTGGCTGATAACAGGGAGGGAGTCATCCTCTCCCCTGAAATGTCCGATAACAGGAACAATAGATTTATTCTCCTGTCCTACATCATCTCTCCCCTGAAATGTAACAGGAGCTACAGTCATCCTCTCCCTGAAATGTCTGATAACAAGCAATAGATTGTATTCTCCTGTTAGTCACCCTTCTTCGCTCTTCCTGAGTCACCTCTCCCCTGAAATGCTATAACAGGGAGCAATAGACTCCTGTCTACATCTCCTCTCCCCAAAGCTATAACCTGTTTCTCCGTCCCAACCTCTGATGAAATGTCTGAACAGAGCAATAGATTGTATTCTCCGTCCTACACCCCTGAAATGCCGATAACAGGGAGCAATAGATTGTACTCCTGGTCTCAAATAACAGGGAGCAAAATTTATTCTCCTGCCTACAGTCATCCTCTCCCCTGAAATGTCTGAAACAGGAGCAAATAGACTGTATTCTCCTGTCCTACAGTCATCCTCTCCCCTGAAATGTCTGATAACAGGGAGCAATAGATTGTTTCTCCTGTCCTACAGTCATCCTCTCCTCTGAAATGCGATAACAGGGAGCAATAGATTGTATTCTCCTGTCCTACAGTCATCCTCTCCCCTGAAATGGCTGATAACAGGAGCAATAGATTGTATTCTCCTGTCCTACAGTCGCCTCTCCCCTGAAATGGCTGATAACAGGGAGCAATAGATTGTATTCTCCTGTCCTACAGTCATCCTCTTCCCTGAAATGTCTGATAACAGGAGCAATAGATTGTATTCTCCTGTCCTATAGTCATCCTCTCCTCTGAAATTCCGATAACAGGGAGCAATAGAATTCTCCTGTTACAGTATTCTCCTCTGATAACAGGAGCAATACTGTATCTCCTGTCCTACAGTCTCCTCTCCCCTGAAATGTCTGATAACAGGAGCAATAGATTGTATTCTCCTGTCCTACAGTCATCCTCTCCCCTGAAATGGCTGATAACAGGGAGCAATAGATTGTATTCTCCTGTCCTACAGTCATCCTCTCCCCTGAAATGTCTGATAACAGGGAGCAATAGATTGTATTCTCCTGCCTACAGTCATCCTCTCCCCTGAAATGGCTGATAACAGGGAGCAATAGACTGTATTCTCCTGTCCTACAGTCATCCTTATGAATGTCTGGACATGGAAGGGTTAATCCTTGCACCCCTCTGGGGGCACACACTGGGCAGCAGGTAGCGGATCCTCCATTAACGTGTTTAATGGCGTACACGAGGTGTAACGCTCCACCTGGCGTCGGCCCAGAGATTCGCCAGGGAGGAGGACGTCTTCTGCTTTTTAAGCTCATTTCATTTAGCTTGAAACGTCTCCAAGTCAAGCAAATCAGGACACATTAGTCCCATCAGCACAGGGACCGCCGCGGCGAGGACGTCCGCTGTAATTTTACTGAACGCAAGGATCCGTCAAGTGAATTTATCAGACAAGTGATGGACGGACATTTATTATTAAAGCAATACTAGAAAAAACACACGAAGACACAGCATGATGGACCCTGACATAATGACCCCCATAGGGCACCGCGCAACTGACAACCCTTCACTTCTGTTACATTGTGTCTTAGACTCCAGTCACAACCAGAGCTGCATTTATAGTCCTTATACTCCAGTTACATCTAGAGCTGCATTCACCATCTTACTGTTCTATCACGACTTATACTCCACCCTTATCCACAGCTGCATTCACAATTCTGCTGTTCCATCGTGATTTATCTGCCGCTCACATCTACAGATTGTTCCTGAATCCTGCTGCTCTTACTGTCTAATGCTGCGCTCACATCCACAGCTGCATTCACAATTCTGCTGTTCCATTATGGCCCATACTCCACTCGCATTCACAATTCTGTTGCATGTATTATACTTCACTGACATCCACAGCTGCATTCACAATTCTGCTGCTTCATCATGTATTATACTTCACCGACATTTACAGCTGAATTCACAATTCTGCTGCTCTGTCATTTAATATACATCATTCACATCCACAGCTGCATTCACAATTCTGCTGCAACATAATGTATTATAATTCACTGACATTCACAGCTGCATTCACAATTCACAATTCTGTTGAATGAAACACATCTGTGCAGTGATTTTCTTTACCAAAAAAAAAAAAAAAAACAACCCTCCACATATCCAACAATGAGATAGGACACCTGCCACACCTACGCCACCGATGGGACACCTGCCGCACCTGCGCCACCGACGGGACACCTGCCGCACCTACGCCACCGACGGGACACCTGTCGCAACCGCGCCACCGACGGGACACCAGCCGCACCCACGCCACCGACGGGACACCAGCCGCACCTGCGCCACCGACGGGACACCAGCCGCACCCGCGCCACCGACGGGACTCCAGCCGCACCCGCGCCACCGACGGGACACCTGTCGCACCCGCGCCACCGACGGGACACCTGCCGCAATGGCGCCACCGACGGGACACCTGCCGCCAATGGCCCACGACAGGACACCTGCCACACCCGCGCCACCGACATGACACCAGCCGCAATGGCGCCACCGACAGGACACCTGCCACACCCGCGCCACCGACGGGACACCTGCTCATTACAGAAAAGATAAATCTGAAATCCGCCAATTAAAGGGGAGCTCCATTAACATTTCTCCCCCATATTGGGCTCCTGGCAGAGGGGCCCCAGCGCTCCACCCTACAGACTGGGCAGTGCCCTGCATTCTGACGCCGCTCGTCACTCCGGCATCTCTGGATAATGGTCTCACGGAGAAGGAAAGCGGCTTATAAGCGCAGCGGCCGCTAACCGCGAGGTCAGGAGGATTAGTGATAAATCCGTGCGGAGGAGGGGAGGGGGGGGTACAACACGCGAGAAGCAATTACCAAACTATTAGGAGTAAGCGGCACTTCACCGCACGGGGTGACCGCACAAGAGCCGCGCCCGCCAGGCTTACCGCGTGTGCACCTGATGTAATCACCGCAGCGGCCATCGTGGGATTTATATCTAAAAATAGGTTCATCCAAAGTGTGAAAACCAAACCCTTGTAAAATAGTCTTACTCTCCAGTCACACCCGAAGCTGCTGCAAACCTCTGAACTCTCAGAATGAAGGAGCTTTCACTGCCCCCTGCTGGATGAGGGTTGTAAAGACCAGGAGCACTGGCATTCTAGAGCACAGCACAGGGTTAATTACCATGGTTACCATCTCCTGATACATGTGGTTCAAACTCCAGTCACCTCCAGAGCTGCGTTCCCAAATTCCTGAGATAGACGCCTCCTCCTGCTGGTTCAGGGTCTTCACCCAGAATGTGCTGCTGCAGCTCACGGTGAATGATGAGTCTTTTACACATCTCCCACAATGCACTGCAGCGTGGCGCAGGGCAGCAGAAACGTGAATGCAGCTCTAGGTGTGACCGATGTCCGCAGCACCACCTAGAAGTGCCAGCCTGCTGCACTGCACAGCGCTGTGTCTGAACACTACACCGCCGAAGAGGTGAGATCCTGCAGTCAGCAGACTGATTGATGCAGCTCTGGATGTGAATAGAGTATGACAGGTAAACCAACAGCAGGCAGCAGAGATCACAAGTAATTAACATTAGAATAACTTGCAGATTGGGGTGTGACTGGAGTAAAAAAGATTCAGTGTACTAACAGGAAGACAATATAGTATGACGCAGGCTGTAGTAGGAATGACCCAGCAGGGTGCAGCCTGGGCACAAACAGAAGCCATCATGTTGGTGGGTGCAGCTTTGGCTGTGACTGGAGTAGAACAAACAGTACAGCTATGACGCTTGTCTTGGATGTGGAGCTCTTCTATTACATCCCATGCACTCGGTGCTGAGTGGAGAGAGTTGTGGGGGTCAGTACCTGAAGATGGGGGGGGATGGGAGGCGCCGCTGATAGCGGGGAGTATAATCTGCCGCCGTGCGTTACCTGCTGGCGATAAACCGCAGGATGTTCCGGGCAGCAGCCGGCGCTTTAGACCTCGCTTAATGTGACGATGCAAACGACCTGAATACAGCAAACAATAACGAGAATCGTGTGATCTGCGGAGCGGTGACGGCATCCTGTGCCGCCGTAATGAGGTCCCCGGGGCCCCCGGCGCCAGGAACAAACTGTCCTCCTCCGACCGCGAGATGGACGCAAATAAAAGAGAGAAAATCCTCCGGCCGCTCACAAAAAATACAATTCACCGAACCCGGCCGCGAGAAGACGACGCAGGTCACACCGCCGCCGCCGCCACCCCTCCCCCGCCAGAGGAAGAGGAGAATAAAAATTTATAGCTGTGATTAATTCTGGGTTTTCAGAAATGTCGCTGATCTTTCCGTGTTTTGCTGTAAATCCCACAGGAGCCGTGAAGAAAGAGAGAAGGAGGCGGCGGAGGACGAGAACAACGCTGATCTCCCCTCACTACCGCCACATCTACACATCACAGATATGTCTGTATCAGAGCGCTGAACCCCCCAAATCTGATGGACTGAGGAGATGTCTGTCCACAAGCATGCTGACTGTTTCCAGTAACTAGCAATGCAAAATCATAATACAGGATGTAACTCAGGATCAGTACAGGATAAGTGATGTATGTACACAGTGACTGCACCAGCAGAATAGTGAGTGCAGCTCTGGAGTATAATACAGGATGTAACTCAGGATCAGTACAGGATAAGTAATGTATGTATACAGTGACTGCACCAGCAGAATAGTGAGTGCAGCTCTGGAGTATAATACAGGATGTAACTCAGGATCAGTACAGGATAAGTAATGTATGTACACAGTGACTGCACCAGCAGAATAGTGAGTGCAGCTCTGGGTATAATACAGGATGTAACTTCAGGATCAGTACAGGATAAGTAATGTATGTACACAGTGACTGCCACCAGCAGAATAGTGAGTGCAGCTCTGGAGTATAATAACAGGATGTAACTCAGGATCAGTACAGGATATATAATGTATGTCACAGTGACTGCACCAGCAGGAATAGTGAGTGCAGCTCTGGAGTATAATACAGGATGTAACTTCAGGATCAGTACAGGATAAGTAATGTATGTACACAGTGACTGCACCAGCAGAATAGTGAGTGCAGCTCTGGAGTATAATACAGGATGTAACTCAGGATCAGTACAGGATAAGTAATGTATGTATACAGTGACTGCACCAGCAGAATAGTGAGTGCAGCTCTGGAGTATAATACAGGATGTAACTCAGGATCAGTACAGGATAAGTAATGTATGTACACAGTGACTGCACCAGCAGAATAGTGAGTGCAGCTCTGGGTATAATACAGGATGTAACTCAGGATCAGTACAGGATAAGTAATGTATGTACACAGTGACTGCACCAGCAGAATAGTGAGTGCAGCTCTGGAGTATAATACAGGATGTAACTCAGGATCAGTACAGGATAAGTAATGTATGTACACAGTGACTGCACCAGCAGAATAGTGAGTGCAGCTCTGGAGTATAATACAGGATGTAACTCAGGATCAGTACAGGATAAGTAATGTATGTACACAGTGACTGCACCAGCAGAATAGTGAGTGCAGCTCTGGAGTATAATACAGGATGTAACTCAGGATCAGTACAGGATAGTAATGTATGTATCACAGTGACTGCACCAGCAGAATAGTGAGTGCAGCTCTGGAGTATAATACAGGATGTAACTCAGGATCGTACAGGATAAGTAATGTATGTACACAGTGACTGCACCAGCAGAATAGTGAGTGCAGCTCTGGAGTATAATACAGGATGTAACTCAGGAATCAGTACAGGATAAGTAATGTATGTACACAGTGACTGCACCAGCAGAATAGTGAGTGCAGCTCTGGAGTATAATACAGGATGTAACTCAGGATCAGTACAGGATAAGTAATGTATGTACACAGTGACTGCACCAGCAGAATAGTGAGTGCAGCTCTGGAGTATAATACAGGATGTAACTCAGGATCAGTACAGGATAAGTAATGTAATGTACACAGTGACTGCACCAGCAGAATAGTGAGTGCCAGCTCTGGAGTATAATACAGGATGTAACTCAGGATCAGTACAGGATAAGTAATGTATGTACACAGTGACTGCACCAGCAGAATAGTGAGTGCAGCTCTGGAGTATAATACAGGATGTAACTCAGGATCAGTACAGGATAAGTAATGTATGTACACAGTGACTGCACCAGCAGAATAGTGAGTGCAGCTCTGGAGTATAATACAGGATGTAACTCAGGATCAGTACAGGATAAGTTAATGTATGTACACAGTGACTGCACCAGCAGAATAGTGAGTGCAGCTCTGGAGTATAATACAGGATGTAACTCAGGATCAGTACAGGATAAGTAATGTATGTACACAGTGACTGCACCAGCAGAATAGTGAGTGCAGCTCTGGAGTATAATACAGGATGTAACTCAGGATCAGTACAGGATAAGTAATGTATGTACACAGTGACTGCACCAGCAGAATAGTGAGTGCAGCTCTGGAGTATAATACAGGATGTAACTCAGGATCAGTACAGGATAAGTAATGTATGTACACAGTGACTGCACCAGCAGAATAGTGAGTGCAGCTCTGGAGTATAATACAGGATGTAACTCAGGATCAGTACAGGATAAGTAATGTATGTACACAGTGACTGCACCAGCAGAATAGTGAGTGCAGCTCTGGAGTATAATACAGGATGTAACTCAGGATCAGTACAGGATAAGTAATGTATGTACACAGTGACTGCACCAGCAGAATAGTGAGTGCAGCTCTGGAGTATAATACAGGATGTAACTCAGGATCAGTACAGGATAAGTAATGTATGTACACAGTGACTGCACCAGCAGAATAGTGAGTGCAGCTCTGGAGTATAAATACAGGATGTAACTGCAAGGAATCAGTACAGGATATAATGTATGTACACTGTGACCCCACCGAAGCAGAAATAGTGAGTGCATTGCCTCTGGAAATGTTAATACAGGATGTAACTCATTGGATCAGTACAGGATAATGTAATATGTATGTACACAGTTAACTCCACCAAGCATGAAATAGTGAGTGCCAAGCCTCTGGGTCATAATACAGGATGTAACTCAGGATCCGTACAGGAATAGTATGGTATGTACACAGTGACTAGCACCAGCAGAAATAGTGAGTGCAAGCCTCTTGGAGTATAATACAGGATGTAACTCAGGATCAGTACAAGGTAGTAATCGTATGTCACAGGCAGTGACTGCAGCAGCAGAATAGTTGAGTGTCAGCTCTGGAGATATAGATACAGGATGTCAACTCAGGATCAGTTACAGGGATCAAGTAATGTAATGTACACCAGTGACTGCACCAGCAGGAATAGTGAGTGGCAGCTCTGGGGTATAATACAGGAATGTAACTCAGGATCGCGTCACAGGATAAGTAATGTATGTTACACAAGTGGACTGCCAGCCAGCAGATAGTGAGTGCCAGCTTCTGGAGGATAATACAGGATGTAACTCAGGATCCAGTACAGGATAAGTAATGTATGTACACAGTGACTGCACCAGCAGAATAGTGAGTGCAGCTCTGGAGTATAATACAGGATGTAACTCAGGATCAGTACAGGATAAGTAATGTATGTACACAGTGACTGCACCAGCAGAATAGTGAGTGCAGCTCTGGAGTATAATACAGGATGTAACTCAGGATCAGTACAGGATAAGTAATGTATGTACACAGTGACTGCACCAGCAGAATAGTGAGTGCAGCTCTGGGGTATAATACAGGATGTAACTCAGGATCCAGTACAGGATAAGTAATGTATGTACACAGTGACTGCACCAGCAGAATAGTGAGTGCAGCTCTGGGTATAATACAGGATGTAACTTCAGGATCCGTACAGGATAAGTAATGTATGTACACAGTGACTGCACCAGCAGAATAGTGAGTGCAGCTCTGGAGTATAATACAGGATGTAACTCAGGATCAGTACAGAATAAGTAATGTATGTACACAGTGACTGCACCAGCAGAATAGTGAGTGCAGCTCTGGAGTATAATACAGGATGTAACTCAGGATCAGTACAGGATAAGTAATGTATGTACACAGTGACTGCACCAGCAGAATAGTGAGTGCAGCTCTGGAGTATAATACAGGATGTAACTCAGGATCAGTACAGGATAAGTAATGTATGTACACAGTGACTGCACCAGCAGAATAGTGAGTGCAGCTCTGGAGTATAATACAGGATGTAAACTCAGGATCAGTACAGGATAAGTAATGTATGTACACAGTGACTGCACCAGCAGAATAGTGAGTGCAGCTCTGGAGTATAATACAGGATGTAACTCAGGATCAGTACAGGATAAGTAATGTATGTACACAGTGACTGCACCAGCAGAATAGTGAGTGCAGCTCTGGAGTATAATACAGGATGTAACTCAGGATCAGTACAGGATAAGTAATGTATGTACACAGTGACTGCACCAGCAGAATAGTGAGTGCAGCTCTGGAGTATAATACAGGATGTAACTCAGGATCAGTACAGGATAAGTAATGTATGTACACAGTGACTCCACCAGCAGAATAGTGAGTGCAGCTCTGGAGTATAATACAGGATGTAACTCCGGATCAGTACAGGATAAGTAATGTATGTACACAGTGACTGCACCAGCAGAATAGTGAGTGCAGCTCTGGAGTATAATACAGGAGGTAACACAGGATCAGTACAGGATAAGTAATGTATGTATACAGTGACTGCACCAGCAGAATAGTGAGTGCAGCTCTGGAGTATAATACAGGATGTAACTCAGGATCAGTACAGGATAAGTAATGTATGTACATAGTGACTGCACCAGCAGAATAGTGAGTGCAGCTCTGGAGTATAATACAGGATGTAACTCAGGATCAGTACAGGATACGTAATGTATTTACACAGTGACTGTACCAGCAGAATAGTGAGTGCAGCTCTGGAGGATGTCAGTCACTGAGAAGAATTTACTGGGCAGTCCTAAGTGTGAAAAACAGTTATCAAAATGAATAAAATACAAGTGTTAATTACCGTAATCATCTTCCGTGAACCTATACATCGATAAGCTCAGCTCCTCCTGCTCTATAACACGCTGCCTGCACCTCAGTTTTATGGTGACAGGTTCCCTTTAAATCACCTGCTTCAACCTGAGATAAGAATGAGATGTTCAGGCTGACAGAGATCAGCGCCGTGTGTCAGCTCTTCTGTTCTATTCTAGGCCTTTATCTATCAAACCAGAAACAAAGAAGCAAATAACACAGGCCGTGACTTTACCGAATATCCAATGCGCAGACGATGACAAGGACAACACTGCCACCATGTGGACACTCTGCTCACTACACTTGTTATTAGCAGCTACATCCCAATTAGTAGCGACAGTTTACAGTGCAGGAAGCTTATTATAAGGAAGTGAGCGGCCGGTGCCTGCAAAAATCACATTATGTAACAAGTGCAAACAACAGATGCAATTAACATCTCCTCCAGCGAGAAGAGGAGGACGGCGAGAGGAGAAATCCAGCACGAAGAAAGGAGTAAAAAAGCAGAAACGTCTCCTAATAACAGAGAAAACGTTCACGTCGCCCGATTCATGACCCAAGAGTGGTGACGGCGCGGCCAAACTGGTGACTAATAAAGGTTAATATACATAATACATATATACATATGTAAACAACACCACCGGGCCCCGCTCCTGACCCCAGAGTCTAAACCTAAACGTATATAAGAGCAAATCACAAGCTTCAGGAACCGCAGCTAAATCCACAACACTAGTCACCGACTAAAACAATAGAGTCAATATATACATCCTGTATTATACTCCAGAGCCGCATTCACTATTCTGCTGGTGCAGTCACTGTGTACATACATTACATATCCTGTACTGATCCTGTGTTACATCCTGTATTATACTCCAGAGCTGCACTCACTATTCTGCTGGTGCAGTCACTGTGTACATACATTACTTATCCTGTACTGATCCTGAGTTACATCCTGTATTATACTCCAGAGCTGCACTCACTATTCTGCTGGTGCAGTCACTGTGTACATACATTACGTATCATGTACTGATCCTGAGTTACATCCTGTATTATACTGCAGAGCTGCACTCACTATTCTGCTGGTGCAGTCACTGTGTACATACATTACTTATCTGTACTGATCCTGAGTTACATCCTGTATTATTACTCCAGAGCTGCATCACTATTCTGCTAGTGCAGTCACTGTGTACATACATTACTTATCATGTTACTGATCCTGAGTTACATCCTGTATTATACTCCAGAGCTGCATTCACTATTCTGCTAGTGCAGTCACTGTGTACATACATTACTTATCATGTACTGATCCTGAGTTACATCCTGTATTATACTCCAGAGCTGCATTCACTATTCTGCTAGTGCAGTCACTGTGTACATACATTACTTATCCTGTACTGATCCTGAGTTACACCCTGTATTATACTCCAGAGCCTGCACTCACTATTCTGCTGGTGCAGTCACTGTGTACATACATTACTTATCCTGTACTGATCCTGAGTTATATTCCTGTATTATACTCCAGAGCTGCACTCACTATTCTGCTGGTGCAGTCACTGTGTACATACATTACTTATCCTGTACTGATCCTGAGTTACATCCTGTATTATACTCCAGAGCTGCACTCACTATTCTGCTGGTGCAGTCACTGTGTACATACATTACTTATCCTGTACTGATCCTGAGTTACATCCTGTATTATACTCCAGAGCTGCACTCACTATTCTGCTGGTGGAGTCACTGTGTACATACATTACTTATCCTGTACTGATCCTGAGTTACATCCTGTATTATACTCCAGAGCTGCACTCACTATTCTGCTGGTGACAGTCACTGTGTACATACATTACTAATCCTGTACTGATCCTGAGTTACATCATGTATTATACTCCAGAGCTGCACTCACTATTCTGCTGGTGCAGTCACTGTGTACATACATTACTATCTTGTACTGATCCTGAGTTACATCCTGTATTATACTCCAGAGCTGCACTCACTATTCTGCTGGTGCAGTCACTGTGTACATACATTACTTATCCTGTACTGATCCTGAGTTACATCCTGTATTATACTCCAGAGCTGCACTCACTATTCTGCTGGTGCAGTCACTGTGTACATACATTACTTATCCTGTACTGATCCTGAGTTACATCCTGTATTATACTCCAGAGCTGCACTCACTATTCTGCTGGTGCAGTCACTGTGTACATACATTACTTATCCTGTACTGATCCTGAGTTACATCCTGTATTATACTCCAGAGCTGCACTCACTATTCTGCTGGTGCAGTCACTGTGTACATACATTACTTATCCTGTACTGATCCTGAGTTACATCCTGTATTATACTCCAGAGCTGCACTCACTATTCTGCTGTGCAGTCACTGTGTACATACATTACTTATCCTGTACTGATCCTGAGTTACATCCTGTATTATACTCCAGAGCTGCACTCACTATTCTGCTGTGCAGTCACTGTGTACATACATTACTTATCCTGTACTGATCCTGAGTTACATCCTGTATTATACTCCAGAGCTGCACTCACTATTCTGCTGGTGCAGTCACTGTGTACATACATTACTTATCCTGTACTGATCCTGAGTTACATCCTGTATTATACTCCAGAGCTGCACTCACTATCTGCTGGTGCAGTCACAGTGTACATACATTACTTATCCTGTACTGATCCTGAGTTACATCCTGTATTATACTCCAGAGCTGCACTCACTATTCTGCTGGTGCAGTCACTGTGTACATACATTACTTATCCTGTACTGATCCTGAGTTACATCCTGTATTATACTCCAGAGCTGCACTCACTATTCTGCTGGTGCAGTCACTGTGTACATACATTACTTATCCTGTACTGATCCTGAGTTACATCCTGTATTATACTCCAGAGCTGCACTCACTATTCTGCTGGTGCAGTCACTGTGTACATACATTACTTATCCTGTACTGATCCTGAGTTACATCCTGTATTGTACTCCAGAGCTGCACTCACTATTCTGCTGGTGCAGTCACTGTGTACATACATTACTTATCCTGTACTGATCCTGAGTTACATCCTGTATTATACTTAAGAGCTGCACTCACTATTCTGCTGTGCAGTCACTGTGTACATACATTACTTATCCTGTACTGATCCTGAGTTACATCCTGTATTATACTCCAGAGCTGCACTCACTATTCTGCTGTGCAGTCACTGTGTACATACATTACTTATCCTGTACTGATCCTGAGTTATATCCTGTATTATACTCCAGAGCTGCACTCACTATTCTGCTGGTGCAGTCACTGTGTACATACATTACTTATCCTGTACTGATCCTGAGTTACATCCTGTATTATACTCCAGAGCTGCACTCACTATTCTGCTGTGCAGTCACTGTGTACATACATTACTTATCCTGTACTGATCCTGAGTTACATCCTGTATTATACTCCAGAGCTGCACTCACTATTCTGCTGGTGCAGTCACTGTGTACATACATTACTTATCCTGTACTGATCCTGAGTTACATCCTGTATTATACTCCAGAGCTGCACTCACTATTCTGCTGGTGCAGTCACTGTGTACATACATTTACTTATCCTGTACTGATCCTGAGTTACATCCTGTATTATACTCCAGAGCTGCACTCACTATTCTGCTGGTGCAGTCACTGTGTACATACATTACTTATCCTGTACTGATCCTGAGTTACATCCTGATTATACTCCAGAGCTGCACTCACTATTCTGCTGGTGCAGTCACTGTGTACATACATTACTTATCCTGTACTGATCCTGAGTTATATCCTGTATTATACTCCAGAGCTGCACTCACTATTCTGCTGGTGCAGTCACTGTGTACATACATTACTTATCCGTACTGATCCTGAGTTACATCCTGTATTATACTCCAGAGCTGCACTCACTATTCTGCTGGGCAGTCACTGTGTACATACATTACTTATCCTGTACTGATCCTGAGTTAATCCTGTATTATACTCCAGAGCTGCACTCACTATTCTGCTGGTGCAGTCACTGTGTACATACATTACTTATCCTGTACTGATCCTGAGTTACATCCTGTATTATACTCCAGAGCTGCACTCACTATTCTGCTGGTCGCAGTCACTGTGTAAATACATTACTTATCCCGTACTGGATCCTGAGTTACATCCTGTATTATACTCCAGAGCTGCACTCACTAATTCTGCTGGTGCAGTCACTGTGTACATACATTACTATCCCGTACTGATCCTGAGTTACATCCTGTATTATACTCCAGAGCTTCACTCACTATTCTGCTGGTGCAGTCACTGTGTACATACATTACTTATCCTGTAACTGATCCTGAGTTACATGCCTGTATTATACTCCAGAGCTGCACTCACTATTCTGCTGGTGCAGTCACTGTGTACATACATTACTTATCCTGTACTGATCCTGAGTTACATCCTGTATTATACTCCAGAGCTGCACTCAACTATTCTGCTGGTGCAGTCACTGTGTACATACATTACTTATCCTGTACTGATCCTGAGTTACATCCTGTATTATACCCCAGAGCTGCACTCACTATTCCTGCTGTGCAGTCACTGTGTACATACATTACTTATCCTGTACTGATCCTGAGTTACATCCTGTATTATACTCCAGAGCTGCACTCACTATTCTGCTGGTGCAGTCACTGTGTACATACATTACTTATCCTGTACTGATCCTGAGTTACATCCTGTATTATACTCCAGAGCTGCACTCACTATTCTGCTGTCAGTCACTGTGTACATACATTACTTATCCTGTACTGATCCTGAGTTACATCCTGTATTATACTCCAGAGCTGCACTCACTATTCTGCTGGTGCAGTCACTGTGTACATACATTACTTATCCTGTACTGATCCTGAGTTATATCCTGTATTATACTCCAGAGCTGCACTCACTATTTCTGCTGTGCAGTCACTGTGTACATACATTACTTATCCTGTACTGATCCTGAGTTACTATCCTGTATTATACTCCAGAGCTGCACTCACTATTCTGCTGTGCAGTCACTGTGTACATACATAACTTATCCTGTACTGATCCTGAGTTATATCCTGTATTATACTCCAGAGCTGCACTCACTATTCTGCTTGTGCAGTCACTGTGTACATACATTACTTATCCTGTTACTGATCCTGAGTTACATCCTGTATTTATACTCCAGAGCTGCACTCACTATTCTGCTGTGCAGTCACTGTGTACATACATTACTTATCCTGTACTGATCCTGAGTTACATCCTTGTATTATACTTCCAGAGCTGCACTCACTATTCTGCTGGTGCAGTCACTGTGTACATACATTACTTAATCCTGTACTGATCCTGAGTTACATCCTGTATTATACGTCCAGAGCTGCACTCACTATTCTGCTTGTGCAGTCACTGTGTACATACATTACTTATCCTGTACTGATCCTGAGTTATATCCTGTATTATACTCCAGAGCTGCACTCACTATTCTGCTGTGCAGTCACTGTGTACATACATTAACTTATTCCTGTAACTGATCCTGAGTTACATCCTGTATTATACTCCAGAGCTGCACTTCACTATTCTGCTGGTGCAGTCACTGTGTACATACATTACTTATCCTGTACTGATCCTGAGTTATATCCTGTATTATACTCCAGAGCTTGCACTCACTATTCTGCTTGTGCAGTCACTGTGTACATACATTACTTATCCTGTACTGATCCTGAGTTAACATCCTGTATTATACTCCAGAGCTGCACTCACTATTCTGCTGTGCAGTCACTGTGTACATACATTACTTATCCTGTACTGATCCTGAGTTATATCCTGTATTATACTCCAGAGCTGCACTCACTATTCTGCTGGTGCAGTCACTGTGTACATACATTACTTATCCTGTACTGATCCTGAGTTAATCCTGTATTATACTCCAGAGCTGCACTCACTATTCTGCTGTGCAGTCACTGTGTACATACATTACTTATCCTGTACTGATCCTGAGTTACATCCTGTATTATACTCCAGAGCTGCACTCACTATTCTGCTGGTGCAGTCACTGTGTACATACATTACTTATCCTGTACTGATCCTGAGTTATATCCTGTATTATACTCCAGAGCTGCACTCACTATTCTGCTTGTGCAAGTCACTGTGTACATACATTACTTATCCCTGTACTGATCCTGAGTTAACATCCTGTATTATACTCCAGAGCTGCACTCACTATCTGCTGGTGCAGTCACTGTGTACATACATTACTTATCCTGTACTGATCCTGAGTTATATCCTGTATTATACTCCAGAGACTGCACTCACATATTCTGCTTGTGCAGTCACTGTGTACATACATTACTTATCCTGTACTGATCCTGAGTTACATCCTGTATTATACTCCAGAGCTGCACTCACTATTCTGCTGTGCAGTCACTGTGTACATACATTACTTATCCTGTACTGATCCTGAGTTATATCCTGTATTATACTCCAGAGCTGCACTCACTATTCTGCTGGTGCAGTCACTGTGTACATTACATTACTTATCCTGTACTGATCCTGAGTTACATCCTGTATTATACTCCAGAGCTGCACTCACTATTCTGCTGTGCAGTCACTGTGTACATACATTACTTATCCTGTACTGATCCTGAGTTATATCCTGTATTATACTCCAGAGCTGCACTCACTATTCTGCTGTGCAGTCACTGTGTACATACATTACTTATCCTGTACTGATCCTGAGTTACTATCCTGTATTATACTCCAGAGCTGCACTCACTATTCTGCTGTGCAGTCACTGTGTACATACATTACTTATCCTGTACTGATCCTGAGTTATATCCTGTATTATACTCCAGAGCTGCACTCACTATTCTGCTTGTGCAGTCACTGTGTACATACATTACTTATCCTGTACTGATCCTGAGTTACATCCTGTATTATACTCCAGAGCTGCACTCACTATTCTGCTGGTGCAGTCACTGTGTACATACATTACTTATCCTGTACTGATCCTGAGTTATATCCTGTATTATACTCCAGAGCTGCACTCACTATTCTGCTTGTGCAGTCACTGTGTACATACATTACTTATCCTGTACTGATCCTGAGTTACATCCTGTATTAAAATGATTTTAGGGAACTAGGAGAGAAGCTCAAGTCCAGGACCTCCAAGGTAGTGTTTTCAGAAATACTACCAGTGCCACGAGCGTCACTAGAGAGACAACGGGAGATTAGGGAGTTAAATAAGTGGCTCAGAGGCTGGTGCAGGAAGGAAGGGTTTGGGTTCATGGAGAACTGGGCCCGACTTCTCTGTCGGCTACAGACTCTACAGTAGGGACGGGCTGCACCTTAATGGGGAGGGTGCAACTGCCCTGGGGGAAAAAATGGTTAGCACGGCTGGAGGAGCTTTTAAACTAGGATCTGGGGGGAGGGTGGGGTGTAATTCTTATAAGGGGGGTAGTAGTGTATAGAGAGTGGGTCAAGACGGGGAGAGTGGGGGGTTAGTGGGGTTGGGATTAGTGAGGGAATGTAGGGAGAATATGCGGAAAACATCAACCAAAGTAACCCAAAAACCCGGATATTCACTTCACAGGTAATAGTAATTTAAAAAGGGGGGTAAAAAATATACATAGACCTCTAAAGTGTATGTACACTAATGCCAGAAGCCTGACTAATAAAATTGGTGAACTGGAATTAGTGATGTGTGGGGATATGACATAGTGGAATATGAGACATGGCTGGATGATAGCATGACAGTGGGATAAGAGACATGGCTGGATGATAGCTATGACGTGGGAATAACTGAGACATGGCGGATGATACTATGACTGGCAGTTACGTACATGGTACAGCTTTTAGAAGATCGTCAAAAACCTGAGAGGGGAGGGGTCTGCCGGGTAGGGGGAGGGGTCGCCTTATGTAAGTCCTGTCTAAAGCCCACAATCCGGGAAGATATAAGTGAGGGACATGAAGATGTGGAGTCACTGTGGGTAGAAATAAATGGAGCCAAAAACAATAATAAAATACTAATAGGTGTTTATTATAAACCCCCTAGTATACCAGAGCCCATAGAAAATCTACTTCTAAATGAAATAGACGAGGCGGCAAATCATAATGAGGTCGTTATTATGGGGGATTTCAACTACCCAGATATAGACTGGAAAACTGAAACCTGTATATCTCATAAAGGAAACAGGTTTTTGGAAATAACCAAAGACAATTACCTTTCCCAACTGGTTCAGGACCCGACTAGAGGGACGGCCATACTGGACTTAGTATTAACCAATAGACCTGACAGAACAACAGGTGTGCAGGTCGGGGGACACCTGGGAAACAGTGACCATAATATAATAACCTTCCAATTGTCATTCAAAAGAGGGAGGAACAAAAATACCTAACTTCAAAAAAGCTAAATTTAGCCAACTAAGAGAGGCCATAGGCCTAACTAACTGGGACAAAGTCCTCAGAAATAAAAATACAGCCACAAAATGGGATATTTTTAAAAGCATCCTAATATCTAATTGTGAGAGGTACATACCTTATGGGAATAAAAGGTTAAGGAACAAGAAAAACCAATGTGGATAAACAGAACTGTAAAGAAAGCAATAAATGACAAACAGAAAGCATTTAAATCACTAAAACAGGAGGGGAGCGAGGAAGCATCGAAAAACTACAAGGAAAAAAATAGAATATGTAAAAGACAAATAAAAACAGCCAAACTAGAGACCGAGAGATTAATCGCCAAAGAGAGTAAAACTAACCCTAAAATGTTCTTCAATTATATAAATGGTAAAAAGTATAAACCTGAAGGTGTCGGCCCCTTACAGAGTAATGAGGGGGGAGTAGCAGAGAGCGATGAGGAAAAAGCGAAGCTACTAAATAACTTTTTCTCCACTGTATTCACTGAGGAAAATAAACTGTCAGATGAAATGCAGAATATAAAAGTAAATTCCCCATTAAAAGTGCCCTGTCTGACCCAGGAAGAAGTAGAGCTGCGTCTTAAAAAGATTAAAATAGACAAATCACCAGGACCGGATGGCATACACCCCCGTATCCTAAGAGAATTAAGTAATGTCATCGACAGACCCTTATTTCTGATATTTAAGGACTCTATACTGACAGGGAGTGTTCCACAGGATTGGCGCATAGCAAATGTGGTGCCAATATTCAAAAAGGGTCCAAAAACAGAGCCCGGGAACTATAGGCCGGTAAGTTTAACATCTGTCGTGGGTAAACTGTTTGAGGGTTTTCTAAGAGATGCTATCTTGGAGTACCTCAATGAAAATAAAGCAAATTACTCCATATCAGCATGGCTTCATGAGGGATCGGTCATGTCAAACCAATTTAATCAGTTTCTATGAGGAGGTAAGTTCTAGACTGGACCGCAGCGAATCAATGGATGTCATATATCTGGACTTCTCCAAAGCATTTGACACTGTACCACATAAAAGGTTAGTATATAAGATGAGAATGCTTGGCCTGGGAGAAAAATGTCTGTATGTGGGTAAGTAACTGGCTCAGTGATAGAAAACAGAGGGTGGTTATTAATGGCACATACTCAGATTGGGTCACTGTAACTAGTGGGGTACCACAGGGGTCAGTACTGGAGGGGTCACTGTCACTAGTGGAGTACCACAGGGGTCAGTACTGGAGGGGTCACTGTCACTAGTGGGGTACCACAGGGGTCAGTATTGGGCCCTATTCTCTTCAATATATTTATTAATGATCTTGTAGAAGGCTTGCACAGTAAAATATCAAATTTTTGCAGATGACACTAAACTGTGTAAAGTAATTAACACAGAAGAGGACAGTATACTGTATATATATATATACTACAGAGGACAGTATACTGTATATATATACTACAGAGGACAGTATACTGTATACACTACAGAGGACAGTATACTGTATATATATACACTACAGAGGACAGTACACTGCTACAGCAGGATCTGGATAGACTGGAGGCTTGGGCAGAGAAGTGGCAGATGAGGTTTAACACTGACAAATGTAAGTTATGCATATGGGAAGGAATAATGCAAGTCACCCAGTACATACTAAATGGTAAAATATTGGGTAACTCTGACATAGAAAAGGACCTAGGAATTTTAGTGAACAGAAATCTAAGCTGCAGAAACCAGTGTCAGACAGCTGCTGCCGAGGCCAATAAGATAATGGGCTGCATCAAAAGAGGCATAGATGCCCGTGATGAGAACATAGTCCTGCCACTTTACAAATCACTAGTCAGACCACACATGGAGTACTGTGTACAGTTCTGGGCTCCTGTGAACAAGGCAGACATAGCAGAGCTGGAGAGGGTTCAGAGGAGGGCAA
>ONZH01014754.1:0-72612 GCA_900303285.1 Rhinella marina | reverse complement strand
ACAGGGTTTTGCTGGCACACAGAATGCACAACAGTGGTGCCAATATATACTTTTTTTTTAGAAAAATACTTGGCGTATACAGCCGTATACTGCCAGAAGGTCAATAGATGCCTATACGCACCAAGTATATTAACAGGGTTATGCTGGCACACAGAACGCACAACAGTGGTGCAAAATATACTTTTTTTTAGGAGAACACTTGGCTATACAGCCGTATACTGCCAGAAGGTCAATAGAGATGCCTATACGCACCAGGTATATTAACAGGGTTTTGCTGGCACACAGAACGCACAACAGTGGTGCCAATATACTTTATTTTTTAGGAGATACTTGGCTATACAGCCGTATACTGCAGAAGGTCAATAGATGCCTATACGCACCAAGGTATATTAACAGGGTTTTGCTGGCACACAGAATGCACAACAGTGGTGCCAAATATACTTTTTTTTTTAGAAAAATACTTGGCGTATACAGCCGTATACTGCCAGAAGGTCAATAGATGCCTATACGCACCAGGTATATTAACAGGGTTTTTGCTGGCACACAGAACGCACAACAGTGGTGCCAAATATACTTTATTTTTTAGGAGAACACTTGGCTATACAGCCGTATACTGCTAGAAGGTCAATAGATGCCTATAACGCACCAGGTATATTAAACAGGGTTTTGCTGGCACACAGAATGCACAACAGTGGTGCCAAATATACTTTTTTTTTTTAGAAAAAATACTTGGCGTATACAGCCGTATACTGCCAGAAGGTCAATAGATGCCTAATGCACCAAAGTATATTAACAGGGTTTATGCTGGCACACAGAACGCACAACAGTGGTGTGCAAAATATACTTTATTTTTAGGAGAACACTTGGCTATACAGCCGTATACTGCCAGAAGGTCAATAGATGCCTATACGCACCAGGTATATTAACAGGGTTTTGCTGGCACACAGAACGCACAACAGTGGTGCCAAATATACTTTATTTTTTTAGGAGAACACTTGGCTATACAGCCGTATAACTGCTAGAAGGTCAATAGATGCCTATACGCACCAGGTATATTAACAGGGTTTTTTGCTGGCACACAGAATGCACAACAGTGGTGCCAAATATACTTTATTTTTTAGGAGAACACTTGGCGTATACAGCCCGTATACTGCTAGAAGGTCAATAGATGCCTATACGCACCAGGTATATTAACAGAGTTTTGCTGGCACACAGAACGCACAACAGTGGTGCCAAATATACTTTTTTTTTTTTTGAAAAAATACTTGGCGTATACAGCCGTATACTGCCAGAAGGTCAATAGATGCCTATACGCACCAGGTATATTTAACAGGGTTTTGCTGGCACACAGAACGCACAAGAGTGGGTGCCAAATATACTTTTTTTTTTAAGAAAAAATACTTGGCATATACAGCCGTATACTGCCAAGGTCAAATGGTGCGTATACACACCAGGTATATAACAGGGTTTTGTTGGCACACAGAACGCACAACAGTAGTGCCAAATATAGTTTTGTATATAGTGCTAATACACCACTAATGCCTCTCTCTGTCCCTACTCCAGCAGCTATCCCTCAATAAAGCAGCCGTTCTGTGCAGATGTATATAGTTAGAATCAGCTATATACCGTGCAGTATAGTAGCCCTGATAAGGGCTGTCAATCACTCTCCTGTCCGCTGGTAGCCGGTATATATGGTGGTAAATGCGATATTCTGAGCTTCTGTTATATACTTTTGGGGTCCTGCCTGACTTTCATACAGCTAAAGCCTGTCTCTCCCTGCTCGGGCCTCTGTCCCTGACTACGTTCATGCAGCATATGCGAACGAGCAGGAAGAGCTGAGTTTTTATGATTCGAGGTCACATGGTTTTTCCAGCCAATGCATGTAGACACCGTTCTCGCGATGCCAGCGTGCTCCGAGGACCTGTCATACCCCCCCTGCATAGTGATTGGTGTAAAAAAAGCGCCAGGTAAGGTGGGAGGGGAAACGAATTTTAAGTGCGTCATCGCCGTTATACTCGATCGAAATCCAGTATGACGAATAGCGTAGTATTCGATCGAATACCGACTCGGTCGAATACTACTCGCTCATCTCTATTTATGACTACAAAAATAATAACACTCAGTGTTTAAAAGCATAGAGACCCCCTCTTTTTCCATTTACAGCGTACATCATATAGAGGTGTATGAATTTACAAATGCTGTATGCTACAATTTACCATTTTTTTCTAAATCATTGTCAGACTGAAAAAAACTATTAACCAGTGGCACACCTGCACTGTAATTATAATACTAATTATATGTGCAGACCTGTCATTCCATTGTCATTAATTCTATCAATCAAATTTGTAGAAGAAAAACATGAACACTGGGAAATTATAGCTTCAGATCTGAGGTGTATTTGCGCTACATTTAGAGTATTTACATTGTGATATAATAGTAATTTGTTACACGGCTTTAGCTAAGCTGTTTCTATTTCCAATTACAGTGGTATACATACTGTAGAAGACTGGGGTGGCAGGAGAAAAATCAGATCAGGCATCAGTTGTGGTGTTAGGGTTTGCCACCCAGGACAAAAGATTCTAGTTCTTCTAGTATTTCTAGATTTGTTTCCTATCCACGTTCCTTGTTTGGGCCCTTTGTTTGTTAAAAATATAGATTGGCAAGAGACGTGGGTTTGGCACCACTACGCAACAAAGGGGTTGGCACCAACCTAGGCTGGACCTTTCTTTTTCAAGGACCCTTTTAGCAGCCATATTGCCTGCCTTTATGGTATGTATGTTAAGGGTTGGGAATTCTACAGTGTCTTTCATATGTCTCCATGTACCCTGATATGAATTTTGCCTATGCGGAGCCCAGCATTAAAATCAAATTTTTTGAACGAATTGATTCATAATCCAAAGCTCAATTCGCTCAAGACTAGTCCTGGGAATCGGACCCTCACAGATCAGATATTGATGACCTACCCAGAGGATAGGTCATCATATGTAATGAGTTGTAAAACTCTTTTAGATATGTTTGTAGAATTATTTAATTGTAATGAAATAACAAAGATTAAAACGAAGCATAAAAAGGGTGGAAAATATCCAATCCAATAAGATACCAGATAATATAACCTATCCCTTTTGATACCAGGAAATATAATTCACTACATTTCAGGCCTTAACTCAGCTCTAAATTAAAACAGCTTCCATTTACTTAGCAATATGAACAGTAATGAATAACTATAGCCAGTTTGTCACCAGAGGTTAATGAATCCTTCGTGCATTATGTGTAGATCACTAGACATTGCCACCGGCCATTTGTACATTATTATTTTTATCATAAATTTTCGTTTATGCCTATGCTACCAAGTCGTAAATTATGTTCTGAATAACTAATCAGAAATGTCAAAATATGTCTATTAAAATTAGCTTATAAATGACCCAAAGCAAAGACAAACAAGAACAATCGTTGCCTGTACAGCAGAGGTCAGACTCTTACAAACCGTACTGGTAAGGCTATTTCAAGCATGAATATTCTAACAGTATCCATAGCAAAGCAATAGTTTGTCTCACACATAATCATGTCTTCACTTTCCTCGTAAGAGCTTGTGCTTTCATCTTATACACAGACATCACTTTTAGAATGAAATGCCATATTAATCTGTATCACGTTCACGTTTTAAGGGCTGCCCTTCAAATACTGAGTTCATTATAGTGACACTTTTCAAAGTTAATCATAAACTGTCTCTCGTCTCCAGAATTAGCTGCCAATAGCCAAAGTGCTTGAAGTCAGAAAGAAACAATAAAGCTTCCAGAAAGGGCAAGCTGTAGTCATTTTAAACTGTAAAATTGCCCCATCACCAGAGCACGATATGCTGTCACTTGTCCCTGAGAATGTCATATCCAATGCTGTACAGCAACATAAGGAACAGATTATTTTGCAAGTATAATGGCATCCCGTTTTTTTCAGCGTGTCTCTGTAACAGCAATCAGTAAACAAAAATACACCAAGGGACGATCCGCCTGTCTTTTTTTGGAATGTTTCTTGCCTTTAAGCATTCCTTGATTAACTCTGACATTGAAAAGTTTAGCACTTGTGGTCTATGACAATAAAATTTCTGTATATAACATGACTCCTTCCAAAATATGTTATGTATCTCTGTGTGTACAAATGTTAATACAATGGTGTACTAAGTGACTTTACCTCCTTAAAGGCTATGTACACCTCCCGAAGGCAATTTTTTTTTTATGATTGCATGCTACTTATTTTTGGCTAAAAATAGTTTTTTCAATTGGCCTTTATTAAAAATTTTGAGCTATTCTGTCACGAAGGGTTAACTGTTTTTCTAACTGTGTGACTGGTATTTTCACTTTGTGCCAGTCATCTAATAACCCTTATCTCTAATTTACTGAAAGTACATAAACATTTAAGTCACATTCTTATCAGTAAGATAAGAACTAGTGATGATCGAGCACCCCGATGTTCGGGTGCTCGGGTCCTCTGGCTGAACACTAGGTGGTGCTCGAGTGCTCGGCCGAGCACCCAAGTATAATGGAAGTCAATGGGAGAAGACCAGGCACCCCCTGCTCGGATGAGGGGAGGGTGTCTGGCCGATAGGGAAACGTCAGAAAATGGTGGAAACACCACAGAAATGGTTAGGGAACAGCATGGGGAGGATGTCTGGATGCATCTTGGACACCGAAGTCACTGCTATTAACGATGATGGCCGACTATTACTCCACTTTTATGGAATGACAAAAATACCCCCCCCCCAAAAAAAAAACCCAAGATAACATTGATTTTACAGGAAATATTGTTAGGAAACATAGATTTACTTGTACGTTAAGCGCAAGTGCAGCCAAAAATTACACGGATGAGGCACTCCCATACAACCAGTATATCATATAAAGAAGGGCCTCATTCACATTGTGGTTTAATTGTGGGACTCCGACACTCATAAAGCCTATGCACTAAGGGAAAGGGCTGCCAAAAATTACAAGGAACAGGCACTCCAATACCCCCTTTATTACACATAAAGGAGTGCATCAGACACACTCTTGAAAAATTGTGATTGATGGCCTGCTGCTGACACGCAAAAACAATAGTGGTGACGTGCTGTTGCTGAGCTGACCGTGTAAAAAATTATGGGTGACATGCTGCTGCTGAGTTGACCATCTAAAAATTTAAGGTTGACACGCTGATGCCCAGCAGAACGTCAAAAAAATGTACGTGTGACACGATGCTGCCGAGTAGAACGTCCAAAAAAATTTACGGGTGACACGCTGCTGCCGATCAAACTGTCCCAAATTTAAGGGTGACATGCTGCTGCCCATCAAACTGTCCCAAATTTAAGGGTAACACGCTGCTGCTCATCAAACTGTCCCAAATTTAAGGGTGACACGCTGCTGCCCATCAAACTGTCCCAAATTTAAGGTTGACACGCTGCTGCCGAGCTGACAGTAAAAAAAAATTTAAGGGTAACACGTTGCTGCCCATCAAACTGTCCCAAATTTAAGGCTGACATGCTGCTGCCCATCAAACTGTCCCAAATTTAAGGTTGACACGATGCTGCCAAGCAGAACGTCCAAAAAATTCACGGGTGACACGCTGCTGCTCATCAAACTGTCCCAAATTTAAGGTTGACACGCTGCTGCCCATCAAACTGTCCCATATTTAAGGGTGACATGCTGCTGCTCATCAAACTGTCCCAAATTTAAGGTTGACACGCTGCTGTAGAGCTGACCGTAAAAAAAAATTAAGGGTGACATGCCGCTTAGCTGAACGTCTGAAACATTATAAGTGACATGTAGCAGAGCTGAGCGTGTTAAAAATTATTTTTCACATGCCGCTTAGCAGAACGTCTGAAACATTATAAGTGACTTGTAGCAGAGCTGAGCGTGTTAAAAATTCTTTTTGACATGCCGCTTAGCTGAACGTCTGAAACATTATAAGTGACATGTAGCAGAGCTGAGTGTGTAAAACATTATGGTTGAGGGCTTGCTTGTGAGCTGACAGGAAAAAAAATTATGGTGCAGGCCCAGCTGGTGAGCTGACCGGCTAATAATTAGGGTGCAGGCCCAGCTGGTGAGCTGCCTGGCTAAAAAATTAGGGTGCAGGCCCAGCTGGTGAGCTGACCGGCTAAAAAATTAGGGTGCAGGCCCAGCTGGTGGATTTCGAGGGCAGCCTAATAAGCAGTTTCATATGATGGAGGAAGATGAGAAGGAGGATGAGAAGAGGAAGGGGTACATGATAATACAGTGTATTCAATACACCCTAAAAGCCAGATTTGAGGTTCCTTCATGTTAAGCCGCTTTCCTCTGGTTGAGTAGAGAAGTCAGGGGCAATCCAGGCCTTGTTCATTTTGATAAGCGTCAACCTGTCAACATTGTCAGTTGACAGGCGGATGCGCCTATCAGTAATTATGCCCCTAGCGGCACTAAATACCCGCTCAGACAAAATGCTGGCAGCAGGGCAGGCCAGCACCTCCAAGGCGTAGAGCGCCAGTTCGTGCCACGGAGGAAGGAGGGAGGAAGGAGGATCAGGGTGAGGATGCAGTTGCCCAGACTCTTGGCTACTGAGACTGGACTTTGTGGAAGAGAGGGTGGTGCTTAACCGACTGGAAGCATTATCAGCTGAAATCCAACCCACTAACTGCTCGCACTGGTGTGGCGACAAGAGTTGTGTCTTGTGCCACCCTGCAAACTGTGACATGAAGCTAGGAATTGTGGATGACTTTGTCTCTTGGGCTCTGCCAGCAGGCACAGTTTCACCGTGCCCTGAGCCTTCGCCTCTGCGTTCACCATCAGCAGCACGCCCACTTCCCCGTCCCTTTCTGCTCGCCTTGCGCACATTGCATAGTATATATGCAACTTGGTCACAACTACAGTAGTGCAGATTGTTATTAACTGTATGATCAGAAAAATTTAAACAAATGTCCAATATTCTGAATGCGCAAACGTTATAGAGCAGCCACAAATGAGGAACTGCGGCCTAAATTAACGGTATTAAATGTAACAACGGATGTCAGCTACATAGACTTTTGAACGGTTGTAAAATGCTGTGCATCTAGCGTTACTGACAGGGCACACTTGGGGTTTTTTTTGCCACCCAAAAAGAAAAACGCAGGCGTATTTCACAATGGACTTTGGTCTTTTTGGAACAGAAACAATCTTTCTACCTACCCAAATCCTATCCCTATAGTTTAATTCCCTATGTGCTTAAATTAAACTGCAGATGCAAATGAGGAACTGTGGCCTAAATTAATGGTATTAAATGTAACAACGGATGTCAGCTATATAGACTTTTGAACGGTTCTAATACGCTGTGCACCTAGTGTTACTGACAGGGCACACTTGGGTTCTTTTTGCCACCAAAAAAAAAAAATGCAGAAGGATTTAACAATGGACTTTTGTGTCTTTTAAACAATGATACTAACCCTGCCTATAGAAATTCTATCCCTACACAAGTCCCTTCTTGCACAAATGTTATTCAGCAAGACGCAAAAGAAGTACTGCAGGCTTAACAGCAGAAATTATAGCAAAGTATGTCAGGTATATAGTATACAGAGAGTATCCTACAGCATGCAGCAGCAGCACATGTGGCATTAATGGCAGGCCACCTAGTGCTATTTTCACCACCTTTAAACCCTAAAAATAATAAAATATTGCTTTGTGCCAGATATAATAGCCCTTAAAAGGGCTTTTGGGTCTTTTTTGAGCGATTTCTATCCCTGTCTAGCGTGCTTCTCTCCCTACATTGTATGTCCCTCCTTGCTGCAGCAGCGCATGTGGCGTTAATGGCAGGCCACCTAGCGCTATTTTCACCACTTTTAAAGTCCTCAAAAATAATAAAATATTGGTTTGTGCCAGATATAATAGCCCTTAAAAGGGCTTTTGGGTCTTTGTTGAGTGATTTCTATCCATGCCTAGCGTGCTTCTCTCCCTACACTGTCTGTCCCTGCTTGCAGCAGCTGTCCCTGGCTCGGTATGCGCCGGTCACATGTCACCAGGTGCTTTATAGCACTGGATGACACGTTACCGGCCATCCCATCAGTGTAATGCCAGTAGCCAACATGGCTACTGGCATTACAGTGAATGCCAGTACCTCCCCGCATGATAATTGGCTAATTAGCGTGCGGGGAGGTGACTCGAGCATGTTCGCTCAACACTAATAAGAACTGAGCTATAATGAGTGTTTAGGAGGTCAGAGGTCCTGGTTTGATGGAAAAGACAGAAAATCCAAAGGGTACTTCTAGAGCATGACAGATCTGTACAGAAAAAAGATGCCATATTTTAACAAAGACCAATTTAAAAAATATTTTAGCTGAAAATGAATATAATGCAATAATTAAAAAGAAATGCCCCCAAAGGTGTGCATAGCCTTTACAGATGTGGTCTAGTTTGAGCCCTAAAGGGGTTTTCTGGGATCACTATGGTTTTTAACCGACATGCTCATTGTTAGGTCAGCTGTTTATGCACTTCTCTGCCCTGCTCTCCCCTGCAGACATGATATCTGTGATATCCGCACTACTCACCATGTGGGGGCCTCAGAGCTTCTGCCTTGAAATCCAGCTTCTGTTTCCTTAGGGTGCACATGCTCACCTCCAGCTTCTTAAAAGGGCAGAGCTCTTGCTTTCAAATCTTTGCACAGCCAATGAAATGGGGTCACTGGGTATTTAAGGCACTTTCTTCAGTTGGAGGGTACCTGAGCTTTAGGTCCACTGGTGACCAGCAAAGGTGTTGTGATATTCTTGTGCTATTGTCATGTATCTAGTCTGCCTGCATCATCTGTATCTTCACTATCACCCTGCCTGCCTATTTATCCTGTGTCTCCCACCATCTATGCTTCTAGTGTGCTATCTGGATCTCAGAAACCTGCATTCAAGTCTAGGTGACTGAACTGCTAAGACTATAGCTGTGGTTTTCCTGCATTTTTTGAGTATTTTCTATATCCTCAGAGTCCGGTGCATGACTTCTGTGAGTCAGCTGCCAACTACACTGAGACTATCCCAGGAGGTTGTGGTCCCATTGCTTCCCTGCAGCAAAGGCCAGAACCCTGTACAGGGCGAATACCAGAGGAGAACCAGAATAATGTCCTTAGGATTTAACCCAAAGCCAAATCATTTAGTTTGCACAGTGGGTCCACACTCACTGATCTGTAACACTCGTGTAGTTGCTTACCTCATGTACTATACATCTTCCCCATGGTTTTTTTTTCAATTTGAATTCTCCTGACCCATTTTTACCATAGAAACAAATCACTGTGGTTTGTATCCATACTGTATGTAGCACTTTCTTTTGCTTTATCCAACCAAACCCATGATACACAGCTACCTTACCGCTCTTAACAACGCCAAGCTAGTTTATAGCTCCTCTCATCTCATAAGCTAGCTTCATAGACACTCCCCCATCACTGCCCTTTTGCTGCTTTGCATGTAAATTGCTAGGGTCTCAAAAAATCCAAGGCCCAAGCACCAATGCATACGTGACAAATTCTCAAACTAACACACAAAGACACCTTAGCACTAAAAACATATTTTACTTGCTGGATGGGCATTACATTCAGCACTACCAAATATATAGAACAATGCAGCACCACATACAGTGCCTTGAAAAAGTATTCATACCCCTTGAACTTTTCCACATTTTCTCACATTACACCCACAAACTTAAATGTATTTTACTGAGATTTTATGTGATAGACCAATACAAAGTAACAGGTATGTGTGAAGTGAAAAGAAAATGATGCATGGTTTTCAATATTTTTAAGAAATAGAAATCTGGAAAGTGTCAATACTTTGTAGGACCACCTTTCATTGCAATAACAGCTGCAAGTGTTTTGGGGTATGTCTCTACTAGGTCTTAGTACAAATAGGAAAAACACGGATGGCACTGCACTCCAAAAAATCCTATCCAGAGACAGATCAAATGGGAAGAGGTAATGGTGGTGCTCTGCTGGAATATGGTGAACGAAGTCCCATATGGCAAATGCGAATGAATAGAGAAAGACAGCCAGCGGCACTCACCAATCTTCAAGCACACCTGCAGCATACGCCGGTAACAGCGGCGGCCGTTTCGTGTGTAACTCGCGCTTCGTCAGGCTGAAAGAGACGTAATCACGTCTCACGCTATATGGCATACAAGCCCCTCCCATACATACGCAAACGAGACGGGCGTACAAAAATACACCAGAATAGTGAAAAAGTGTACATAAATATACGTTACATTAAAAACAACGAACATCATAATAAACATCATTATAAAGACACATTCATGTCATTTTATCATTGAGTCCCAAAGGACCCATTGCTTGTGTTCTCAATATCCACCTCTCCTCTCTTCTCAGAAGTATACGATGTCTATCGCCACCCTGTGGTGGACATGGTACTATTTCTAGTCCAGTGAACTTTAATGCCTTAAGGTTACTATTGTGTTCTAACTGGACATGCTCAATCAGTCTTGGTGAACCCAAGAGAGAGAGGTAGGGGGGGACCCCCCGCCTGAAGATTCGAAAATGGGATTGTCTGAAGGTAGAGAGGGGGTGGACACATACTTTATGCAGTGTAATGAGTGTGACATCCTACACACGCTAAGTGTCAAAGCTCTTGAACAAAAGATGTCCACGTTAGCCGACAAGGAGGTAAGCCGGTTCTGGACAGTTAACTCATTACAATCCTATAAGGATTGCAATCGTGTCCCAAGGGGACTTAGAGTCTATATGGACATTATGCAATTCAGAGATGATAATGCTTTTGTCACAGAATGGCACAATATGCATGCCGAGTTTTCACTCAGGGTGCTGGATATGGTTCTTAAAAGGAATTTGAAGGAATGTGAAAATGTGAAAGAAGAGCTTAGTAAAATAAAAACACAACTACGTGTAAGAACAACTGAGAATCAGTTTAATACGTTTGGTGATTGTGCAGGCGGATATTAAGGAGAAGAAAATAGAAAAGTTCATCCGCGATAAGCTGGACTATGACACTGGTAAAGTGTTCGATTGGCATATTAATATGCAGAGGAGGAAAAGGAGACCTATTTGCCGGTCTAAGAGTGTTTTCTGGACTACAGATTCTGATTCCAGTGCTCCAGATGACACATCTACATTAGTACATCCGGAGAAAATGGACTTGTCTGAATCCCCTTTAGGCCAGGCACAAGGAGGGGAAGAAGAAAGAGGAGAAAAAGGCAGAAGGGACAATCGCAAATTACCCCAAAAGAGAAAGCAAGTGACCTGGAGACGCTAACCGTCTCTAAATCCAAGGAAATACAGGACGATAACTGTGAATTTAACAGGAGACGCACTACCTTGTGATTGCATGAGAGTGTTACAGAAAGGGCTTAATTTCAGCCTGGTTGAACAATTTGATTATGTACAGTTTGAAATTGACTTGTTTAAGGCCATAAGGAAGCTCAATCTCCGCAGGTTTTTTGTAGGCAAGCCCGCTAAGCCCCCAATGGCCCATTGGGATTTAGTGTGTCAGCCAATTTTATCAGACTGAGCGCGCTTGCTTTGAGATTCTAACGGATATGAGCATGCAGCCATCTACGGATTCTACTGAGGAGGCGGTCTCCATGTGTAGAGCGGGGGTGAGTAGCACGTTTTGTCCCCCTTGCCTGCCGGTGGTAGTATTGAGACTTTTTATAGAAAGGTATTGGGAGAGGTGAAGGCGTTGACATACCCTGTTCCCCGACAGAATATTACGCCCAACGAAAAAAGGGCTATTAAAAGGTTACAGTCTCATGATGAGTATGTAATCAAACCGGCAGACAAGGGGGGAAACGTGGTGATTATGAACCGAGAATACTACCTATCTGAGGCCCATAGACAACTAGATAATACTGAAGTATATGAGGTTTTAAAGGAGGATCCCACATTTAAAATATCTGGTGGAGTTAGGAGTCTTCTGCGCAAGTATACGGAATGTGTTTTTTTATCAAAGAAGTCGGCTGAACTGTTATTGTTCCCCTATCCGGCAAAACCTTCTTGGTATTTCTTACCGAAAATTCACAAGTCACTGGTGAACCCCCCTGGCCGTCCCATTGTTGCGGGCATAGGTTCGGCTACCAAGCCTCTGTCTAAATATGTTGATTGGTTGCTGAGACCTTTACAGAAGAATATACCGGCATATCTCAGGGACACGAATGATCTCCTCCTCTCACTGGAATCGTTCCAGTGGCAGGGGTATCAACTCGTGTCCCTGGATGTCGAAAGCCTCTATACCCGAATCCCGCAAGAGGAAGGCATGAGGGCCGTTGGTGAAATATTACAAGGCACGAATAAAAATTTGTTAATTTTGTTGAGGAGGCCCTGTTATGTATACTAAAAAGCAATACTTTTAGGTTCGGTGAGGTGGTATAGGCAGAGGTTCGGAACGGCCATGGGGACACGAGTGACTTGTACTTTGGCAAATCTCTATCTGGCCCGTTTTGTGGATAGATATGTCTATAATGTTTGTAATCCTTTTATCCCCTGGATACGTCTTTACCTCTGATTTGTTGACGATATATTCATGATATGGTCTGGCAATTCACAACAGTTTTCAGAGTTTGCTAATTATTTAAACATGAGTAACACTATGAACATGAAATTCACTTATTTGTTTGGGGGCTCCTGTTTGGAATTTTTGGATGTGTCGCTGTCTGTGGTGGATGGCGGGTTGGTGGCTGAGGGTTTTCGTAAGCCCACGGCGACGAACTCGCTACTCCACCATTCCAGTTACCATCCACATTATGTTAAAAAAGCGGTCCCTTTCGGACAATTCATCAGACTAAAACGCATTAACTCCACACAGAAGGGATACGAAAGACAGGCATCTGAATTAAAGGAAAGGTTATTAGCACGAGGGTATCCTAGATTGCTGCTTGAGGAAGCCACGGAAAAAGCCTCTAAAATCTCCAGGAGGGATATACTTAGAGGCAATAGTGGTAAGCAGAATAAAGAGGAAGAAAATCCTATTGGTCGCTCTTTCTCCTTTAAGTATGGTCCTATGTCCGATAAGATAAAAAGAGTCATTGAAGATAACAGGGAGATAGTTCAGAGAGATGACTCCCTAAAAGGTCTAATTAGTGATCGACCCCTAGTGTCCTTCAGGAGGACACATACACTACGCAATTTATTAGTTCGCAGTAGATATAAAGAGAAAGAAAAACGTACTTGGCTTAATGATTTTTTACCTAAGGGCAACCGCAAATGCGGCAATTGCTCATATTGCGTCTACAATAGTCAACGGTCTTTTGTAAACGTAGGAGGAATAGAACACCATGTAAGAGATTTTATTACATGTAAAAGTGGCTATGTAGTCTATCTAGTGGACTGTGAATGTGGATGGTTCTACATCGGTAAAACTATTAGGCCCTTAGTAGAAAGATTTAGGGAGCACCTTAGTACGGTAAATTCCGGTAAGGGTTCACCAAGACTGATTGGGCATGTCCGGTTAGAACACAATAGTAACCTTAAGGCATTAAAGTTCACCGGACTAGAAACAGTACCATGTTCACCACAGGGTGGCGATAGACATCGTATACTTCTGAGAAAAGAGGTGAGGTGGATATTGAGAACACAAGCAATGGGTCCTTTGGGACTCAATGATAAAAATGACATGAGTGTGTTTTTATAATGATGTTTATTATGATGTTCGTTGTTTTTAATGTAACGTATATTTATGTACACTTTTTTGCTATTATGGTGTATTTTTGTACGCCCGTCTCGTTTGCGTATGTATGGGAGGGGCTTGTACGCCATATGGCGTGAGACGCGATTATGTCTCTTTCAGCCTGATGAAGCGCGAGTTACGCGTGAAATGGCCGTCGCTGTTACCGGCGTACGCTGCAGGTGTGCTGTCCGCCCCATCATCCAGCAAACGAGACGCTGGAATCCTCGTATTGAATAAAGCTTGAAGATTGGTGAGTGCCGCTGGCTGTCTTTCTCTATTCATTCACGTATGTCTCTACTAGCTTTGCACATCTTGAGGCTGAAATTTTTGTTGATTCTTCTTCCCAAAATAGCTTAAGCTCAGTCAGATTGTATGTAGAGCATCCGTGAACAGCAACTGTCATGTCTTGCCACAGATTCTTAATGGGATTTACAGTGCCTTGTGAAAGTATTCGGCCCCCTGGAACTTTTCAACCTTTTGCCACATTTCAGACTTCAAACAAAAAGATATAACATTTTAAATTTTTGGTGAAGAATCAACAACAAGTGGGTTACAATTGTGAAGTGGAACGAAATTTATTGGATCATTTAAACTTTTTTTGTAATAATAAAACTGAAAAGTTGGGCGTTCAAAATTATTCGGCCCATTTACTTTCAGTTCAGAAAGCTCACTCCAAAAGTTCATTGAAGATCTCTGAATGATCCAATGTTGTTCTAAATGACTGATGAAGATAAATAGAATCCACCTGTGTGTAATCAAGTCTCCGTATAAATGCACCTGCTCTGTGATAGTCTCAGGGTTCTGTTTAAAGCACAGAGAGCATCATGAAGACCAAGGAACACACCAGTCAGGTCCGTGATACTATTGTGGAGAAGTTTAAAGCCGGATTTGGATACCAAAAGATTTCCCAAGCTTTAAACATCCCAAGGAGCACTGTGCAAGCGATCATATTGAAATGGAAGGAGCATCAGACCACTGCAAATCTACCAAGACCCGGCCGTCCCTCTAAACTTTCATCTCAAACAAGGAGAAGACTGATCAGAGATGCAGCCAAGAGGGCCATGATCACTCTGGATGAACTGCAGAGATCTACAGCTGAGGTGGGAGAGTCTGCCCATAGGACAGCAATCATTCGAACACTTCACAAATCTGGCCTTTATGGAAGAGTGGCAAGAAGAAAGCCATTTCTCAAAGATATCCATAAAAAGTCTCGTTTACAGTTTGCCACAAGCCACCTGGGAGACACACCAAACATGTGGAAGAAGGTGCTCTAGTCAGATGAAAGCAAAATCAAACTTTTTGGAAACAATGCAAAACGATATGTTTAGCACAAAAGCAACACAGCTCATCACCCTGAACACACCATCTCCACTGTCAAACATGGTAGTGGCAGCATCATGGTTTGGGCCTGCTTTTCATCAGCAGGGACAGGGAAGATGGTTAAAATTGATGGGAAGATAGATGGAGCCAAATACAGGACCATTCTGGATGAAAACCTGTTGGAGTCTGCAAAAGACCTGAGACTAGGACGGAGATTTATCTTCCAACAAGACAATGATGCCAAACATAAAGCAAAATCTACAATGGAATGGTTCAAAAATAAACGTATTCAGGTCTTAGACTGGCCAAGTCAAAGTCCAGACCTGAATCCAATTGAGAATATGTGGAAAGAGCTGAAAACTGCTGTTCACAAACGCTCATCATCCAACCTCAAAGAGCTTGAGCTGTTTTACAAGGAAGAATGGGCAAGAATTTCAGTTTCTAGATGTGCAAAACTGATAGAGACATACCCCAAGCGACTTGCAGCTGTAATCGCAGCAAAAGGTGGTGCAAGAAAGTATTAATGCGAGAGGGACGAATAATTTTGCACGCCCCACTTTTCAGTTTTATTATTACAAAAAAGTTTAAATGATCCAATAAATGTTATTCCACTTCACAATTGTGACCCACTTGTTGTTTATTCTTCACCAAAAATTTAAAATGTTATATATTTTTGTTTGAAGCCTGAAATGTGCAAAAGGTTGACAAGTTCCATGGGGGCGAATACTTTCGCAAGGCACTGTAGGTCTGGATTTTGACTGGACCATTGTAACACATGAAAATGCTTTGATCTAGCTCTGGCTGTATGTTTATGGCCATTGCCCTGCTGGAAGTCGAACCTCACCCCATCCTCAAGTCTTCTGCAGCCTCTATCACGTTTTCCTCCAGGATTGCCCTGTATTTAGCCCCATCCATCTTCCCATCAACTCTGATCAGCTTCCCTGTCCCTGCTGAAGAAAAGCATCCCCACAGCCTGATGCTGCTGCCACCACCTTTGTATCATTGTAGTGATGATGTATTCTGGGTGATGTGCAGTTTTCTGTCACACATAGCTTTTTGCGTTTAGGCCAAAAAGTTCAACTTTGGTCTCATATGACCAGAGCACTTTCTTCCACATATTTGCTGTGTCCCCTACATGGCTTATGGCAAACTGCAAATGGTTTGCTTTCAAAAATGCTTTCTTTTTGCCACTCTTTCATAAATGCCAGATTTGTGGAGTACACAATTAACAGTTGTCTTGTAGAAAGATTCTCCCACCTGAGCTGTGGATCTCTGCAGCGCCTCCAGAGTGATTATGGGCCTCTTGGCTGCTTCTCTAATTAGTGCTCTCATTTCCAGGGCTGTCAGTTTAGGTGGATGACCATGTCTTGGTAGGTCTGCAGTTGCGCCATACTGCTTCCATTTATGGACGATGTTCAGAGCTTGGGATATTTTTTTTTATAACCTAACCCTGCTTTACACTTCACAACTTTATACCTGACCTGTCTGGTGTGTTTCTTGATGTTTGATGTTTTAGCTTGGCTTTTCACCCAAAATATTAAGTAGGTGCATGATATGTAATCATTTTGGCATATTAAGGTCAATATTAGGTGTGAGCATGTTGAAGCCTTTCCTCTTGGATGTGCCAATTTTATTAAAAAGTCACACATCCTTAATCAATCAGATGAACCCTATATAGGTATGCTGATTGTACAGTATGCTATACCATCTCCCTAGATCGTGAGCATTTCTACAAAACATTTTACGCACGTCATACGTTATTCTAACTTTCTTTGATGAAGGAGGTCATACCCACAATTCAATACCCTTTACTAAACTGACGAGCACGGCAAACAAACATGGGAATTAGCCAAAACTCATTGCTAAATGCATCTCCAAATCTGCTACATTCCCCCACAATATTTTTAATACTAGACCATTCTGCAGTTTGACAAATTGTAATTTTTCCAAGTTGTTAACACGGAAAAGCAAACATTTCTAAAAATAAAGCTAACTTTCCCCCATGTTTGATGCAGGGAACCTTTGTTTACTTATTTAACACTTTATCTGTCTATCTCCTTGTGATTTTCTATTGAAAGGAGCCTTGGGAATAAGCTGGGAAACAAAAAAAAACATTTTTAAGGTGTCAGTCACTGTTGAAATAAGACAGGATCACAGACCTAACAAAAGATTTCTCTGCAGATCACCCTGGAGTATACATTGAAAGGAGCTCTGTTATACTTAAGGTAGATTTTGTTTTTAAGCCTTGTTCTTTCTGGTACTTGCTTACATTTGCTTTAGAATTTCAGATTCAAAATGTATAATTAAAATGTCTATAGTTAAATATATGTATATAACCCAAGATTGCCTTTGTGAGAGGTCACAAACTGATGAAATGCTTTGAACACACTCTTAAAGGAATATTCCGATCTCATAAATAGCACAGCAGCACAACATTAAATGGGGCTAGCCAAAGTGATTGGCTGAAGTCCAATCCCCACAAGTCATAAAGGCATTGCATTTCAAAGCAACATGCCATCATTTTACAAGATTAGAGAGCGAGCAAAAGTAGAAGAACACGCGGCACTCACCAGAATCCTCTTAAATCTTCAGGCTTTATTCGATAAAAAACTCACATTTAAATGGGGTCTGGGGCGGACGCCGATCAGTGCACTCAGGAGCCAGCGGCCAGATTAGAATTCCCCTTTAAGGCCAGTTTAAAGCCAATGATGCAGCTGCAATTTTTAGTTGTAATATGTCTCCCCTTCCACCCAGTTCTGCCCAAAGGGGATGGCCCATCATACACATTGGTGGAATATCACTGTCTATCTCTGGAACGGAGCCAGCAAAGAGAAGAGAGCAGACTGTGCATGCTCGGCCGCTCTCCATTCATTTCTATGGGAATATCGAAAATAGCCGAATGCTGGCTCAGCTATTTCCGTCAGCCCCATAGAACTGAATAGAGTGGTGGCCACTTGCACAATGTGCTTCCCATTCATTTCTATGGGACTTCCAAAAATAGCAGACTGTGCTGCTGGGCTATTTTGGCACTCCCATAGAAATGAAGGCGGACACACATACATGGTCCTATTGTGGCTCTGTTCTAGAGATAGGTGCAGACATTGGTGCCACTTCCTAGTGATATGCCACCAACGTGTGACATGGGCTAATCCGTTTACATAAGTGATTCTATAGCAATTTTCAGTAAAACCACAAGATGTCTGGGTCTTGCTACTGTAGTAAAAAAGCTATAATGTGGCCTTATTATGTACATGTGAAAGTGGCCTTCAAGTGAATTTGCACATTGAAAGTAATCTTATGTGGTGATTAATTTTTTTTATTTTTTTAGATGGGTAGGAGCTCACTTTTTCTGATACAGAGTTCCAAAGCCCATACATAGACATAGATTAAATAAAATAACAAGTTAAATACATGCAGCCACCAGTAGACTCAGCTTAGGAGCTGTAAGCTCTCGTACTCCCTCTAGTTGTAACTTCAGGCAGACAGTAGGTTACCTTTTAAAGTATACCTACATTTTCTAATACATTTTCAGACTAAGCTGCCATGTATGCAGGGGCGGACGAGGAACTTAAAGTGGCCTTGGAAAAAATAATAAAAAAGTGGCCTCGTTTTGTAGTCGGGTCCAAATTGATGGAAGGCAGCGCCAGCAATACCATATTGTGGCACATTATACCACCCCAACAGAGCCAAATACCACAGTTCATCACAAAATACTGCCATCAGCACAAAATACATCCCCAAAAACTTCCACTGGCCGGCCGTGAGGAGGACTCAGGTGGCAACCCTGGGCATCGTTCCACGGGGAAATTTCCCTGTAAGGTTTATGGCCAATCTACCCCTGCATGTATGTATACATGAGTGATAACATTATATCTGACCATTATATAACCCAGGGGCGTTGCTAGGGTCTCAAAAGATCCAGGGCCCAAGCCCCAATGAATATGGCCCAATTCTCTATGTCGACCCTCGCCCCATCCCTGCTATACAGCAGCACATACCTAACATCCAGGGCCTCCAGGTGACGTCTCCTCTGATGTAGATCTTCTATGTCATCATCTTCTCCATTCGGCTCGGACAACTTCTCTCAGCCGCTCCTCGTCTCTGCAGAGTGTGACACACAGACATCTTAGCTTCCTCACATTTCTATCATCATCCCCCAACCTGGAGCCCCCAAACTGTTATCCTGCTGCTCACTGTGCCCCCCAGAACTTCCAAATACTATCCTGGAGAAATAATAGTGCCCCCCATTGTAATAGTCCTACCAATAGTAATTCCCTCATTAGCAACACTGCACCCTACAGTGACCCCAGCACTGATAATGCTCCCCAAGATTGTCCCCATTAGTAGAAAAGTCCTCCAGTATAAATAATACCCTCACAGAGCCCCCAGTAGTAATAAGGCCCCCTATTGTTCCCCCAGTGGTAATAAAGCACTGTACAGAGCCCTCAGTAGTAATAATGCCCACTATAGTGCTCTTAGTAGAAATAAGGCGGATCTATAAGTCCCTCCTATAAAGCCCCCAGTAATAAGAACGCCTAATGTCTCCTGGATTTATAATACCCCTTCAGTGCCCCCAGTATTTATATCGCTCCCCCTACTGTTATAATGCTCACCCTGAAGTGCTCGATGTAGTTATATTTCTCCCTTTAGTGTCCTCAGAAATTATTCAGACCCTCCACCATGCAGTCCCATGTAAATAAAGCTATTTCCCTCCTGTGTAAATCACACCATCTCTCCAGCCCCCTCCAATATACAGTCCCATGTAAATAACATCCCTCTCTATCTACAGCCCCCTCCAAATACAGTCCCATGTAAATATTACTTCCTCCGACAGCCGCCTTCAACATACAGTCCCATGTAAATAACATCACTTCCTTCCCACAGCCACCTCCAACATGCAGTCCCATGTAAATAACATCACTCCACCCCACAGTCCCATGTAAATAACATAAACCTGCCCTCAGCCATCTCCAACATGCAGTCCCATGTAAATAACATCACTCCACCCCACAGTCCCATGTAAATAACATAAACCTGCCCTCAGCCATCTCCAACATGCAGTCCCATGTAAATAACATCACTCCACCCAACAGTCCAATGTAAATAAGGCTACTTTCACACCAGTATTTTTGCTGGATCCGTCATGATAATACAACCGCCTGCATCAGTTCTGAATGGATCCGGCTGTATTATCTTTTAAATAGCCAGTTTGGATCAGTTTCTTCATGTGAACACCAAAACGCAGCAAGCAGCGTTTTAGTGTCCGCTTCCAAAACGGAATGGAGACGGAACTGAAGCAAAACTGATGCATTCTGAACGGATCCTTTTCCATTCAGAATGCATTAGGACAAAACTGATCAGTTTTGGACTGTTTATGAGAGCCTGTGACGGATCTCACAAACGGATCCTGCAAACGCAAGTGTGAAAGTAGCCTAATGCTAGTTTCACACCTGCGGCAGGGGACTCCAGCAAGCTGTTCCAGCGGGTGAACAGCCCGCCGGATCCGTGCTGCCGCAGGTGCACGTGTGGGGTCGGAACTATACTCTGGCCCCATTCACTGTAATGGGGGAGGGTCACGTTTCCGGCCACAGCACGGCAAACCCTGCCGAGAGGCGGCTGAGACAAAAGTACAACATGCTGTGAGTCCCATGCCGCAGGTGTGAAAGTACCCTAACAGAACCCCGACCAAGTCACCTCCAACACACAGTCCCATGATAACATCCCTCCCTTCTGCCCTAACATACAGTCCCAGTTAAATAACCACAACTCCCAGCATCCCTCTGCTTCGCCCTTCACTTACCTCTTCTGATGTAGCAGAGCTCACTGCAGCTTCTTCCCCACAATTCTCCTCTTCAGTTTAGAAAACAGGGGTTGAAAAGAACCTGCGATGATGTCACAGTCATGTGACCAGTGCAGGATTGGACGGCACTGATCACATGACCTGTGATGTCATCACAGATCCTACATATCTTGCAGTGTGTTAGATTCAATTGTACTGCCGTCCTGAGGACGGCAAAACAATTGTATCTGTTTAACCCTTTCAGTACCGAGCCACTTTTCACCTTAAATCCCAGGCCGATTTTTGCAAATCTGACATGTGTCACTTTATGTGGTAATAACTTTAGAACGCTTTTACTTATCTAGGCCATTCTGAGACTGTTTTCTCGTGACACATTGTACTTCATGTCATAAATCTGAGTCAACATATTTCACCCTTATTGATGAAAAAATCCCAAATTTAACAAAAATTAGCAAATTTCCAAATGTCAATTTCTCTACTTTTAAAATACATAGTAATACCTCCAAAAATAGTTATTACTTAACATTCCCCATATGTCTACTTTATGTTGGCATCATTTTGTAAATGTCATTTTATTTTTTTAGGAAGTTAGAGGGCTTAGAAGTTTAGAAGCAATTTTTCAAATTTTCAACAAAATTTCTCAAACCATATTTTTGAGCACCAATTCAGTTATAAAGTGATTTTGTGAGGCTTACTTAATGGAAACCATCCATAAATGACCCCATTTTAGAAACTACACCCCTCAAGTTATGAAAAACTGATGTTACAAACTTTATTAACCCTTGAGGTGTTCCACAAGAATTAAAGGAAAATGGAGGTGAAATTTCAAAATTTCACTTTTTTGGTAGATTATTCATGTTAATAATTTTTTTCTTGCAACACAGCAATGGTTAACAGTAAACAAAACCTCAATATACATTGCTCTGATTCTGCAGTTTACAGAAATACCCCATATGTGGTGGTAAACGTCTGTATGGGTTTGTGGCAGTAGTCAGAAGGAAAGGAGCACCATACGGATTTTGGGTGCAGATTTTTCTAGAATAGTTTTTAGGCACCATTTTTTAATTGAGAGACCCTGACGTACTCCTACAGTGGAAACCCTCAAAGAGTGACCCCATTTTGGAAACTACACCCTTCAACGAATATATTAAGGGGGGTACTGGCCACTTTGACCCCCTAAGCGTTTTACGGAATTTGGAAACACTTGGCTGTGAAAATGAAAAGGTTCATTTCTTCCAATAAAATGTTGCTTTAGCCCCAAATGTTTATTTTTCACAAGGGGTAACAGGAGAAATTGTATAATTTGTTCCCCATTTTCTCCTGAATATGGCAACACCCCATATGTGGTTGATTTTTATTTTTTTGAGTTATTGCCTTATGTGGGGACTCATTTTTTGCGGGACGAGATAACGGTTTGATTTGTACCATTTTGGGGTAAATACGCCTTTTTGATCATGTGGTATTACACTTTTTTGTGCGGCAAGGTGAAAAAAAATGGCTGTTATGGCATAGTTTTTTAAAAACAATTTTACAGCATTCGCCTTGGGGGCCATCTCATGTAATATTTTTATAGAGCAGGTTGTTACGGACACGGTGATACTCAATATGTCTAACTTTTTTATTTTTGGAAAGTTTTACACATTAGATTTATTTATGAACAGAATAAAATCTTTTTTTTGTGTTGCCATTTTCAGAGAGCCATATTTTTTTATTTTTCGGGCGATTGTCTCAGGTAGGGTATCATTTTTGCGGGACAAGATGACGGTTTGATTGGTACCATTTTGGAATAAATACGCCTTTTTGATCGCCTGCTATTACACTTTTTGTGAGGCAAGAGGGAAAAAATGGTTGTTTTGGCATAGTTTTTATTTTTTATTTTTTGCAGCATTCGCCTGAGGGGCCATCTCATGTAATATTTTTATAGAGCAGGTTGTTACGGACGCGGCTGTACCCAATATGTCTAACTTTTTTTATTTTTGGAAAGTTTTACACATTAGATTTATTTTTGAACAGAATAAAATCTTTTTTTCTGTTGCCATTTTCAGAGAGCCATATTTTTTTTATTTTTCAGGCGATTGTCTCAGGTAGGGTATCATTTTTGCGGGACAAGATGACGGTTTGATTGGTACCATTTTGGGATAAATACGCCTTTTTGATCGCCTGCTATTACACTTTTTGTGAGGCAAGAGGGGAAAAAATGGTTGTTTTGGCACATGAAGGGTTAATGCGCCGGCATCGGTGTTTTCACCGATGCTGGCGCATTCAGCAGGGGTCCGGCACCTGGGCACAGCCGGGCCCCCGCCGCTGATCGGGCGGGCGCAGCTCCTGCGCCCGCCCGATCAGAGCGCCGTACATGTACGGCGCTGGGACCTGCGTCCCGGCTTTTTGCGCCGTACATGTACGGTGCTGGGAGTTTAAGAGTTAACAGGCAGGACATTCGGGGCCTGGGAGAAAACATCAGGGGCCCAGGCCCCGAATGTTTTAGCCTAGCAACGCCCCTGATATAACCTGTATCTGGCATTTTTTTAATACTATTTTCCTTTGCATGATGCATCTATAATTCTAGTTCTCCCTGAGCTGGTGGATGGGTGCATACTTCCTGCCCTCCTGCCCCCTCTCCTTAGACTTTAATGGGATGATGTAATCTGATGCTTCAGTGAGCAGGTGGCTAGTCTTGGTGTCACAAGACATATTTCTCATAAAAACAACTGATAAATCTAGAACAAGGTATTTTTCCATGATAAGGTATATTATAAAGTTTCTTATAATCACCTGTACTATTGATTTAAGAAAAGAGATTTGAATGTAATAGATTCCCTTTGAAACAAAAGCTATGATGCTGTGATGGATTTGTTGTACTTCTAATGTGATCTGTCATTTTTTTTCTGGGTTTCATGTTGATGACTAAAATAGCATTGAAAGATACAGTATCCCTGATGGAGGATCTGAACACATATGTGAACATTCCCCATAATTGTCTATGAGGAAACGAGTGCTGCATGGAGGCGGGTGATTGCTATTGTAATTACTTGTTCCGATAGAAAATCATTATTTCAGGGCAGCAACTCTGTTTAAACAGTGATTTTAGAGTCCTCTTCAACAATGCTTTCATCCAAAGATCGAGCATTTGCTCATTTATCGGGTGATCTGTGGCACCTTCAAACAGGGCGGTTATCAGGAACGAATATTTCTAGGAACACTTATTCAAGACACTTATTTAGAAAGTAAAATACTTTGCTTGTCTTGAACAGAGCATTACTTTGTAAATAACTTGTTTATCTTGTATTGACCCTGAGTCACAGCCTATGTTATAGCCCAGAATTAGTGTTAAGCGAATTGAAGGTCCGAATTTCAGGGAAAATTTGATTCACTACAAAGCCAAATTTCCTCATGCTTTGTGGTATTGAATCAATTTTCCCCAAATGGAGGTAAAAAATAAAAAAAATCATACTTACCTCATCCATTTGAGCTGGTCTCCTCCACCATCTTGAATGAAGATCTTTCAGTAAATCCTGTGCACAGTGAAACATGACATCACCACACCGGTCAAAGTGATGAAGTCATCACTGGCTGCGCGAGATTTCGCACTAGATCTTCAATCAAGATGGCAGCGGCCAGCTCTTTGCGATCGAATGGATGAGGTAAGTATGATTTTATTTATGAATTTTTCTATTTTACACTTTATGATTGCTGTCATCGATCAGCTATGAACGTGGCATCTGAGGGGTACAATGATGGGGGCGACTGAATTGCCACTCTCTGTCATTGCACCCACTACTCACAAAGAAATGTGCTTCGTGATGAATGTGCTTCGCCATTCACTGCTATGGGAGTTCTGAAAATAGCTGAGCAAAAGCCATTGCTCAGTTCCCGCTATGGGACTGCTGGGAATACCCAAGCTGACACTCAACTATTTTCAGAACTCCCATGTATGCGCGGCTGCTCTCCATTTTCTTTGAGGGCACCATTCTGGTGATATGCCATCAATATCTGAGATGAGAAAACCCCTCCAGGGAAATAATGTCATCGGAATGGTATGTACATCACTAGCAAAGAGCCCCTGAAGGAGAAACATCAAAGCGAAATGTATGGGACAATGTATAAGGGTGAGTTCACACTTCAGCTATTTGGTAAGTTATTTCCATCGTAGTGAACCAGTAGTGAAGCCCAGTTGTGTGCTAAGGGGGGGGCCATGGGGGGTGGTCCGCCCCGGGTGCTGGCTTAGGGGGGTGCCAGAAGCAATGAGTGCTTCCATCAATACAGATGGAAGCGCTCATTGCTGGAGCGCAGGGAGATGCAGTCCTGTCACTCACCGCTCAGCTTCCTGCGCTCCTCCCCTCCTTCAGGCCGGCGGTGCTCTGAATGGTGAAGCAGGAAGACTTCTCCCTGCTCCACCATTCAGCCTGCAGGCACGGATCACAGAGCAGAGACAGCTGCATAAGCTCCGCCTACTCAGTGCTACACAGCGATCTGTGTCTGCAGGGGAGAGAGGACTGTGAGGTTCAGGGACGGGACAAGGTGAGTAGTTAGTGTTTTTTTTTGTTTTTTTTTTAAAACAGAGGGGGCACAATAGGCATTTCTACTGTGGAGGGGCACAATGGGCATTTCTACTATGGAGGGGGCACAATGGGCATTGCTAAGGTGAAGGGGGCACAATGGGCATTTCTACTCTAGAGTTGGCACAGAGGGCATTGCTAATGTGAAGGGGGCACATTGGGCATTACTAACACAGAGGGCATTACTACTATTAAGGGGGCACAATGGGCATTCTTACTGTGAAGGGGGCACAATGGGCATTACTACTATTAAGGGTGCACAATGGGCATTATTATTATTAAGAGGGTACAATGGGCATTATTACTGTAAAGGGGGTACAATGGGCATTACTACTATTAAGAGGCATTATTACTATGAAGGGGGCACAATGGGGATTTTTACTATGATGGGGTCACAATGGGGATTATTACTGTGAAGGGGAAACAAAGAGGGCATTACAACTGCGAAAGGGGCACAGAGAGGGCATAACTACTATGAGGGAGCATAATGAAGGCATAACTACTGTGAAAGTGGCATAATTAAGGGATAAGTACTTTATGGGGGCACAATATTGGCATAACTACTGCTAGGGGGCACACATCTGTACAAAACTACTGTGAAGGTTGTACAATGAGGGCAATACTACTGTGAAGGGGTACGATTTATTTAGTTTCAAAACATATTTATTGGTTTGCTGACAAAGGTGGAGAAAGTGTACATGGTATATAAAGTGTACAGAATGGATGATCATAGTTTTCCAGTAATATTGAATAATTATCAAACATAGTTTAAAGATGTACAAAGTAATAAAACATAACATATATAGAACAGTAGGAACCCATCCTATGGCATGAGTTACAATAATAAAACAGTACAGAGTAAAAAAGGTTCAGCTCTTGTGACTCGCCCAGTCAGAAGTAATGGAAAGAATAAGGGGGATGGGGACAAGCAGGTAAGCCTTCCAGGCACTAAAGCAACTATTTAGAGGAAATACTGTAAGTTAGGAGAGTTGGCACAGTTTAACCAGGGTTTCCATATTTGTGAGTAACGTTCCCTAGTATCATTCAAAGTGACGTATGAGACAATGCGGTTTAACTCTGAGGATAACCGCTGATACCGAAAGAGAGGGAGACCGCCACCTGGACGCGAATCCTTGCAAGGGGGTACGATTTTTTAAAAGTATTGGGGGGGGAGTGCCAGAGAAAGGACCCGCCCCAGTGCCAAACACCCTAGGCACGCGACTGGTGAAGGTAATAAGGTATAAGGGAAAGATTTCCTCTGTGTTTTTGACCAGCACCTGGTTTTGGCTCACATTAACTGATGGAAATAACTGACCAAATAACTGAAGTGCAAACTTGGCCTCAAACGATATACACTAATTACTATGTGCAAAGAAATAGGGAGAAACTAAAGATGAAACAAAGGAGAAACATAAATGTTGAAGCCCAGATGTGAAAGCCAAAGTAAGGAGAAGGTATAAAAAAAATAGGAAAAGTCGTATCTGTCCTTCATATTTTCTTTCCTTTTGTGATCTACTCTGATTTTAGCTTCCAAAACTGCATTCAGAAACATGACAGTGTGGCCGTACCTTTAGAAATATGAAACCTTTTTCATTATCATGCTTCATATTGTCATGGTGTTATTTATGAATACGTAAATGTATTACAGCAAAAGGGATGAGTTTTTATAAAATTTCAGATTTCCGAAGTGGATTTCATATTTTGCGATGCAGTTGCTGAAATGTTTTTCAAACCCACAGAGTTTATGCATTTATGAATTGCACAAGAAAATCCATACCATTTGGTGCAGATTTTACTGCTGTAGAATTGCAGCAGTGGACCCATCCCATGCAGGGCTACCCTTTAATTGTTCAAAGTGCACAAGTGAAAGAAAACTGGCTTAGTTGCCCATAGAATCCAGATTCCACCTTTCATTTTTCAGAGCTCCTTTTGGAAATAAAACATGGAATGTAATTGGTGGCCATCAGCAAATAAGCCAGTTTTCCTTTATACCAGTTTTGATAAATCTCGCCCAATAGCTTTTTTTAAAGAATTTCAAGAATCAATATAAAGTTACAATTGTTTTTTTTTTTGTTCTTTGCAAAAAACTCCCAGCCCATTGATGTGGATGTGCAATGAGTGAGGTACAAAATCGTTTTTCACCTCAAGGTTGTAATAATTCTGTTTGTCTTTAAATTCTGAATGTAGACATTACCAGAGTGAATTCCTGTTATTTCTCAGAACCATGATGTACAGATTTTTCTATTGAGGTCTGTATATTGATTTTACAACTATGTGTTCCTGGGTCAAATACAAAAGGAATATTCTGAGTAAATAAAGCTTGCACATTTCTTAATTAAAAGGATGTAACTTACTAATACACTTTGGGGGGAATCTATCAATAGGGGAATTTTTGTAGTCAATTTTGCTTGGTTCTGTATTCCGTTATTTGTGTCAAATTTATCAAGAGCTGCAAGTTGTTTGATGAATTTGGTGCATATTAAAATATGTTTACTGATGTTATTCGAGTTCTTATGCTACTCTCCTACTGGAGTGCATCATACACCTCATTAATATAGGTAACCACATCCACTTTTCAAAAGTGGCAAGAGCGGTGTAAAAGCTGCAAATATTAGTGCAAATAAGCCCAAATGGTGACAAAAGCCCTATTCTGCAACTTCTTGAAGCTAGAATTCTAGCTTCAAGAAGTTGCACATACACACACACTTTGCTTTTCAAATCACCGCCATTTTTAATGATCTCTGCTTGCTGTCAGTAAATGTAAACATTCAATGCCAGCTTTATACTGTGTAGTATTTCCATTAAACCAATACCCCATTTCATTTTAGGGATCAGTGGGGGCCTAGCTCACAGACCCCTACTGTTAGCACTTTTTGACATACCGCTATAACTTAAAAGTACATTTCTTGTAAACTTACACAAGTTTGCTGTCATATACTGTGCCATACTATAGAGAAAGTCGACCCACTGGGCCCCTAAAAAATCTGACTTTGCGCTATATCCCAAGAGTGGATTCTAAGGGATTTCTAGGTATTCACTCTGTTCTGGACTTCACTGCAGAGTATCTCCAGGGTGCAACATTAAGAGAAGTCTCCAGTGCCAACAGCTGACATGAAAATGAGCAGATGACACCAGGATGGAGTGCCAAGCTGGCATACAGAAATTGTAGTAAGATGAGCAAAGGTCAGGGCTAGCTGAATATGTTCACAACAAAAGACAGGCCAGGGGTTTGGGCAGAAGGAGTTCTAGCTCAATGGTAGAAAGATGGAAGGCCAGGGCAGATAGCAAACAGTAGACATGTTCAGGAAGAAGTCAGGATTGAACACCTAATCACAGCACTGGAACCTAAATAGAACTTATTGCTCATGCACAGGAAGATTGGAGAAGGGTCCTAATAAAACGTGTGAGAAGATAACATGCCATGACTAAGGGCTCCTCTGCCTGAAACTGGTTGGCTCTATGCTTTTAATTTGTTTATGTCCTCAGATGAAATAAAGATATTTATGCTTATTCTGCAAGTGCTGAGCAGACTACATTTCAGACAACGTGTTTATCCTGGGACCCAGCCCTGCGTTCGCGCACCGCACCACCTATAGAGGTGAGCTGATTCTATCCTACGTTCTTTCTAGAAGATAACATTGTCTGACAAGCAAGGTGTTTGGCACATTATAGCTCTTTAAGACCCCAAATGTCAGCACACATAAAAGTGTGCAACAGCTAGTGGAGAACCACAGTGGTGAGTAGGACGCCATGCTCAGAGGCCTTGAACAGGAGAGCAAGAGGGACATGCAGGATGCCAGTCATAAAGGTAGTCATGCAAGAGAAGAGTGTGGGATGGCAGCCACAAGGTGAGCAGATGAAGACAACAGCATTTCGAGTTGCTAATGCACAACAGCCGCCAAGAAAATTGCTCTGGGTACAATTAAAATGCTTGGTCATCTTTTAATGTCCTTGGTGCTGGTATAAGCATTACGCATTTATACTGGGAATTATTTTAATGTAATTACTCCAGAAACCTAGAATATATGAATTTGTAAATCTTCCCAAATAGATATAAAGCAGAAGCCTGCCAAGAAAATTTTCATGTTACAGAAATCTTTAAACCATGGAATCTTTTAGATGCCATATTTAATTCCTCATGGATGCTACTCGCTGAATATCCTGCTAAAAATAGTCAAAAGTATCACTTAGATCATAGGGACCACACATGACCACTCTGGGCCAGTCAGCAAAAACTGACATGTTACTATGAACAGCCTCACAGATAAGAGTTTAAAGGGGTTATGTATGAAAACCATTATTATGCAATGAACAGGGCAAGTCAAATGAAGTACCATTGCAATGTACATGCAATAAAAGTAGTGTATATTTTATGTACAATACATTTTCCTCTCTGGTAGTGCCCCCTGCTGTTTCTACTGTGGCCAGAATTGTGGTCCACCATGGTCTGCATTCTGTGGTGGACTAACATGCACAGTAGCTTTCCTGCTCCCTTTCCCTCAGTGTTGACATTGTGGTCTTATAGTGAAGCAAGTGAAGCAGACAGATACCTTTCATTTATCCATAGCTACTTCTAAATTCATAGAAGTACATAGCTGTATACCACTGTAGACAGTGGAGAAGGAAATTGTGGGGAACTTACATACCATATGTGTTCCTGGGGCTATATTTGAGGGACTATTTTCTACAGTACAGACCAAAATTTTGGACACACCTTCTCATTTAAAGAGTTTTCTGTATTTTCATGACTATGAAAATTGTAGATTCACACTGAAGGCATCAAAACTATGAATTAACACATGTGGAATTATATACTTATATAAAAAGTGTGAAACAACTGAAAATATGTCTTATATTCTAGGTTCTTCAAAGTAGCCACCTTTTGCTTTGATTGCTGCTTTGCACACTCTTGGCATTCTCTTGATGAGCTTCAAGAGGTAGTCACCTGAAATGGTATTCCAACAGTCTTGAAGGAGTTCCCAGAGATGCTTAGAATTTGTTGGCCCTTTTGCCTTCACTTTGCGGTCCAGCTCACCCCAAACCATCTGGATTGGGTTCAGGTCTGGTGACTGTGGAGGCCAGGTCATCTGGCGTAGCACCCCATCACTCTCCTTCTTGGTCAAATAGCGCTTACACAAACTGGAGGTGTTTTTGGGGTCATTGTCCTGTTGATAAATAAATGATGGTCCAACTAAACGCAAACCAGATGGAATAGCATGCCACTGCAAGATGCTGTGGTAGCCATGCTGGTTCAGTATGCCTTCAATTTTGAATAAATCTCCAACAGTGTCACCAGCAAAGCACCCCCACACCATCACACCTCCTCCTCCATGCTTCACGGTGGGAACCAGGCATGTAGAGTCCATCCGTTCACCTTTTCTGCGTCGCACAAAGACACGGTGGTTGGAACCAAAGATCTCAAATTTGGACTCATCAGACCAAAGCACAGATTTCCACTGGTCTAATGTCCATTCCTTGTGTTCTTTAGCCCAAACAAGTCTCTTCTGCTTGTTGCCTGTCCTTAGCAGTGGTTTCCTAGCAGCTATTTTACCATGAAGGCCTGCTGCACACAGTCTCCTTTTAACAGTTGTTGTAGAGATGTGTCTGCTGCTAGAACTCTGTGTGGCATTGACCTGGTCTCTAATCTGAGCTGCTGTTAACCTGCGATTTCTGAGGCTGGTGACTCAGATGAACTTATCCTCCGCAGAAGAGATGACTCTTGGTCTTCCTTTCCTGGGGCAGTCCTCATGTGAGCCAGTTTCTTTGTAGCGCTTGATGGTTTTTGCAACTGCACTTGGGGACACTTTCAAAGTTTTCCCAATTTTTCGGACTGACTGACCTTAATTTCTTAAAGTAATGATGGCCACTTGTTTTTCTTTACTTAGCTGCTTTTTTCTTGCCATAATACAAATTCTAACAGTCTATTCAGTAGGACTATCAGCTGTGTATCGATCTGACTTCTGCCCAACACAGCTCATGGTCCAAACCCCATTTATAAGGCAAGAAATCCCGCTTATTAAACCTGACAGGGCACACCTGTGAAGTGAAAACCATTTCAGGTGACTATCTCTTGAAGCTCATCAAGAGAATGCCAAGAGTGTGCAAAGCAGTAATCAAAGCAAAAGGTGGCTACTTTGAAGAACCTAGAATATAAGACATATTTACAGTTGTTTCACACTTTTTTGTTAAGTATATAATTCCACATGTGTTAATTCATAATTTTGGTGCCTTCAGTGTGAATCTACAATTTTCATAGTCATGAAAATACAGAAAACTCTTTGAATGAGAAGGTGTGTCCAAACGTTTGGTCTGTACTGTATGTAGGGGAGAAAGGGATTAACATTAGCAAATTGCAGAGCATCCTGGAAGATACAGGTGCTTGTTTAGCTATAGTCCACCCAGGAAGAAAGTCCTCCAAATATGTAAGTAAAAGAAAACTGTTTTAAATGTGAGACTTCTAAGGACCGGACCCATTGGCACTTTTCAAGGTAACCTAGTTAAAAGTTGATTGTCCCATGGGCGTAGCTGTAGGGGAAGTAGGGGAAGCAGCCGGCCCAAACTCAGAAAGGTCCCACCCAGGAGGACTAAAAGATTATATACAGAGACAGTATATACAATGACACTGTAGGAAATGGACAGAGTGGCTGTCGGGCCTTATCTAAGAGTGCCGTCTTGACTAGCCACAGGAGTGAGTGGTGCATAGGAGGAGGAGGTTGTGAATAAGTTGCTTGGTGGGGGGGGGCGTTCAAAAATTTACTCTGGGGTCCAATCATTTCAAGTTACACCACTGCTTTAAAACTAAATTTTACTCTTATAATCACTCATTTACCGTTACCTTTCTAAATATGATTTTCATAAGTGACAAACATATTTGCTCAAATGAAACAACTGTATTTTCTTCTTCCAATTCTGTATTCTTTTCCGCAGAAAACAGAATTTATAGCCCATGTCTGGGATTGGTGCCACATCTAATCAGCATATGTATAAGTATGGAATAAAGGTTGTATAGGCATTTTAATTAAGTGAAGCAAGTCTTGGTGTATATACATCAACCTCTCCACTTCCACTTAGTGATATCTATTGTGTTTATACTGTAGTGTTTCTGCGCCAATAAAGAAAAAATGACAAGTCACAGAGGAAACATTTTGAAGCTTGTAGCCTTAAGGTATAATACAAATCTTCAGTCTTCATCATACTAGCTAACTGCTACTTGGGCATGATAATGTATGATAAGACTATTTTTTCTGCAGTATTGGCTCTATAAAGTAATGAATAGTATTCCTTTTGTTTGGAATCTGAATAATACATTGATAGATTATTTTTTTCTTACAAGTAAAAAGAAGACTATTTTATGCACATATGGAACCCAGAGCAACATTACAAGAGCAGAATGATCTATGGTTTGTCATCTAGCAGCATAAGATCATAGATCAACTCATTTGTGCTTCTGACCTTTAGGGGGAAAAAATCAATATTAGGAATGATAACAATGTTTTTTTCTAAGCTGTGATTCACCTTGCAGCTCTTTGACAATGTTCAGATGTAACATTTTTATGAATGATGTGCCTTGAGCAGTTGCATTGTAATTGATCTGATATTCAGAGTTAAATAGAAAAATAAAATCAATGCTTTTTCAGCCTATGTATTTTCAGCCATCACTACTGATCATTGCTAACCTAGGAGAAATTATACAGTACAAGTCTAGTAGTTTGGAATCTAATAATCTAGAAAAGTGTACCCCATGGGAACCGCAAGGTGAGGGGTTTACACGGGACAATAATGTTTCATTGCTAGTTACTAGGGCCTCTCAACATTAAACTGTATCACCAAACTGAGGGCACCATGTGGCAATAATTATTGAAAGACAAACTATCTCTGTGGTACTAGTATTTTCAGGTGGACTATTTGTTTCTGCTGTATTGAGTAGCACAGTGGGCACAGTATTGGCAGTGGCAGGATAGGGTGTTCAAAGGTGGGCAGGAAGATAAAAAAGTAGGAACCTAACATATCTGTGTAACAAATTCTGTAGAGAAGAGACATGGCTGAAAGAAGTCATCATGGTGGTCTGGTCCGAATGGAAAAGATGAGAGAGAAAACATCCATATCAGAGGAGACATCACAGAATGTAATAGGTATGTAGTGCTGTGTTCTCATATTTGATAGCTTAGAATGTAATTTAAAAAAGTAATAGTCACCCATTATGGGTCCTAATATAATGTCTATCATTTATCATCTTAAAATATAACTTTTAATCATCCTGAATACAATTAGCTCAATAAAAGACCACAAGTACAAAAAAGAAAGTAAATATGGTCCCAAAATGAGACAATAAATCAATATAAACCAATCAGGACACAAATAAGAAGAAGAAAAAATACCAACCAAGGGATTACATCAGGAGAAAAAGAGGGGCAAGGTTACCCATAGTAAAAGGCAAATGGGGGCAGGGATTCTGATCTTGCTAATCCCTAACTATCCCTAACGACAGGGAACCACTCTGATGGTGGATGGACCCTGCACAGGAACCTACCTCTGATAAACCCTAGTTAACCCTAATCTGTCCCAATGCATTTCCCCCACCAGGGTTCCTCATGGGACAAATGAGAGGTTAGGGAAGATAATAGTCCAGTTTAACAATAAGCACAGCTAGAGGAAATTCCCAATTAGGATAGACACAAGTTGCTTTGTTACAGCGATATCATCTTAAATAAGCACGATTAGCTACTATCCAGGTATCTGAATATGATCTGTGATGTGTGTCTGTCACTTAGACAGGAAGATTAGCACAGCATGCTGTGCTATTCCGTCTGTCAAATCTGAAGGAACTGTTGACAGAGGCTTAAAAAGAGACTATGAGAGCAGCATCATGAGAATAGCCTTATTTTGTTAACAATTTTCACTGTTCGCTTTCTTGGGAGTATTCGGTTTGAACTTTTTGTGCAGATTATTTATTACAATAAATACTGATGTGTTTACATTAGTATCTGACCCTTAGAGATATATTACTTGTAATTGTTATGGTTTATTTGATTGGGGCCCGTCCCCAAATGTTTTCAAGAAATTTGCTTCATTCTCAATTAATTTGTCACAAAGCGAGTTAAATCAGCTATATCCTGGCCTGCAGGGAGAGTGTATCTCAGTGTACATCACTAATATTCAATTTTTGAATTATATACTCCGTTTAGCTCTAAGGCTAAGCAGAGGATTTCAAGTTATATATCCTATAAGTTATATACATTATGAAATAATGAGTACAAAATTATGGGCATAGTCACTTGGTCATAATTGGTCATAATTAATAGTTTCCATTATTCCATAAATAGAAAATACTGCAAATTTATTTTAAAGGGAGTCTGTCACCTCATTTTCACCTATATAACTAATAGCACTGCCCCACAGAAGATTGCATACACACCCCAGACAAACCTGTGTGCACTGTGTGCCTTTATTCCATGTCCAGGAAAAGCACTTCTATTCTGATGGAAAACAGCTCTCAAGTACCCAGCTGAAAGTGAAAGTAAAAACAGCTTTCTCTCCCGACTCGATTTCTAAAAGCTATATCTCCTGGTGGATGTAATGATGTGATGTTGTATCATTTGAAAGCTTGGAATGCCAGCTTTTAAAGAAGGTCAGAACCATTTCTCTATCTGCTACCAATCCAAAGATATGAGCAGCTAAAGCAGCCCTCCCCTCTTCAGTCTGGTTTGCTTTGGGCACTTGGAGCAGCAGAGCTGGGCACTTGGGAGCTGTTTTCCAGCAGAATAAGTGCTTTTTCTGAACATAGAATACAGACAAAAAGTGCACACAGGTATGTCTGGGATGTGTATGCAATCTACTATGGGGCAGTGCTCTTAGTTATATTAGTTAAAATGAGGTGACAGACTCCCTTTAAGTAATATTAACTTATTTTTGTTTGGCTACTGACCAAAAATCTGCTTACTATTGTTGATCAGCATCTGGCTATAACACACTACTGTAAAAAGCTATGCAAACACAGACATGTGCATGAAATAAAAGTTACATACAGCATATGACTGTGAATGAATATATAATATTGCATGTTAAATGATAACCTCGACATACCAGCTATGCCATATTATATCTGGGTGAAGAGGCTGATCATAGATAACGCTTGCCCTTGAATAGATCTTGGAAAATATGATTGCTATGAGCTGACTTGATGATGTCACCAGAGTCATAGCTGATAGATACAGTGGCTTTCATGGGACATACAAAGTATTAAATGCAGGCTAGCTAGAAACTGATTGTTCAAATGATCACTAGATGGAGCAAAAACCTGAATACATACAAGGTACAGTAAATATGCACATAACAGAAACTGCCAAAGGCATGACAGTCCTAAACGAGAATACCACTGCCATTTTACTTCTGAGCAGTCCGAAGGATTTGGTTTTGCTAATGGATGCTGGTAAATCTATTATACATTAACTTAGTAAAATTACGACTGCCATATTACATTTTGCCAACATCATGGTGTGACTGTTTAATCACAATATTAAAAGCGTAGAAGAAGGATATAGTTTTTGATAATTATTTTAATGATCTTATTAAAATTCGTTCAGCATAGACATCTTGAAATATGAGGTATGACAAGCTATCAAAAGAAATAAATACAAAACATAATAAAATTTCACGCAAACATAACAAAATCCGGCATCATTATCATAACGATGAATGGCCCCATAAATAAACTAACAAGAGTTGAAAGCATAAATATCAAGGGAGGCGATGATGCAATCCTTTATCTTTTATCACTGTTGTCTCACTTTGGTTTAATGTCTGGCACGGTTAATAACACTTTAAATTCATTTATTCAACCAGTTCAATATTGCTACAAGCCACTGCACATGCTGGGCATATTCTCTAATATTACTAATTATTTAAGTCACGTTTACCATCATTTTCCACTATGTGCAAATTACAAAATCTGGATGTCTTCCAAGAGTTTTAATCATTCTTATATGAAAAAAACCAGTTTTCAAAAAGTCTGACTGCTGTATGGTATTGTATGTGACATATCAATTCACCTGAACAAACCCTAGTTTTAGCCCAAGGAGAAAAACCCGATACAGTCTGGGACATTGAGGAATATTTATTTTCCAAGACAACTCCAAATCTAAAACTAAAGGCATAGGGGTTTTGTTGCAGATATCCTGTACAAGCCAAAATTATGAAGATCCAGAAAAAGTAGGTTGAATCCAGCGAATAAAATATGTATAAATGTATTGAAAATAAGTAAAACAACACACAGAAAAAGAATCTGACGTGTTTCGACCAGGATAGTCCTAATAGATTGTCTATGATTAAGACCATCCTGGTCGAAACGCGTCAGATTCTTTTTCTGTGTGTTGTTTTGCTTATTTTCAATAAATTTCAAACATATGTTATTCGCTGGATCCAACCTGCTTTTTCTGGATTGTACTACAAGGTGTGAACACACCACTGGGATCCATGGTTGATCGGCTGGTTATGCCCCACCCAAGAGCTAGACTTTCTCTACTATGCTCAAAATTATGGAAATGCATAAAGAAAAAGTATAAAGTAAAAGGAGGGCATTTACTAAGACTGGCAATTTAGACGCCAGTCTTAGTCCATGTCCGCTGCCACTTGATGCTACCAAGTTATGTAGAGACGCCGGCCTCCACATAACTTAGGTGCTTTACCAGTGGCCATGCGACTTGCTTAAAGATACACCAGCTCCCATGCTCATGTACATTTGAATCATTTTCTACACCAAAAACAGGTGTAAAAAATGATGAATCAGACGGGCCTGCCAGACCCCCCTATCCCACCAACGCCACGCCCCCTTTTTCTACCACCTGGGAAAAGTGGTGTGAGCAGGGAAGAGCCGCAGAATCACCTGAAAATTCCCTTTGCCACCAAATCTGCGACAAAAGTACGCCAAAGAGTGGAGTACTTTCCATAATAAATGACCGAAACCCAAAAACGTTTACATCTACTATTTTTAGAACCTGTCTTTTACTTACAAATAATTACATATTGACCAATATACTGCAGTGAAAGTGTCCTTAAAGAGGTTCTCTGGGCTTTTTCATATTGATGACTTATCCTCAGGTCCGACACCCCGACCAATCAGCTGTTTGAGGAGACTCCCTTCCTTGCTGTCCCACAGACATACAGCGGACAGCAGGAAGAGAGAAGGGAGATGTGCCGTCTCCTCAAACAGCTGATTGGCGGGGGTGTCGCGTGTCATACCCCCAGCTATCTGATATTGATGACCTATCCTAAGGATACGTTATCAATATGAAAAGGCCTGGACAACCCTTTTAATGTCCCAGAATATAGTTTTTTTCACATCAATGCAACATTTCAGCCCATCCAATAGGCCTTGGATGTGCTGAAATCTCGTGCTTAGTATATGGACCTGTACTAAACACTTATTTGAAGAATCAAGTAGGTATGAATTTCATTTTTTAGCGTTTAATAATGCTTTGAATGTAGATCATCATGGGTTGCCTAAGAATGGACAAAAACTGGCAGGGGGTTGGACAGAGTGTAACAAGAAAAAAGTACTCACCTTGTCAAAGTGTCCTGGTTCCAGCAGTGTGGTTCTGGTCTCCCTGCTACCAGTCCCATATGCATGTGACCACTGTCTGTGGCCTCACTGGTGATGTGTGTATGAATAGCAAGGATGTCACTGCTGAGGATAAATAATTGTCATAGACAATGAGCATAATAGTGTTACCAAAGAGAAGCATAATTAATTATCTTCATAAGAGCATGTTAATCATTGAACAGGATATTTGAAAACTCAGAATAAAAAAAGGCATATATATACTTCAGCCGGGCAGTAAGGAGAAAGCACTCCCATAACATGTAGACACTCTCCACGAATGAACCACCCATTCAGCCCCCCTCAGCCGTGCAGTGTACACACGAGAGAGGTACTACATACACATCCCCAGAGGAGGAGCAGCTAACCACCACAGGAGATAAAACCGGAGATAAACGTTCTCCTTGCAATCAAGAGGTGCCACTTGAATTGCCTTCAGGCAGAGTGACCCATCCGAGTATGCAGCCTGGACAAACAGGGGCAATACAAACTAAACAAACAAACACAAAAAGTGCCAACTAGCTCTCACCCATCAGGTGCAGTCCATGGTGTGGGTCCCATAGGTCCTCTTGAAGTGTCCTTGAGACAGCCAGTAGTTGGGTTCCTCAGATGAGGGACCTGAAGTCCTCCTCGCTTGAGCTGCTACTAAACGACATCAGAGGACGCTCCTGCCTCTTGTAGGCCACGCTCGCAGCCGTGGTGGAACTTCACTGCCCTCTTCTTCTGGAAGTCGGACTTGACGGGGTCCGGGTGGTGGTCACGCTGATGAGCGTTGCAGCGCTTTTCCGGATACTCCTGCCGGGACAGCAGGGGTAAGTACTTCTGACTGCAGCAGTGGAGGCAAGGTTGCATCCAGGGAAGAAGCCCCAGCTCCCCTGGCTGCTGCTGGCTTCATCTTCCAGGGTAGTTGGTATTGGTGGATCACCGTGGATTGGAACGTAAATGTAAATGATGAAGTTGTTAGCTGACCCAGCTGAAAGGACTGTGGTGGTGGTGGTGGCAGTCCAGGGATCAGAGGCTCTGGCTGTGGCTGTGGCTTCTCCCTGAAGCGGACTAGCATAGTGCAAACATTTTAGTGCATGGAATATCACAAGCATAATAGGCTCAAGGATACATTTGAGTATTTGTTTTCTTCTGACGCTTGGCATGAAACTGCAACACAGAATCCCGAACTTCAATTGTAATCCACATGGGTAAATTGTAATCCAATCCAAACCCTTTTTTTAAAGAGGGCTCCCAAATAACCTGAGTAGGGGGGAATTGGCGCGCCTAGGACACAACTGGGACGTAACTTTTTCTGCAGATGGGGGGAGTCCTAACAATCCGTGTCCATCTGGATGAGAGCAAACGGGGCAATAAAAACAAGTTAATTTAAAACAATGGCCAACTACTTCTCACCAGTCAGAAGTGAGCTGTTCAAAAGGACATCCCTGTGTCCATCCAGGCCCTGCGCATGACAGAGGACAGGGAGTCTGAAAGCCAGACTGTCCAGCCTCCCCCCAACATGAAGCCATGCCACCTGTCCCCATGAAGTCACACCCCTAAACATGAGGCCATGCCCCCTGGTTTCGTGAAGACACGTAGGAGAAGCTGTCTGAGCGTGAGCAATTGAAAGGGTGGACATCCCTGTGTCTTTCCAGGCCCTGCGCCGGACAGTGGACAGGGAGTCTGAAAGCCAGACTCTCCAGCCTAAAACCAGACCCCTGGCCACCCTAGGGGCAGGCTGATGTTAGGGTGGCCAGATGTCCGGCTTTAGGCTGTACAGTCCAGTTTTCTGGCTCCCTGTCCTCCGTCCGGTGCAGTGCCTGGACGGACGCAGGGATGTCCACCCTTTCAGTAGCTCACACTCAGACTTCTCTTCCATGTCTTCACAGAGTCAGGGGGCGAAGCCTCATGTTTAGTGGTGTGGCTTCATGGGGACCGGGGGTGCTGCTTCACGTTTGGGGAATGGCCAGTGAGGTCCGGCTTTCTGGGGTTAAGACAGTGGCCACCCTAGCTGCTGTGGAGGTCACAGTTAAAGGGGAGGGTTCTGTGGATGTTTCTGTTAAGGGGCGGGCACTGTAGAGGTCACTCTCGATATCTTTTAAGGACACACACACAAACATTAAATGAAATAGATTACATATACCCGGGCAAAGCCGGGTCCTTCAGCTAGTAACAAATATAACTACATTTCCATTTGTGAATGTGAACTTTTGTTACATGATATGAAAGAGTACAGCTGTATGACATGTATCTTCTATAACGCTGCGTCAATGCCTTTTCTAAAAGAGCATAAAGTACTATATTTATGCAGATCTCTAGAGCTTTTAGATGGCCACCGGTTATAAAGAAAATGCCAGAACTGTCTAATACATTAAAAGTGAACATGATCATACATGCTTTATTGATTTACTTATGGCTGTTCCTCATAGAAACAGCCATGGTGAAGATCACATTTACATAATTATACCCTTTATGCATAAGTCAAAACTCAGACCAACTAATGTCTTGTTACATTATAAAATGTGACATTCCTCATCTTCTCCACCACAACCCCCAACCAGGAAATATTTAATAAATTATAGATTCTTGACTGTTCTTATTTCAAATCATTAAAAGTTCTAGTCATACATTTTTGTTATATCTATTTTTGAGAAATCTGGGTGACTGCTATTATAAGTCTTAAAGGTAACGGCCACTTTATTTCCACATACCTTTAAGTCATATCTTTATTTCAACATCTGGGTCAGTTTCTAGATGTCAGGCTCCCATCCCCCAACTTCTCACAAACAGCCAGCCTATTTTTCCATTCAGACAGCACTTGGCCAGCCTACTGTTCTGTTCTAAGGCCATCTTATGGACAGGAACACCAACTGAGCAGAACAGTAGGCTGACCAAGTGCACGTGACATGGATAATCTCAATAGGAGACCATATGTTGAAACAAAGAACTATGACAGGAACCGTCAGCACTTCAGCTGTAGTGAAACTATGACTCCCAGCATGCATACTTCCTTAGCTGTTCTCAGAGCTCCCATAGAAGTAAATGGGGCTTTCATCACAGCTTGCGTGTCAGAGGTTGCTGACCCCTGATGTGTAAGTAATTGCAGTATAATCACCATTATGACTGACAAGCACACAGTGGAAATGACGTGTTCAACCCTTTCATAACCCATAGCAGTAAAAAAAAAAAAAAAAACAGAAACAGATTTTAGAAGGTTTTCCAACTAATGACTTATATGGCATATCTTAAAAAGAAGTGCCCAGTCTATGTTGAAGAATCTATTAATAAATATAAAATGTGGAAACAGACGAGTACATACTCGCAGCTTTTTCTATATCTCCAATACACCATAAAGGAGCGCTACCACATATGTTCACAGAATAGGTCACGTTGGCCCTTCAGTAATCTGACTTTTATGGGACATGCAGCAGGTGTTCCATCAATCAGTCAAAAGTGTGTATATGTGCTCTCTGCTCTGCACTGATGAGGGGGGAATCAGCCTGAAACAGCTGTCTGTAGATGAGCTGCTGGCTTTTTTAGCTAAGTCATGTCCCAAGACCTGGATAGCTAACTTACCTCTGGTAGCTTTAGAGGCACAGCTTATTAACAGCTCATTTGCATACCATCTTCCCAGGAATCCAGAGGAGTGTTGTCTGGCTTATAAGACTCCTCAAGCTGTTTAGGTGCTCTCCATAAGGAGATATAGTATCTCCCAAATATATGTTTCTGAAGCTTCTCAGAACTATAGATAGGTTAGATAAAGCAAGGATCATAGAGAACGTCACATCACAAGTAGTCAGGCACACTCCAGTCTGAAATACTGTAGCTGCTGAAAGAGAACAAAAGTTCAAATGAAATTGCATGACAACTGCAGATAAAGGCATTAAAACACACTAGCCATGTTCTGCTCCTATCAAACAGAAAATGATCAAAAACACATGAGCTGCAGAATTCTTTCATTCCCTATAGCTGTTGTGCAGCATACCTCCACCAGGTTAATGACAGGTTAATTACATTAGTTGAAAATGAGTTAGTTGAAAAACAATGAGAAACTACTTCACTGATGGATATGATTCTAGAATTACCAAATTAATTGAAAGCAAAGACATAACAAACAAAAACATATCTTTAAAAAATATTCACATGAATAAATACTATGTGAAGTCTGTCAGGGTATGTTGGGAGTTGTAGTTTTGTAAAACGTATTAGATAGCTGTAAGGACTGAATGGTGGCATAATCTTGATTTCAACTATATCTGCGTCCTGAGGGCTAGGTGAGTAGTGATTTTTATTTTATTAAAACTACAGGGTCTTTACAATTACTGGGGACTACGGGGCAGCATTACTGTGAGGGGCATTAAGAGGTAAAGCTATTGTAAAGGCCCTTTTAGACGGGCCGACGTGTCTCCCTGCCCGAGCGCCGATCAGCGACATCGGCGCTCATGCAGGGAGCCTTTACACGGCCCGATGAATCGAGCACCGGGCCGCACGAGTGATCGCTGTATCACTCATGTGGCCGGGAAGCTCCATACTGTCAGGCTCACATCGCCTGTTTACACAGGGTGATGTGCGCCCGACAGATTGGATCTTTTGTACAAACCAAAAGATCCAATCAGCCGATGAACGAGCGTTTTACTCGTTCGTCGGCTGATTAGGGCCACTTTTACACGTACTGATTATCGGCACTACCGTTCCTAGGAACGCTTTTTCGGCCGATAATCGGCCCGTGTAAAAAGACCTTAAGAGGAGCTTTAAAGGGACAGCAATACTGTGAGGGGGGATAACTAATGTAAGGGATCATAACCACTGGGTGCACTAAGTGGACATAACTATTGTGAGTTGTCACTAAGGGAGCAGAACTAATGTAAAGGGGCATATCTACTATAAGGGGGACACTAAAGGGACAAACCTTTTGTGCAGGGCACTAAGGGGGCATACCTACTGTGTGGCTGCAGTAATAGAGAATTCTACTATGTTAGGGTACTGAGGGGGTAGAACTACTGTGAGGGGGCATATCTAAGAGTTCCCTAAGGGAGCATACCCACACTATGTTGGGGCACTAAGGAGGCATAGCTACTGTGAGGGAGCAATACGAGGGGAGTACTCATGAAATTTTTGCAGAACGGGTGCTGACCCATTCATTTCGATGGGGCCGCAAAAGATACGGATAGCACACCACGCATTGCAATTGTTTTTGCTAACTCATTCCCTCATATATAGCTACTTGTATATATTTGTATGAGGTTAGAAGTAGGGATGAATAAATGAATGTGTCTGGGCTGTTTCTCCTGTTTCACTATGAGATTACTGCACCAGTACTGAGGGGAGGGGAAAAGAGTGGGAAAGCGACTGAGCATGTCCGTCCACCTCTGAATGTAACAAAAGGTGGACCAGAAGGATAAACAGCAGGGGGCGCTAACAGAGAGATAAGTGTAATGCATATACAAAAAATTTACAATATTTTTATTGCATGTACAGTATATTGCAATAACACTTCACATGAAAGCCTACTTGGAGTTTTTTAAAAAAGTACCTAAAGGACTGCCAGACTATAAGAAACAAGATTTCAGGTCTGATGAAACCAAGACCATCATGCCTTGGGGATTTTTTTTAGTGGCTAGGACAGAGAGACTGGTCAAAGTTGAGGAAAGCAAGACAATAAACCTAAGCACCCAGCCAAGACAACACAAAAGCGTCTTAGGGACAATTCTGTGAATGTCCTTGAGTTGCCCAGGCACAGCCCCGACTTGATCCCACTCAAACATCTCTGGAGAGACCTCCAAATGGCTGCCCACCAAAGACAGAGCTTGAGACGATCTTCAGAGAAGAATGGCAGAAAATCCCCAAATGCAGGTGTGCAAACCTTGTGGCATCATACCCAAGAAAACTGAAGACTGTAATCACTGCTAAAGGTGCATCAACTGAGTAAAGGGTCTGAATATTTATGTGAATGCAATATTTTAGTTTTTCCTTTTCAATAAATTAGCAAATATCTCAAACACTCTGTTTTCATTTTGTCATTAAGTTAGTCTCAGCATTCTAACATATACGTGGGGACAGGTTTGTGGAAGCTTACACAAATCTCAAATTAATACGGAAAACAAAAACACGCTCAAACAAAATAATTGTATAAACGTACCAGTCATAATTTTATTCTTAGAATTAAAGAACATTGCTACAATAATAGTATGCTGATTTATATTATGTATTTCATTAGGTTCTCAGGATTCTCACTTTACAGAACACAGATTAAAAGTGATGTGCTGCCACCTATTGGCAAGACTTTATATTATAGTTGTCAAAAGCACCACCATCAACATTTCACACAAGATTTTACAAAACTTTACAGGTAGATTACCCTGAAATATATCTTTAACTGGTGAAGCAGTACATGTTTTGTTTAATGGTTTCACGATCCAAGAATTATGAAATGTATAGTCACTATGATGTGTGAATTTAGTATCACAAGCCTAATTTGTGGCCATCGGAGCTGCTACAGATAGAATATTACTTTTAAATGTACCATATTATGATATTAATTTTATCTGCTGACCAAATGACAAAGCTTCATCTACACTTCTACACTTTACTATGCAACTTGCAGCAGATTCTGAGTTTGTGGGAAAAAATATATATTTTTTTAAAATTTTACATTTTCAAACAAGTGGTCAGAATTTATTGGGAGGGATGTGAAAAAAGTGGCATAAATTATAGAGCAAATCTATGTCAGCTCATACCGTAGCTGCCAGAGCATGAACCAAACTTATTAATAGGTCTGCACTGCTTAATAAATGTGGTACATCTTACTCCAGCGTACTTCTGATGTACTGTAGGACCAGTCTTAGGTTTCGTTCACACATTTTAACTCCATTAGTCTGTTCTGGCAGAGATATTTTTCCAGTAGAAAACCAGCATTTATGCCGTAAAAACATCATATCCCTGCAAGATCCCATTATAGTGAATGGGAATCCATCGGTGCCCGCCGATGTCCAGCCATGCCAGAAACATAACTCTGATACTCTGCAGGAACAGACTAATGGAGTTACAAAATGAAGATGTTAACAAATTACTTCTAATGTATAGCTTTTCACGAAAGACTCTTTCCTTGCAGTCTCATTCTTGAGTGTAAAATCTTAAAGTGTTGGCACAGTTTCTGGTTAGTGTTGACTAATTAGTTTGTAAGATGACTATATGGCATTTACTAATATAGCCTTTGTTGAAATTATGTGCCATTTTCTATATTTCATAAGATGTGCCCCTGTGGTTTGCCCAGTCTTTTGTGCTGTTTACACAGAGGTCTTGTCCATAAAATGGCTGCTGATGGAGGGTCATGTGACTAGGCAAATCACCTCCATGTGATGTCTCCTACATTCAAATACACTGCGCTTATACTGTTGGGAGTTTAGTACAAGCGCAGTGTGTTTGAATGGAGGAGACTGAGTGTTGTGTCTGTTCACATGATCCTCCATCAGTGGCCATTTTATGGACAGGACCTCTATGCAGAAAGCACAGAAGATTTGCCTAAGAAAGGAGCATGAGTTATGGAATATAGCAAATGGCAACAAATATCAACAAAGGGTATGAATTGCAATATAATCATCTTCCAATGCATTGGTCACAAGTAGTCAAAAAGTGGCCAACACCTTTAATTAGCTATCTATTGCTTAAATTCTAATATGTAAAATTTAATTTGGGAGTAGAAAAGACCATGTCCCTCATAAATTTCAGCCTGAGTAACCATAATATTAGGCAGTAGTAGTAGTATAAATTATAGATAGGGATTTTATAAAAATCTATGCTCCTTAATCCAATTATTATTTCACTAGAATTAAATATAATAAGGCCAATGGTCATCTTCTCAGCAGATATAGCTATCAACATGTTCCATGAGTTGCACAATACATGTGACTGAATGCAATCAGAGCCTGTTTAAAGTTAATGAAGCGTATGATATAAACTGTGGTGAGGGTAATCTTTTTACCAGTGCCTTATTTGAGAGTTATCCTCTCCCTTCTGGTTTCCAGCTGTATAATGTGACCAACACTCTGACTCTCCAACTGACACCAAGGGTGGATTGGCCATAGATCCTACAGGGAAATTTCCTGGTGACACCCGTGACTCCTCAAGGCCAGCAGCCGGTTTCATAACGATCTGATTCTCTCTTACGCACCTGGCCAGCAGCCACAGGTACCCTCCTGATCTGAACTGTACTGATGTCCTCAGGACAGAAATACAGTTCAATGCTGTGGCTTAGGTGGCAGTAGTTTGTGCTGCACTGTGGTATTTAGTTCATCTGGAGCGGTATATTGTTCTGCACTATGGTGTTGCTGGCCCTGTCTACTTCTGTTGTCCTTGCCTTAATATGTTGGCCCTGTCTAATTATGTAGCCTTCTGTCAATTTGGACCCACCTGCAGTATGGGGCCAGTTTTATGTTTTGTCCAAGGCCACTTTTAGTTCCCGATCCTCCACTAACTGACACAATATCTTATGTGTGGACAGGAAGTCAGTAATAATTAATGGTAACCAGTAATAAGATTATTTTCACTACAGTTTACACCATGTGCCATTCTATCAGGTCAGAGAACAAAAATTCTGTGGGAGTGCTTTGTTAATAAAGGCTTCTAGGTAATATATGAGGTTCTTTCCCCAGTAAAGGTTCCATATAATGCCTGGATAACTTAAAGGGGTTGGTCACTTTCTGAGTACCATCGACCAATGTGTTTGTAAGATAATTTTATGATATTTACTATTATAGCCTTTGTATAAATTCTATGCCATTTTCTATATTTTATAAGGTATGTCCCTTTGCTTACCAAGGCTTTTGGTTTGTCCATGCAGAGATCTTGTCCATAATATGGCTGCTGATGGAAGATCATGTAACCAGGCAGACCACCTCCATGTGATGTCTCCTCCATTCAAATACACTGCTCCTGCCATCTATACTTTACTGTTGGGAGTTTAGTGCAGGTGCATTGTGTTTGAATGGAAGAGGGTGAGTTACAGTACATATCTGCTCAGATCACTCTACATCAGAGGCCATCTTATGGGTAAGACCTCCATGTGGACAGCAAGGAGATATGGGTTATGAAATAAAGCAAACGGCACAGAATATCATAAAAGGCTAAATAAGTAAATGCAATATAGTTATCTTACATGTACATTGGTCACAAGTAGTGACAAAGTGGCCAATCCATGTATAAACATTGCATGTGCAGGCACTGAGATCCTACCAATTGCAGGAATTAAGGGGCAGTCCATGCCCAATCAGTTCCCACTGGCTTTTCTTGACTTAGCTTGAGAGAGATTTTATCAGGCTATAAGCTATAATATAGACTCTGCTCATTGCCCATAAGGTAAAAAAAAGGATCAGCCATGTTGAAATTTTATCCTTTTTACCCTTGCTGGAATGAGTGGCACCAATGATGACCTCTGCTACTTCCTCTTTGTTTTCTAGAAATATCACGTCTTACTCTAGTTCAACACATGAGAAAGTGAAGAATCAGGTTATGACAACATCTGGACACAAACATTGTTTATGTCCTGTCTATCATGAAATGTAAAGACAAAAATTCTTGTTGTCTATATCTTAGAGAAAAAAAGAATTATGAGTTACAAGACCAAGTATCGGGATATAATCCTGTTTATTTATGCAGCAGGTAACCAAGAATGCCAAGTGATGCCCCCCACCAAGCAGTCACTTCCCTATGCAATTACAGTCAAATATTATAGAACATTTTAGGCATAGCTTGAATGCCAGACAGTGCAGAATACTCTGCGTATGTGTTGTTGAAACGGGACTGGCAGCACCTTGTCAGTTTGAGCAATGCAAAATTAATGATGACGACTTGGTGGAGATAAGTCTAAATACTGTAAATACAATACCCATTTTCAGCTGGTATTTTCTGAAAATATGGAGACTTTTCTTTACACAGTGATACAGACATTCAAGGAACTACGTACATTTTGTTCCTGAAATTGCAAGATAACTCTAGGAGACAAACTAAAGATTATTTGCCTAATTTTACTATATTTAATCTATGGCAATGCAAAGTAGTGCTGCCTAATATAATTAAAATTAAACCTTTGTTAGCATTATCCTTATTTGTGAACTCCAGATAATGAACTTTGATTTGTAAGCTAATAAAGCCTAAAGTGTCCAGAAGGGCGTCAACAACTGTTTGAAGAGCCCAAGACCACCTCCTTCAAGAGCCCAGGACTGCCTCCTCCATGAGCCCAAGACCACCTCCTCCATGAGCCCAAGATCACCTCCTCCAAGAGCCCAAGACTGCCTCCTCCAAGTGCCAAAGACAATCTCCTCCAATAGCCTAGCAAAATCTGATGAGGTCAATTATTGGCTGCAACTGTCACGTGTTGTTGACATTACCAATGCAGTCAGGTAAAGAGAGCTTGGCTGGAAGAACTGGAGAACCTGCTCAGGATCTACATAGTAACATAGTTTATAAGGCCGAAAAAAGACATCTGTCCATCCAGTTCGGCCTGTTTTCCTACAAGTTGATCCAGAGGAAGGCAAAGAAAAACCCCTGTGAGGTAGAAGCCAATTTTCCTCACTTAAGGGGAAAAAATTCCTTCCCGACTCCAATCAGGCAATCAGAATTACTGCCTGGATCAACGACCCATCTCTAGTAACTATAACCTGTAATATTATTACCCTCCAGAAATACATCCAGGCCCCTCTTGAACTCTTTTAGTGAACTTACCATCACCACCTCCTCAGGCAGAGAGTTCCATAGTCTCACTGCTCTTACCGTAAAGAATCCTCTTCTATGTTTGTGTACAAACCTTTTTTCCTCCAGATGCAGAGGATGTCCCCTCGTCACAGTCACAGTCCTGGGGATAAATAGATGATTGGAGAGATCTCTGTACTGACCCCTGATATATTTATACATGGTTATTAGATCTCCCCTCAGTCGTCTTTTTTCTAAAGTAAATAACCCTAATTTTGATAATCTTTCTGGGTACTGTAGTCCACCCATTCCAGTTATTACTTTAGCTGCCCTCCTATGAACCCTCTCCAGCTCTGCTATGTCTGCCTTGTTTACAGGAGCCCAGAACTGTACATAGTACTCTATGTGTGGTCTGACTAGTGATTTGTAAAGTGGCAGGACTATGTTCTCATTACAGGCATCTATGCCCCTTTTGATGCAACCTATTATCTTATTGGCCTTAGCAGCAGCTGTCTGACACTGGTTTATGCAGCTTAGTTTGCTGTTTACTAAAATTCCTAGGTCCTTTTTCCATGTCAGAGTTACCCAATGTTTTACCATTTAGTATGTACTGGTGACTTGCATGATTCCTGCCCATATGCATAACCTTACATTTGTCAGTGTTAAACCTCATCTGCCACTTCTCTGCCCAAGACTCCAGTCTATCCAGATCCATCTATAGCAGTGTACTGTCCTCTTCTGTGTTAATTACTTTACACAGTTTATTGTCATCTGCAAAAATATATTGATAAATATATTGAAGAGAATAGGGCCAATACTGATGCCTGTGGTACCCCACTAGTGACAGTGACTCAATCTGAGTATGTGCCGTTAATAACCACCCTCTGTTTTCTATCACTGAGCCAGTTACTTACCCACATACAGACATTTTCTCCCAGGCCAAGCATTCTCGTTTTATATACTAACCTTTTATGTGGTACCGTGTCAAATGCTTTGGAGAAGTCCAGATATACGACATCCATTGATTCGCCGCTGTCACGTCTAGAACTTACCTCCTCATAGAAACTGATTACATTAGTTTGACATGACCGATCCCTCATGAAGCCATGCTGATATGGAGTTATTTGCTTATTTTCATTGAGGTACTCCAAGATAGCATCTCTTAGAAATCCTTCAAACAGTTTACCCACGACAGATGTTAAACTTACCGGCCTATAGTTCCCAGGCTCTGTTTTTGGGCCCTTTTTGAATATTGGCAACACATTTACTTAATTCTCTTAGGATACAGGGGTGTATGTCATCTGGTCCTGGTGATTTGTCTATTTTAATCAATTGAAGATGCCGCTGTACTTCTTCCTGGGTCAGACAGGGCTCTTTTAATGGAGAATTTACTTTTGTATTCTGCATTTCATCTGACAGTCTATTTTCCTCAGTGAATACAGTGGAGAAAAAAATATTTAATAGCTTTGCTTTCTCCTCATTGCTCTCTGCAACTCCCCCCTCATTACTCTGTAAGGTGCCGACACCTTCAGGTTTATACCTTTTACCATTTATTTAATTGAAGAACATTTTAGGGTTAGTTTTACTCTCTTTGGCGATTAATCTCTCTGTCTCTAGTTTGGCTGCTTCTATTTGTCTTTTACAAATTCTATTTTTTTCCTTATAGTTTTTTAATACTTCCTTGCTCTCCTCCTGTTTTAGTGATTTAAATGTTTTCTTTTTGACATTTATTGCTTTCTTTACAGTTCTATTTATCCACATTGGTTTTTTCTTGTTTCTTAACCTTTTATTCCCATAAGGTATGTACCTCTCACAATTAGATATTAGGATGCTTTTAAAAATATCCCATTTTCTGGCTTTTTTTTTATTTTTGAGGACTTTGTCCCAGTTAGTTAGGCCTATGGCCTATGGTCAGTTAAGTATTTGCCTGTTCTTTATTTCAGGCAGATTTCTTCCTAGTACCCCTGGACAGCCCCTTTAAGCCCAAGTTGCTTTCAGTTATCATTCTGGTCCCAGGCTTGTTTACTTCTGACAGGACTGCAGTCGGGATCGCATGTGCTGCTGCAGCCATGGACTGTTCTCAGCAGTCATGTGTCCCCAAGCAGTATGTCACTGCTGGGCCATGTTCCACTTGAGGACGTATCACCACTGAGGCCAGTCACTGGATGCAGAAGTGCGCTAGACCTGGGACTAAAAGCTGGTCAAACAGTGCCCAAACCAGGGCACAGGAACAGAGTGGCAAGGACCATGTGAGTATAAACCATATCAATGCCATAGATGTTTCTAGACAGCTGTTTAATGAGAGGACTCTTTATTATTGACATTACATGTCTATGTCTCATTTAACTTTATAGCTATATTGTATGAATGTAGAAAAATGTACAGTTCATTTGTTATCATCGTCTCAAATTATAAAGGAGATGGTACCTAGTGCAGAACAGAAAGGTAATTAAATACAATGTTCTCTAATGTGTAAATTGATAATGTAGAGCAGATTATAAAAAGAAATGTCCAAGTATATTAGTACAAGTATAAACCAGAACACTGACTATAATTAGCATGAAAAAACATCATAGAAGCTTTGCCTACAGCAAAACATAAAGGTCTTTGAAAGAAAAAAAATGTATATTTAAAAGACTGAAAGGGCAAATATTTAAACCGTTAAAATGAAGAACTGTTTATTTCCAATTATGCAAACTCTGACCTTATGGAAATACAAATACTGCATAATTAAAGTAAATGAAAACAGCAGAACATTTAAGAGCTCCAGAAGACTTATATATTAAGCCACACTCTTCTGCTCAACGGGCAATTTTTTATTTTCTGACAAAAAATTTTTTAATTCTATTATTTACGGTACATTTTTCTGGAAAAAAGGAAAGAGATCCCTCTTGTAATTATATATTAGGAAACCCTTAAAGTGGGTGTCCAGGATGTTAATATTGATGGCTTATCCTCAAGGAAGACTATCAATATATGATTGGTGTGGGTCGGAGACTCCACGCCCCTACTGATCAGCTCTTTCAGGCTAGATCCGTTTGTTGTGTAGTGGATGGAGCTTGTAACTGGAGCACTTTTCCCAATCACTTCAGTGGGAGCAGTGCTGCAGTTAACAGCTCATCCACTACACAATGGATGGAGCTGTGGAGTTTTGACACCAACTTCCAGCCCCAGCAAAACTCTGAAACAACTGATCGGTAGTCCCCTTTAAGACTCCTCCATTGAACCAGCAGCTTTTACCACTGCACAACAATATTATATTATAACACAATAGTGGATTTATGGGTAGTACCAATGGTACTCCATGGAACAATGTGCAGCCAGTAACGACATAACTTGGGACAATACAAATGGAAAAGACTAGCTTGATCTTTTTGACACTTAGGGTAATTAGGGGCATTATCCAAGACCTCCAATGCGTCTGTCTCTACTAAATAGTGGGCTCTCTCTACAGTCTATCTCCAAAGACAACCAATATCATTTTATTAAATGGAGGGATTTTGAAAGGGGGGTTTAAAACACTATTGTTACTGCACAGACAGCAAAAATCTACTCCATTATGCTCACTTTTTCAACCTTCTACATGACTACATTGGTCACATATCCCTATAGGCCAGCCTTGGTTCCATTCATTTTGATATATTCTAAGTGTTCTGCTTATTATTCATACAGGACTTGTAAATTATAAAAGCCCATTGACATTTCAAATACTTATAAGTAGGAAGCAGCCAGCCATGCAGTGTAATGCAGTGCATGCTACTACTTCTGGCACCCCCGCCGACCAGCTGTTTGAAGGTATTGCAGCCCAAGCCCATTCACTTGAATAGGACCGAGCTGCACATAGATCACGTAACTGAGGAACATGTCGTCACTGACTCTTCATATAGCTGAACGGCAGGGGTGCCGGGTGTCAAGCCCCCACCAATCAGATATTGTTGACCAAACCTGAAGATAGGTCATCTTATTTTACTCCTGGAAAAGGAGTAAAATAAGTGTATTTAATGAAATTAACAATTTACAATTCAATAGAAATCCACAATTTTTATTGGGGAGTACCTACCATGTAGTCCAACACTATAACTTCTAAGGCCCTGTCTCAATTGTCATTCATTGCAAAGTACTGCATGTAACCATCCAAGCTGCTTATTTGTATCAAAATTCTGATATTATGTTGTTCTTCTTCTACCCACCTTTTCACCTGATGCAGTATTAAGGAGGGCAGCAAATAAGAGAGTCGGGAATGAAAAAGGAGGAGCTTTTAACCTGCAGATTTAGGACTGGCATGCAATTAGCTTTTGAACCACTTACTGCCACAAACTGATTGATAGTTCTGTATCTTTTATTGAACACTTCACAACAATGGCAAGTTATAATTCTAGTACCTGCACACTAGCTGGGAAACTGCAGCCATCTACTGGCAATAGAGAGTACTGCATTAACAACACACACTAAAACTACAGGTAAACAATTGTAACACATTGTCTTTTATATGTTTTAATTCCCTTCTTATGACTCCTACATTCCACATAGAAGACTTTACTTGTAAAGGGCTCAAGCTCAAAGGCTATGTTAACATTGCATTTTTTACATATATATATATATATATATTCTCAAGCTGAGAAAGGCTCTAGTATAGGAGCCGAAACGTTGCTGTCCCACGATATGGGTAAATAAAAGGACTATTTTGTTTTATTTTATGGGTGTGCTGCCAATCTTTTTGTAATATATATATATATATATATATATATATATATATATATATACCAGGAAAAACTCCTAAGGTACTGTAAAAGGGGAAACTGGACAACACACGGGATCTACCGGCAATAAAGAAGTGATCATTACTTACCTGGCAGATCTCGCTCTGCCACTCTGCTTCTCCCAGATAGTATCTGTTTACCTGGTTGCAGCGGTGAATCACGTCACCACATGAACGCTGCTGAAAATCACTGTACGTTTCAGTGCACCTCTGAAGCCAATGACTTGTCCGGAGAACTGGAACGGCGGTGCAGGTCTTGGCTGGTAGGTAATGATCACGTCTTTATTGCAGGTGGATCCTCTGTGTTTTCCATCTACCTCCTGAAACCTGACAACCCCTTTAAACCGGGGCTGTGGCATCCATCACTAATATGCTATAATGCCATCCATTTAAAGGGGTTATCTGAATTGAGGCTGGTCACCGTTGGGGCCTGCTATTGGCTGCAACCATTGTGGCCTGCTATTGGCTGTATCCTTTTAGAATTTGAATAACCCCTTTAATTAATATGCCACCATTGTCCTGTGAGCTGAGAATAGGGAGAGACGTGGTAAGCGTTCATGCACTAGGGACATTATTGCTGAAAATAATTAATAGAAGAATATTGAAGAGGGAGAGTGCAGGGAGTCTTATTCTGAGTCAGTTTTATTTATTCCTACATTTACTCCTATATCAGCCGTAAACTGATATATGTAATTCAATACCAATAAGATGGAAGCCTTTATTATTCCGGTGCCCAGTGTGCCAACCAATACCATCTAGTCTGCACCCCATAGGGGAGCCAGGTCTTAATGATGACCATCCTCTTATTTTGCTGGCTTAACTTCTTCCAAATCATCCTTTAAAGTCTCCATGTCCTAGAAAAGTCAGCAGGTTGCAGGAGAGAGGAGGAGCTGGATGTTCCTGGTGATATATTATCATCAATGTTAGATGTGTAAAAGGAGGAAAAGCAGATGGCAGAAGAAGGGCTCCAACCTGGGCAGGAGAGCGCTGAGGTTGGAGAAGTGGGTACACCAGAGCTGATTAATATGCAGTGTTTACTGTCAAATAACCTGCAGGAGATTGCACGCAAGAACAGCAGTAATGTGCAGATCCCCCCCCCCAACGTAACCAGCTAAACCCCATACCAGCAACAGCCCCTGTTTAAATGTGCATTAAGGTGTCGCGTGGCCATTAACAATGAAGAAGGACTATAAAGTGCGGTCTTCATTATTAAATGAAGGGTAGCTGCAGGCTTATTGGCCACACAGTTCTTCACCACAGCATGGCTTCGACCTACCCGCAGCATGGCTGCTCTGTATGGTCAAACCCTAAGGCAGAGTGTCCTGGGTATACCTGATTTATAGCAATTCATGACAAATTAATTCATAACAAATCTAATTTCTTGGCTAACTTCAGCAAAGTTGGCAAATCAAATTTTTCAAAACTTCATTTATATTTCTCTAAGGACATATTCCATGCTCGTGAATACTACATATTATTTAGGGAATTTTTTATGACTCGTGAAGACAACCCTTATCCAGATGCTTTATTAGGGCATATGGACGTCATGAGGAGAGGAAGGGTCTCTCACTTGGGACCCATCTTTATGACCTATTTCATGGATGGCCATTCATCTGAATGACCGCAATGTGAACTACATTTTTGGAAACATGACACTTGAGTTCTATTTTTTTTTCTAGTATTCAGAAATTCCATTGCTCACACTGACATCAAGGCCTTCGTTTCTACATCATGGATCCATTTTCCACTAACTGAAATGGAAGCCAGTCAGATCCTATAGTCTTAAATGGATTCTATCAAGTTTTTTGATTTTTCTGGGTAGACTAGTGCAGCAGGTTATGCTATTCTGCTAGTCAAAAGGAACAGAACCAACTGATGACACAAATAACTCACTTAATTCAATGGTGCAATTCCTGGAAACATTTGATTTTCAAGGATAGCATAGAGAAAATTCCCTTTGTTGACATGCCGTAGTCTAATTTATTTAAAGGGGCTGCCTAGTCATATGAAACTAAAGGTCTCACAACCTTGTAATAAAGCTTTGAAGATAGGCAATTAAAACAAATGTACCAGTATATTTAGCTTATTAGTGGATTGTATTAGTGTAACATGTGATGTTTTTGTGGCTCTGTAGATAGAGTACATAGTGCCCATGCCTAGTACAGTGAATACAATGATGATAGACAGGGCTCAATTTGACAGCAGCTTTTATGCAGCTTTGAATCATATTTTTTTGTTTTTCAGAAGGAAGCAATCCATGTTCCCGAGAGGCTGACAAGCAAAGGGTCACACACCGTGGCACAGACTGCTTAGTTCACTTCATCATATTGTAAATTGGTCAATTTTAGTATCTGCTCTTAGGTCTCCAGATTACGGTTATATTTTCCAAGTCAAGTGATTTCATTTAATATTCTATCCGACAAAAACCACACTGAAGATTTGTTCTGAGATATATCACAGACAAAGGCCACACTATAAATAGCAGAATAAATAAATCTCTCCTCAATCATTCTGTCACCTGTCCTGTCATCTCATGCATCTATGGTTACCAGACATTTAATAGTCCATTTATTCTGAGGAAACTATAATGTCCATTTCTAGGTGTAATATTTCTTTTATTTCTTTTTTGCTTTTCTTTATTTTTTATTAAAGAAGAACCCCCATCAGAGTCAAAGTGAGATTCCATAAATCCACCAGAAAAAATACTTGTAACGGTCCACTCTACATTTAATTAATTGCATTGTATTCATTGTTGTTTCATGACACAAACATACACACAGGACATATCATCAATAGGATCTATTAGGTCATTTACTAATCAACCCAAAAGGAAAAGACCCTGGTGGTAAGTGATTGGGAAGATTTATCAAGATGGGTGTAAAGGGAAACTGGCTTAGTTGCCTATATCAACCAATCAAATACCACCTTCCATTTTTCAGGGCTGCTTTGGAAAATGAAAAGATCAATCTGATTGGTTTCTAGGGGAAGCTAAGGGTAAGTACACATCAACATTTCATTTTACGTACTTCTGATCCATCAGAAGAACGGAGAACAAAACAAAAAAAAAACAGATCCTTTATTTTGAGCATCCATACACTTTGTACTTTTTTCAATCAAAAATAACGGCAGAAATGGCTAAAACGGATGCAAAATTAGCATAATGGAGGCTCAAAATTAAGGATTTTTTTTGTTTTCTGTTCTTCTGACGGATCAGAAAGACAGAAAACGAAATGGTGATGTGAACCCGGCCTAAGTTGGTATACTTTGCATCAGTATTGATAAATCTCCCCCAGAGTCTCCAAAGTCAGCTCCAAAATAAGGTTATCTGCTGCAGGACCTTTGGTACCAATTATCATCATGAGCCCACCTGAGGATCCACTTGTACTAAAGGCCAAAATACTGTTACGTACTGTGGTCTCTCCTGCTTCCAACCTGTTAGTGAGGGTTAAAAGCTATTGACATCTTTGGAGGCATCTTGTTTTATTATTATTATTATTATTATTATTATTATTATTATTATTGTTGTTTTTATTATTATTATTATTATTAGCATCACATTTTAATAATTTTGGGCTAAACATTATTTCAGTTGGTTTTTGTTAAAAGGTTTGAACAGTTTATCCTCTACAGCTTTCAATTTCTCAGAGAATTCGTCCACTGGAACAGCTCTGTTGGCTCCATCTGTATCTCTGAACTGCTGACAGCTCATAAATACTCACAGAAGAAAAATCTGCTTTATTGTCTTTTGAGAAAAGTACAGGTGCAGTGAGGGAAAAGATGCAATATTCCTCTCAAGATGAACTACAGTATTTTACATAGAGAAAATTATAGAAATAGCTTTTCATGTACAGTATGTCTCTTTCTCAATAATTACAAACATGTGGATCTTAATGGACTTAAAAATATACAACCTTTTCATTTGAAGAAATGCTTTAAAGCGTTTGTCCGAGTGTTAAAGGGGTTGTCCGAGTTATTTTTTTGTTCTTTGTATGTTTCTAACTTGTCAAGTATAACAACTTTCCCATACACTTTGTGCTTCTAAAGCTGCTGGTTTCTCAGATTTCACTGAGGGTCACATGACCTGTGATGTTCATCTTATTTCCCTGCTCTGTAATGTTTCCTGCACAAGCCTCAGAGACAGAGGCGTAGCTAGAGGTTCAGCACAGGGGGGGGGGCGAAACATACTTGAGTGGGCCCCCCACTTAGTGGCTTCCCAAATGCAAATTTCCAACTTCACAGGCACATACTACTAGTTGTGACTATAATATTGTATTAGAAAGATGACTGTATAAACTGCTAGATCATCTATGTGGTTAAGTACAGTACAATAGACTTTCTACATACCCTAGTCTAAATACTCTACCACATAATGCAGTAAAATATAGGAGTAATAGGAGTAAAAAACAAGGGGACTCCTGTGTTAAAGGAAACCTATCCCCAGTTTTTACATCACTAAACTAACAGTCCCCTCAAGCATTGTCTCTTTTATGTTAAAACTCACTTGTTTACCTATTAAAAATCGTCTCCAAAGTCATATGCAAATGAGCTGAGAAGAGTCACTTTATGTATGAGATGAGTCACGCTAAGAGGATGGAGGGTCACTTCAGAGGACCTTATCCTGGCCTCTATAGCCCAGAGAACCATGTTTTTTGGTTCCATTTTAAATACGAGCAGCTCAGATTTCAAATTATATCATGTGGATCTGTGTACTATAAAACCAGAGATATAGGTGGGAAACTGAGTTTTTATCTGCAGCTCTGGGACACTAGCAGCCAGAAAGGATAAAATGGTGCGAGGGACAGGGAGCAAGAGTTACGTCACGGCGTGCTCAGGTCATCACGCCGTGACAGACAGCTTAGGGCAGAAAAGCAAGCGGATGGAGGTGCAGTATGACGCTGTGACAGAAGCTAAAGTTCACAGCATCATGCCGCAGCTCAGTCCACTCGCTTTACACCACTGTTGTGCAGGAGAGCACTGTCGGACCTGGCAGAGAAGCGATTGGATGGAGGTGCGGCATGACGCTGTGACAGTAGATTAGTTCTACTGCGGACTGACGATAGATTAGTAGATCATGCCACTCCTCTGTCCGCTCGCTTAACACCACTTGTCACAGCCAGCGGACGGAAGTGTGGCATGACCTACTAATCTATCGTCAGTCCGCTGTAGTAGAGAGGAGATCACTGTGGATGCAGCGTCATGCTCCACCCCACCACCTACTAACCCTTCCGGTTCTCTCTGCAACAGCCTGGGATGTGGTGCCTCTCAACTGTGCAGGGCCGGACTGGGACTAAAAAGCAGGCCTGGCACAAACACTGGAGTATGTCAGTAAGGGTGGGTTCACACTGAAAGCATATGCGTTTTCACCAAAAGAAACATGTGTTTAGCGTTGTTAATCGTTACCATTAATATTACAACGCTAAACACGTTTCTATCAACCAAACGCATGCGTTTTTGTGAAAACGCATATGCGTTTAGCATTGCGTTTTGCCTGATGCGTTTCAAAACGCATTACCAAAATGCAACGTGTGAACCCACCCTTAGGGTAAACTGACTGAGTTACATTAGCAATCAATTAGAAATACCTGGAGTGTGTGGTTTCACTGAACCCCTTTGTGTTTAAATATTAATTCTGTTACACCAAGAATATCGGGGTGAAGACACAAGACATGAGTCTGCTGCTGGTTTTCCACAGCTCAAATATACATACTGTGACTTGAAAACTCGCGGTGCAGGTAACTTTGTGTTGCGTTTTTTTGCAGCATGATGATACATCATAGCAGGTTAGCTACTGGGCATGTCCAAGACAGCTGATCGATTATGAGTCCTGTTGGAATGCATCTTATAACAGCCATATATAGAATTCACCTTTTAGGATTAGGGCCAATTCACATTTTTTTGCATCAGTTATTTTAAACTAAAACCAGCTGTGGTCGAACACACAGAACAGGTGCAAGTCTTTGCATTATACCTTATCTCTGTGTACTCTACACACCTGGTTTTGGTTAAAAAAAACTGATGCAAATAATAATGGAAAAATGGAGATGTGAACTTGCCCTTAGCCTGCTATTGTGCCGGCATGTATTTACTATATTTCTACATAACTATCGCAGCAATGTACCGTATAATATGATAAACATACCAGCTCACTGTGCACCCACCAGACGTCAGATCAGCACACTGTAGCCCCATCAAACCTCAGATCAGCCTACTATGCCCCCATCGGACCTCAGATCAACAGAATGTACCCCCATCAGACCTCAGATCAGCCTACTGTGCCCCCATCAACCTCAGATCAACAGAATGTGCCCCCATCAGACCTCAGATCAGCAGAATGTGCCCCCATCAGACCTCAGATCAGCAGAATGTGCCCCCATCAGACCTCAGATCAGCAGAATGTGCCCCCAACAGACCTGAGATCAACAGAATGTGCCCCCATCAGACCTCAGATCAGCAGAATGTGCCCCCATCAGACCTCAGATCAGCAGAATGTGCCCCCATCAGACCTCAGATCAGCAGAATGTGCCCCCATCAGACCTCAGATCAGCCCACCCAGCCACATAAGGTTAAAATATAAACCTTTCTTACCTGTCCTGCACTGCGGCTGCCCTCCGGTCCGGTGCTCCACTCTCTTCCCTGGCCGGCGCGCACTATGAACTGACGCTGCGTCAGGTCATAGTGCGCGCCGGCCAGGGAAGAGAGTGGAGCTCCAGACCGGAGGGCAGCCACAGTGCAGGACAGGTGGCCTAAGGCCATCCCTTCTGAGCCCCCCAGAGGCACTGGGCCTGGAGCCGTCACCCCCTCTGCCCCCTTGGTAGATATGCCTCTGCTCAGAGATCAGATAACAGTCTGTACAGGAGATGTCACTGTGCTGGCCACGCCCTCTACACTGCCAGGCTGCTATCTGCTCTCTCTGGATTCCTTTAGATAAAACATTAACCCCTTCAGCCAGAACACACTGAGGTCTCAAGGCTTTACAACAGTAGACAGAGGAATTGTATTGCACAAGAACAGGTAGGAAAAAGTTCCTGTGTGTATGAACATTGTCATTGTACAGCTTGGACTTGTAGTCCTACACATACAACATGCTGCTGAGTATCCTAGCAGTCAGACATATCACTCAGGGCAGCACTTTTATTCACTCCCTTTGCAGAGCAGGGGGAGGGGCAGAGATTGTTATTACTGAAGGTAAACAAAGGCCAGAAGAGAACCAGGGAAATAAGAAAATATAGATTTTTTTTTTGGCCTAAAACTTCTTTAACTTAGTTATGTATTGCTGCCCATCAGATTTACAGTGCTATATTTTTTTTTTTTCATAACTCGGACAACCCCTTTAAATACTGATGATCAGCTGTTTGAAGAGGCCGCAGTGCTCCAAGAAGGTGTGATCAGAACTGGGTGTGATCATTCTCCTTGTCAATAGTGTGTGTCCCTACATAGTCTAAGGGCTCATGGACACAACCGCATGCATTTTGCAGTCTGCAAAAAATGGATCCACAAAAAATATGGATGACATTCGTGTGCATTCCGTATTTTGCGGAATGGAACAGCTGGCCCCTAATAGAATCCTTGTCCTTAATGCGGACAATAATAGAAAATGTTCTATTTTTTTGCGGAAAGCACATACAGAAACAGAATGCACACCGTTTTTTATTTTTTTTTCCCGGAACCATCGAAATGAATGATTCTGAATGCGGTCCTCAAAAAACGGACACGGAAAGAAAATCCGTTTGTGTGCATGAGCCCTAATACTGCTAGGCTATAACCATGCGGAGCAGTTGTGTGGCTTTTATAATAAGACCACACTGAGTTGGAGTACCGCACGGCTGTACAAGCCACAGTGGGCTCTAGTTTAACTAATGGAGACCACACTGTTCAGTGGATCTGTACCGTTAATGGCCCACTGAGTGCACTCTCATTGGCTTAATTAGAGCACGTGGTGGCCCGTAAGGCCATGTGGTACTAGAATGCAGCATGGCAGTGATGTAAGTGCCCCCGTCTGCACTGTGTGCTTGTACCCTAAGCATTGAGAAGACAGTTTAAAGGCTCACGGCTCAATGGGACACTCAACGGCACAAAAGTGTGCTGTCCACATCTGTATGTCCGTTTTGTGGCACCCGCAAAATATAGAACCTGTCCTATTCTTGTCTGTATTATGAACAAGGATAGGACATTTCTATTGAGGGCTGGAAAAACAGACTGAGAAAACGGCTATAGCCGCGTACATGATCCCTAAGGGACGTGACCTGTGACAAGAGAAGAATAGCACAAAGCAGAAGTGTGAGAAAAGGTGCTGTAGCATTTTTTTTATGGAGAATGCAAGCATTTACTGAAACAGGCATGCCAGATTAGCTGTTTTTCTTTATTAAAAACATATTTAAAAAAAAAATTGTATTTTATGAAAGAGGAATCTAATGTTTGATACATGCCTGGAAGTCATTTCAATACTCATTCACTGTGGCATGCTCCTGAATTAGCCCATTTAGCAAATTTTCTGGTGATTCAACTACAACCAGAGCATGTCCTTCCATAATATTTGCATATATTTGTAATAAGTCAGAGGAAGCAAGGATCTCTTACAAATGCTCTTGTACAATCCAGATCAAAGGTCCCTTGGTGCACACAGAGGTAACTAGGAGCAGCATACTATATGTGCAGGGTCTGCTCTCCTGAATATAGATACAACGGCATAGGTAGGTTTAGCATAGGACCTGCCTGACTGAGACCACCTTGGCACAGGTAGGTGGGCACAGATGTGTTTTGATCAAAATATTGGCTGAGAATCTCAGAGTGAGGGCTTAGTCCATATATCATGTTTGTATCTATTGTATTAGTGCATTATTTTCAGTTATTATTCAATCCAGATCAAAGCCTTTTTGAAAAATTCTTACTCCAAAAATTGGGAAGACAGAAATTATTCATGTCAACTGAGATGAAATGATGTTCTGACATGGAGGGTAAATCAATGACAATGAAGATGTCCTCCAAAAATAAAGCCCAAACTGCTAAGTAACAATCTCCAGACTCCAATGTGCATCTTGTACTTTAGATAATGAACAGATGTGATTGTATTGGACAGAGACAATATGCCATTTCATTATGCGTTGCCTGGTTGAGTAGAGTCCCAGAAGATTTCTCATTATATAGTTTTTGATGTGTTTTAATACTGAAAAAAATAAAAACCTTGAAAAAATTTTTTTTCTTTTCATGCCACATTCTGACCCCCATAACTTATAGTTATGTCTAAAGGGGCTCTTTTTTTTGCGGGACAGTCTGTAGTTTTTATTGATATCATTTGGAGTGTGTGTGATTTTTTGATCACATTTTGTTCAAATTTTTTTTGTATGCGTAGCAATAAATGGCAAATCGCCTATTTTAAGTTTTTTGCCTATTACGCCGTTGGCCTATAGGATCAATATTTTTATATTTTAATAGTTCAGGCATTTAGCGATACCTATGATTATTTATTTTTATTTTAATTCCAGGGAAAGGTGATTTTTTTTTGTATATTTTTTAAAACTTTTTTTTACTTTTTTTTTTTTAATTTAGCCCCCTCCTGGAAGGCTAGATTATGCAATCTTCAGATCGCTTTTAGCTTACACTGTAGTTCAATAGAACTACAATCTAGTAACATAGTAACATAGTTTATAAGGTCCAAAAAAGACATCTGTCCATCCAGTTCGGTCTGTTATCCTGCAAATTGATCCAGATCTACATTTGCTATTATCCTACGGAGCCCTAAAGCTATGATACCCTGGTCTCTTCAAAGAGACCTAGTACATCAGAGTGAAAGAACAGCTCCCTCGATCGCCGCATGGCGGAGCCGTTCCTGACCCAGAAGCATGCGCTTCAGATTTTTCAACATTTAGATGCTGTGGTCACAATTGACCATGCATCTAAAGGGTTAAATGTCTGCAATCGGCGTTATTCCCGGGCACAGACAATAACCCCAGACCTCTGCTGTTTGAAACAGCAGAGACTTGGCGGCTATAGTGCCCATTGTGCTCTTGAGCAGGCATCATATTTAGAATTCCTCCTTCCGCTGTACTTGTATTGTGCTGGGATGCAAGGGGTTAAGTGAAATGTGGTGGGGTGAAAGATAAAATGATCACTTACTGCATAGTTAATGTTGGAGATCCCAGCAGCAGAACACATTGGGGGTCATTCACTAAATGATATATAACAATTTTCTGGCATATAGGGTATTTGTGCCGTAATCTTCGACTTTTCCCTGCTCGCGCCAAGTCTATAAAAAGGGAGCGAGGCGTGGACGGGAAAAGTGCTGGCAGGCCCGTCTCATTTCTCACTTTCTATGCCTAGGAAGCTGGCTTAGATTTAGATCAGCTGTGGATACGCCAAAGTTATGTAGAGGCGGGTGCCCCTACATAACTCTGAGGGATTCACCGCCAGAGCAAGGAGTTATTAAGACCGGCATCTAAATCGCTGGTCTTAATAAATGACCCCCATTGTTCTTAACTTTGGAGAGCCATCCTAATACAATACAATGGAATTGTGCATTGTTCTAGATTTAATTGAGTTATCACTAGAGATGAGCGAGCATGCTCGTCCGAGCTTGGTGCTCGTTCGAGCATTAGGGTACTCGTAAGTGCTTGCTGCTCGGACGAGTATCTCCCCATGCTCGAGGAAATAGATAATCCCAGCAGACGCTTCTTGATTTCTCAATAGTATGCTTTTTATTTCTCATAAGGTATATTTATCCATAAACAGAGGACGCGTTTCGGCACGTCCTGCCTTTATCAGCTCTATCTCACAACTGATTAATCCCAGTTTAAATAGTCAACACAAAGTAGCAGTAGTGACATCATCTGCCCACAAGGGGGTGTATCCTAATACATCACATGGTCACTAATAAATCACATGACAATGTGAAAACAACATATGACAATATGAAAACAAAATAACATACAAAACATATAAAATAAGTAACGATACCAAACATCATGGCCATAAATCTGTCTAGCAGTAGAAAATTTCATCTGATAGCAGCCGGAAAAAAAGGTACAGATCATTAGATCAAGGAATCACTGATGTATATCATCATATTATATAACCAGCAAAGGTAAATAATTCATGTTAGGTGTAACACTTCATACTCTCTATTAAGGCCTCTCGGATATAGTGTATCGAGTGTGTGGATCCAGTAGGCCTCAAGTTGTAGTAGTAACTTCTTGATATCCCCACCACGTCTTGGCCTATGTACCTGTTCCAATACCTGAAACCTCAACTGGGAGATCGAATGGTGGCATTGGTGGAAATGGAGTGGTAGTGGTAAAAGTACGATCTCTTACTGTTTGCATCGTCTCGCCTATGTATAACAAACCACAAGGGCACTTCACCAAGTATATAACATTGGTCGAATCGCAAGTAAAGTATCCCTTTATCTTAAATGGTCTTCCAGTATGGGGGTGATAGAAATTTTCACCTTTAATTATGTGTGAACACTGAATACAGCGTAAGCATGGGAATGTACCATATTTCTGAGTAGTCAAAAAGCGCTGACGTGGAACTATTTTCACACTGCCCATGTCCACATGGACCAGCTGATCACGTAGACTGCCACTGCGTTTGTTAGCTATCAGAGGAGGGTTCTGGAATTCCATTATTCCAGGGTAAGCTTTACTCAATAGGGGCCAGTGTTTACGAACAATATAATCAAATTGATTATTAAAAGGATGGAACTGAGGCTACTTCCACACTAGCGTTAGTACGGATCCGGCGGGTGAAGGGACCCGCCGGATCCGTACTGAGTAATACAACCTTGTGGATCCGTAATTCCGGATCCGGTTGTATTAGCGTTTAAACGGATCCGGAATAACCTCTATTGAAAGTCAATGGAGGACGGATCCGTTTACAAGTGTGTCCACACCAAACGGATCCGTCCCCATTGACTTGCATTGGGGGTCATTCCGGATCCGTTTAGGTGTGGATAACTAGTACGGAGAGCAAACCGCAACATGTTGCGGTTTGCTCTCCGGTCTGAAGACTGAACGGAATGCTTTCAGGAGCATTCCGTTGTCTTCAGTTCAGTTTTGTCCCCATTGACAATGAATGGGGACAAAACGGAAGCGTTTTATTCCGGTATTGAGCCCCTATGACGGAGCTCAATACCGGAATTCCATAACGCTAGTGTGAAAGTAGCCTTATGTGAAAATACCATACGAGGGCCTAAAGGATCCCTAGATCTTGTTTCAATAGGTAAATCACTACTGGCTTCTTTCAAAATCTGTGATGGATATCCCCTTAATTGGAATCGCTCCGACATCTGCTGAACTCTTTGTTCCTGGGTTATTGGATCAGATACGATCCTCCTTACCCTATTGAATTGGGATTTGGGGATAGCTCTTTTCAAGGAAGGTGGGTGTGCACTAGTATAATGGAGCATACTGTTTTTATCCGTTGTTTTTCTAAATAGATCAGTATGGAGTGAACCATCCTCATTTTTTATTACAAGAGTGTCCAAGAAACTCACTGAGTGTTAGTCGTGTGTGATCGTGAAATTAAGTCCATTATAAGCCGTGTTGAGATATTTGAAGAACTCTAGCAAGGACTCGAGTGGCCCCGCCCACACGCAAAAAATGTCGTCGATGAATCTTTTCCACATCAACGAATGATGCTGAAATAACTCATTATTGTATACATGTGCTTCTTCAAACGACGACATAAACGTATTTGCGTAGGGCGGGGCCACATTCGAGCCCATTGCGGTTCCCCGTCGCTGCACGTAAAATTGATCACCAAACATGAAATAGTTCTCATGTAGTACAAGTTGTAAAAATGCAAGTAAACATTTCTGTTGTTCTTGTGTATATTCACTATCCCGCAATAATCTCGAGACAGTCAATATACCTCCCTCATGGTCGATAGAGTGTCACGTACCGTGTGGTTATCGTGACACGTGTTCAATGTTGCTCATGTTTGTGCCCTGGAATTCCGGATTTGGTTGTATGCTGGTTGCCAGGGGCAACGTGTAAATTGGTGGTGTCTCGGTTGTTCTCCGTGACACGGCTTCCATGTTGCTCATGTTTGTGTCCTGGTATTCTGGCTGCGGTAGTAGGCCGTGGTTGCCAGGGGCAACGTGTAGTTTTGGTTGCTGGTATGTTCCCTGATTGCATACTTCCCTCCTTCCCTGTCTGGTTCTCATGGAGTTAACATATTGACCTGGGTGTGGTCACTAGGTGCTTTTATTCTGTTGTTGCTAGCCTGGTGGGTTAGTTGTGCTCCAGCCTCCGTTGGTGCTGGAGCTATGCACCTTTCCTGGGATTCCATCTGCCCAGTCCTTGTGGCCACTTAATATGTCATCGAGGTCTTCCCGAGGTCCTCTCATCCCCTTCCCTTATTCCTGTTATTTGGTTTATGTACGGGTGGGTGTTTGGTCTGTGACTGCCATGTGTCTTCTGTCATGGAGTCCAGACATTTCCTGTATGTATGTGCCTTCGGTGAGAGGGCTCCAGGGTTCCCCGGAGGGGGAACAGCGATACTGTGAGTTGTTGCTGGTGAGCTGGTTCCTGGGTTTGTTGTGTGCAGGGCCGGCCTTAGGGTAGATGGCGCCCTGTGCGAAACTTTCTCTCGGCGCCCCCCCCCCCCCCCCCGAGTGACAGTACTAACGTCATACAGTATAGAGCTATAAATACAGTGCAGAGATATATAGAGTGATATAGGTAGGTAGAGTAAGACAGTATATATATAGTAGGCAGTATATGTATTTATAGCTCTCTATACTGTTCTATATCACACTATATATCTCTGCACTGTATTTATAGCTTTCTATATTGAAATGTAACCTAATATAGCGCACATACCTCGTACATCCAGTGACGTCTCCTCTAATATAGATCTTCTCTTTCCTCATCTTCTCCTTTCAGACCAGACGCCATTTTTCAGCCATTTCTCATCTCTGCAGTTTGACAAAAAAAAATCTTAGTTTACACAGTGTCCTAAAATAACTGCGTCCAGCAAATAGTGTTCCATAATAGTGCGCCCAGTAATATAGTAAACATAACGCTCCCCAGAAATAACTGCGCTGATACTGTGCCAGGGTGCCCCCACAGTAATAGTGCCCCCCACAAGTCCCAACTAATAATTCTCTGCCAGAGTGCACTTGTTAGTAATAGTGCCCCCAACAGTACTAATGTCCCCACTGTGCCCCAGAAGTAATAATGCTTCCAATGTGCCAGTAAGAAGTGCCCCCCAATAATGTGCCAGAAGTTCCCCCCATTGATTTCCCCCCAAAATCATGTGCCAGTAAAGTGTCCCACCCCCATAGATGCCCCCCAAATTATGTGCCAGTAAGAAATGCCTCAGTGCCCCATGTGCCAGTAAGAAATGCCCCAGTGCCCCCCAGTGCCAGTAAAAATGCCCCCAGTGCCAGTAAAAATGCCCCCAGTGCCCCCATGTGCCAGTAACAATGCCCCCAGTGCCAGTAAAATGCCCCCAGTGCCAGTAAAATGCCCCCAGTGCCAGTAAAAATGCCCCCAGTGCCCGCATGTGCCAGTAACAATGCCCACAATACCCCCATGTGCCAGTAAAATGCCACTATGTGCCAGTAAAATGCTCCCATGTGCCAATAAAAAATGCCCCCCAGTGCCCCCTTGTGTCAGTAAAAATGCCCCCAGTGCCAGTAAAATGCCCCCAGTGCCCCCATGTGCCAGTAAAAATGCCCCATGTGCCAGTAAAAATGCCCCAGTGCCAGTAAAATGCTCCCATGTGCCAATAAAAATGCCCCCAGTGCCCCCCTTGTGCCAGTAAAATGCCCCCAGTGCCCCCATGTGCCAGTAAAATGCCACTATGTGCCAGTAAAAATGCCCCCATGTGCCAATAAAAATGCCCCCATAAAAAAAATAAACACTTACTTACCTCCATGGAGCCGGCAGCGATGCGATGCAGGCCTCTTCCGGCCTGTGTTCCGCGCTGTACGGCTCAGGCGGCGCGATGACGTCATCGCGCCGCCTGAGCTGGCCTCTGATAGGCTGCAGGCCTAGGGCCTGCAGCCTATCAGAGGAACGGGCAGGGGAGACGCCTCTCCCTCCCCTGCCCCGCATCTCCAAAGGCAGACTATGGAGATGAGCGCTTCCACAATGGAAGCGCTCATCTCCCTCTGCCCCACCGCCGCCCCCAACTGTGCGGCACTTGCAGGGCACGGCCGAGCCATTAAGGGGGCGCTCTGGCAGGGCGCCCTCTTAAGTGGCCGGGAGTGAAGCGCCCTGTGCAACCGCACGGGTCGCACACCCCAAAGGCCGGCCCTGGTTGTGTGTACTGTGTCCTGTTAGGTGTTCGGGTTCCAGTACATGTGCCTGGGCTCAGTCTTTGGTGTATGGACTGCTGGTGCTTCTATCAGCAGTATCAGCAGGTAAGTTGCCAGGTGCACCGGGACCATCCTGGAGGTGCAGTCAGTGAGTTCTGGATAAGTGCATCCCTACCATCTGGGGCTCTGTGAAGAACGGGGCTCACTGGGTTTCTGCCCTCTGGGTTTGGTTTCTGGTGTTTCCGGTGCACTTGGTTCAGTGGTTTTCCTTGCCACTGGCTTCTTGCCTGCTGATCGGTTTTCATCTCACTGTAGTGTATCGGTGTATGCTCGGTGTGGAGTTTCCCCTCCCACACCGTAGCGTGACAGTATGACATATTAAGCCACTTTGCGTGTTTTCCCTTTTCCCTGTTATTCCTTTACCTTCGGTGAGAGGGTGTCTGCATGTTGCGCCTGCTTTTTTTTTGGTGTGTATGCTTGTCCTCCGGAGGGAGGGTGAAAGGGGTGGATCTGTTTCAGTTCGGGTCACGGTGACCGTGGTTGTTTGTTGGCTGGCTGCCTTTGACCTAGGTGGGGTTGGGGTTTGCTGGCGGCAGCTTTCTGTTACTTGTGTGACCTGTGTCCTGTGTCTTATTCTCCCCTCATCCATGTCTCAGTTCGCCTGTTATTGGTGCTGTGTTTGCTGGCGGCATTCACTCGGTTTACTGGCTTAGGTGTTGCTGGTTCGGTGATGTTTGCTGGCTGCGGCCTGGTGTGTGTGAATAGGCACTGAGTGTGGATGTCTGTTCGGTTCTGGCACTTTTTGTGTTTGGTGTGAATCGACATTTTTTGTTTGTTAGGTGGTTTGTGTTCCACTTTGCTTCCCCTTGAAAATTTGGGAGAGGGGGAGTAAAGGGGGAGGTAGTGTCACGTACCGTGTGGTTATCGTGACACGTGTTCAATGTTGCTCATGTTTGTGCCCTGGTATTCCGAATTTGGTTGTATGCTGGTTGCCAGGGGCAACGTGTAAATTGGTGGTGTCTCGGTTGTTCTCCGTGACACGGCTTCCATGTTGCTCATGTTTGTGTCCTGGTATTCTGGCTGCGGTAGTAGGCCGTGGTTGCCAGGGGCAACGTGTAGTTTTGGTTGCTGGTATGTTCCCTGATTGCATACTTCCCTCCTTCCCTGTCTGGTTCTCATGGAGTTAACATATTGACCTGGGTGTGGTCACTAGGTGCTTTTATTCTGTTGTTGCTAGCCTGGTGGGTTAGTTGTGCTCCAGCCTCCGTTGGTGCTGGAGCTATGCACCTTTCCTGGGATTCCATCTGCCCAGTCCTTGTGGCCACTTAATATGTCATCGAGGTCTTCCCGAGGTCCTCTCATCCCCTTCCCTTATTCCTGTTATTTGGTTTATGTACGGGTGGGTGTTTGGTCTGTGACTGCCATGTGTCTTCTGTCATGGAGTCCAGACATTTCCTGTATGTATGTGCCTTCGGTGAGAGGGCTCCAGGGTTCCCCGGAGGGGGAACAGCGATACTGTGAGTTGTTGCTGGTGAGCTGGTTCCTGGGTTTGTTGTGTGTACTGTGTCCTGTTAGGTGTTCGGGTTCCAGTACATGTGCCTGGGCTCAGTCTTTGGTGTATGGACTGCTGGTGCTTCTATCAGCAGTATCAGCAGGTAAGTTGCCAGGTGCACCGGGACCATCCTGGAGGTGCAGTCAGTGGCCCTGATTTATCACACCTTCACTCCAGAATTCTGTCTTCAAAAAGTCGCACGATAGGGCTTTTGCGACTTTTTTGCGACTTTTTGCATGTGTACACCACTCACTCCAGTTTGTAATATGGGTGGAAAAGTGGGTGTGGTTAGCCATGTTAATGAGTTTCACTCCAGATTTATCATTGCGACTTTTTAAAAAAAGTCGCAAAATAGTCGCAATCTCACTCCAGGAGGAGGGTGGAGTAGGAAAAGTGGAGTGGCTTCTCTAGACAGAAGTGTTAGGTTTAAGGACAAGCCACATTTATCAAACAACCTGTGACGTTTGATAAATGTGGCACAAAGTACTCCAACACAGACTGAAGCAAAACTGACTTCAAATATTTTCCTAATGATAAATTCCCCCCTGTGAGTTCTGGATAAGTGCATCCCTACCATCTGGGGCTCTGTGAAGAACGGGGCTCACTGGGTTTCTGCCCTCTGGGTTTGGTTTCTGGTGTTTCCGGTGCACTTGGTTCAGTGGTTTTCCTTGCCACTGGCTTCTTGCCTGCTGATCGGTTTTCATCTCACTGTAGTGTATCGGTGTATGCTCGGTGTGGAGTTTCCCCTCCCACACCGTAGCGTGACATAGAGGTATACAAGCTTACCACATCGATCGTAACAAGCCAACTATCCATTGGTATATTCCCTAGCTCCTTCAGGGTCTCCAAAAAATTGGAGGTATCCAGTAGGAACGAGGGAGTTTCCTTCACTAGAGGAGTTAGTATTTTCTCCAGTACCACAGCCAAAGGGGTTAATACTGAATCCACCGATGCCACTATAGGTCGAACCGGAGGGTCAACCAAGGTCTTATGGACCTTAGGCAGCACATAGAACACCGGAGTTATCGGTGATTGATTAATCAAAAAATCAGCCATCTTCTCGTCAATAATACCACTTGTAGTATAATGCTGGACTAAGCTGGTAATCTTCTGTTTAATCCGAAAGATTGGGTCATTATCAAGGGGGATATATGTGGCTTCGTCTGAAAGCTGACGTTCCACTTCTTTAATATATTTATCCTTATCCAGGATAACAAGGGAACCCCCTTTATCCGCGGGTTTAATTATAAGTTCCTTATCATCCATTAAAGGGGTTGTCTCATCTTGCCTAATGGGGGCATATCGCTAGGATATGCCCCCATTGTCTTATAGGTGCGGGTCCCACCGCTGGGACCCGCACCTATATCGAGAACGGGGCCCCGAAAGCGAACGGGGGCGCACTGCGCATGCGCAGCCGCCTCCATTCATTTTCAATGTGGCCGGCGAAGATAGCCGAGCTCTGGCTCGGCTATTTCCGTCGGCTCCATAGAAATGAATAGGAGCGGTGGCCGCGCAAGCGCGGTGCGCTCCCATTCATTTCTATGGGGAGCCGGCTTGGTGGTGGCCGGACCGGAGTCCTCCAGCCACCACCTTGCGGGGCCCCGTTCTCGATATAGGTGCGGGTCCCAACGGTGGGACCCGCACCTATAAGACAATGGGGGCATATCCTAGCGATATGCCCCCATTAGGCAAGATGAGACAACCCCTTTAAATCACGTAAGGCCTGTCTCTCTTGTGGGGTCATATTATTTTTCATGTGTAGATCACCCCATTTAATTGAGTCCATTAGGCCTTTAAAGTCCCTGGTAACCAGTTCAACGTATGTCTCTACCGGATGATAATTCCTAGGAGGCATATATCTACTTTTCACTCTTAAACCCAGGTCCTGTAATACAAACATCCCTGTTTTATCCCTTACGGGAGTATTTCCTAAATGGATATCGGACCCTGCAAAATGGGTTTTCAGACACAACCATCTGAAAAATTGCTGTAAATCAATGTCTATGTGAAAGGAATCAAATTGTGATGTTGGGCTGAAAGATAAGCCCTTCTTGAGTATACAGATCTGCCAGGGACTTAGAACTTTGGATGATAGATTAATAATTAAGGATGGTGCCATACCTGCGATCGCGTCAGTACATTCGATAAAGGTCCGCTCCTGCTTTGATCGCTGATGTTTCCGGCCTGCCCTGCGCCTCTTCCGGGTGGATGCCGGCCGTTCCCGCGACGGGAAAAAGGAGGATGTGATTCTTGTGGGCCCGTTGAGTCACTTCCGGAACTCGTGGAGCGGTAGCGGAATCTCGCGGGATTTCGGAAGCGCGATCTGGTACGTGATGTAGCGTCCTGCCACTTGTAAACCCTGTTCAGGAGGTAATCCTCGTTATCCCTCAAGAATTTAGACCTTTTCTTTTCCTCCTTTTCTTTTACCTCTTTCTGGTAATCAGAGATGTATTTCTCCACAGAT